>VWZE01000949.1:75537-142942 GCA_013396675.1 Eubucco bourcierii
TTCCCATCTGTTCATTCAGATGATGAGTGTGGGATTGAAATGAAAACACAACTGATGGGTACTGAGCCAATTTCACAAAACCACTTTTGTAGCCTAATGACATTTAAGTCCATCAAAGCACTAAATCATGCACAGCTGAAGAATGTGAGCAGCTGTAATGGGCATAGTGGCTTTTGCACACACTTAAAATTATACTTGGGCTTAAATACTTGGAGAATTTTTCATGCCTGGTGAATGGTTAGTTCAAGGGAAAGAAACATTCTTCTGGGAAAAGATGACCTTGGGAAGGTATGTCTTTTGGAGTTACATGCAGTCATAGTGTAAAATGTAAACCTCAAAGTTGTGTTTTCATTCCACTTTTATATCATAGCATCATACTTCCTCTTTTCTAGCTGAATATACTCTTGCAGATGTTGCAATAGGCATCCTGAAATGTGAGAAGGAACCGTGTGGAACAGCTGTGTATCCTAGAAGAAAACACGTAGAATAGTTGTGAATCCTATTTATTATGCCTTGCTCTCAACTTTAAACCTTACAGTGTGAACATCTGGTTCCAGTCTATGAACATATGGATCAGTTGTGCTTGTGCATTTACCTCCATAAACAGTGTTATCTATTTGGTTTTGAAGCCCTTATAAAGGCTACTTCTGACTGAAGTCGCCTTTGACATAACTGCATCCCATTCTGCTGTCTCCATTGTAAGAAAGACACAGATCTGTTGGAGTGAGTCCACAGGAGGGCCACAAAAATGATCCAAGGGCTGAGATACCTCTGCTGTGAGGATAGACTGAGGGAACTGGGGTGGTTCAACCCAGAGAAAACTCCAGGGCAGACCTTAGAGCTGCCTTCCAGTATCTGATGTGATCCACAAGGAGGTTGGAGAGAGGGACTTTTCATAAGGATGTCTAGCAGTAAAATAAGGAGCAATGATTTTAAGCTGAGGGAGAATAGCTTTAGACCAGATCTTAGGAAGAAGTTCTTCAATAAAGGAGTGGTAAGACTTTGGAATGGGCTACCCAGCAAGGTTGTTGAACACTCCCTGGGAGTGTTCAAGGTTATGATTCTAAGCTTCAAATATAATGAAATAAAGCAAAAAGCAGCAGTTGCTTTCATTGTCTGATAATTACTTTGAGCAGTGTTAGGCCAAACCTGACCCATAAACATTAGTTCCCTAGAGCTACTGGCTGAGCGCTACATCTGGAATTCAAGAGTCTTGTGGTTATTTTGGATTAGCATAAAGAGAAAATTCCAAATCAAATCTTCAGTTATGGAAAATTTTCCTGGCCAATCAGTGTCTGTGGTCTCTGCAAGAGCATAATTTTGACTGCCTGCAAGTGCAGAAACAGTACTGTGAGGCATAGAAATGGCATCTCTCTGAAGGATTTACACAGATCAAACATCATGTACTGCTAACATCATAAAATAGAAGCCACTTGCCATCTTGCATCACACAGTACATCAAACTTCTGTTTTCTTAAAGGTTTATTTTGATTGCACAATGACAGCACTTAGAAGGAACAGTCCTATTACAGAACTGTGTTTGCATTTCTACCTCACTGGTACTTTAACCAAAACTCCTTATGAAATGGTCCATGCACACAAAGAAGGTAAACTCACATGTTGGTCTGCCTTACTGGAGACCACTGTCTGTCATCCTGCACAGCCCTACTTGTGCATTTCAGTCCTTCTGCATGGAAAGTTTCTATGGCTTTTCTGTTTCTGTCATGCTCTACCCTATGTGATTTTTTTTTTTAATTTTTTTTTTTTTTAGTTCTCTACAACTGCTGCTCTCTACAGGATTGCAGTGAGACTTACCTGTCCTTCCTGCTTTAGTAGATTGGGAGTAGATGTTGAAGGGAGACTTAAGTTTTAAGTTGTGTGAGTAACAGAACCTGCCAAAGTCTTCGATAGCTCTAATTCAGCTATGCATTCCCAAGTTTCCAGGCAAGGGGAAATGCTAGCTTTGCATTAGGCACAACATATGCTTGAAAGTTCTGGAAATAAGTTTTCTCTGCCTTTGTGTCTTCACTGTTATATTCCTCTCTGTGGAAAGCTCTGGCTCTCTGAACCAATCCTGAGCTGTAAATTGATATACTTTTCTTTTTGAAAACCTGCTCTGTAGGGATCAGAATATATTAGCTCTGAAAGTTGAGGGAAATGTTTTCCATTATTATGGGAACTTGTCAAATTCACAGTCCTCATGGAATGCAGATGTAGAAGTGACATCCGTTGTGTTGCTGATGGCAATGCACTGAAATTGTCTCGGCATGGGGGCAGGGGAGGGTGTTTTTGGTGCTTGGGAAGCACAGTGGCATAATACCACATGTTGCAAGAACAGATTTCCTTCCTGATTTCAGATATAAGTGTGGGGTTAAGTGGGAAAAAAAAGATAAATCTCAGGCTGAAGGAGGCCGAGAGAGGCTGGTGAAAGGAGACTGATGGAATTACAACGGCATATGGAGATAGAAAACCAAATTTTAATTTCAGTTACACCTTTTCAGCCACTCAGAAGTCAATCAACTATTCTTCACAAACTTGTTCTCTGCATGGATTGATTTGTTATTGTTGCAAAACCTTTCAACAGTCTCTCTTCTGTGGGGTTTGGAACAGAGCATCTCCCAGTCCCAAAAGCTGCTCTTGCAGTGGAGTATTGTCAGGGTTGATAACTCTCTGATAGTCTTTTCATTGCTAGAAGGCAGGACCATTGCACTCTCCTCTGCAATTACATGCCTTACATAGGAGAGGCTATGTTCTTTGGAAAGAGCAGAGCTCCCAGAGAACACTTTTGGAGCATTGTGAAATTACGTTCAGGTTTTGGAATTAATCAGATTTCATAATGCATTCACTGAATGTTTTGCCTCCCATCATTCCAGGCCTTTAATTTTTATTTATGTATTTATTTATTTTTCTCCAGAAAGGCAGATTATTTCAGGGCTGTACTGCACCTGTCTGCCAGTCACAGATCAGATCTTACTGAAATACCTACATTTAGGGACAGAGATTTCTGAAATCATTACTCCACCCTTGATGACTGAGTATCCCAGATTTACAGTAAGTGAGGAGGCAAACAGATGTTTTTGCTATAGTATTTGGAGTTTTTAATTAGTTTTAAATGATAGGGACAAAGTTTAGCTGTGAAATGTTAGCGATAGGTCCTGACAGGCCTGCAAAGGAAAGACATCAGGAATGTATGTAACTAGAGGATAACTTTTCTAATCCCACATTTGTCAACAACAAACCAGAAACAATGTGAAATGTTATTTCCCAGTGGACCCAGCACCTAATTGACAATTGTAGTCTGCAATGCCTATTTCTCATTTAACAACTCTTGCAACAGAAGTACTCAAACTTTACTCCATGCTTTCTTGTTTAGTCTCAATTTCTTTGACACACAGCAGATTCCTAAGAGGAAATGAAGCTGCAACTTAACTTCTTGTAAGCTGATTAAACCTTTCTGAGAGAATCAGTCCAGAAGTGAACTTGTTATAATAGCTGGATTTATGCATGGTTTAAGAAACCCTGTCTTAAAACATACTGGGTTTTGGTTGGTTGGGTGTTTTTGGTTGTGGGTTTTTTCTTTTTTTTCTTTTTTCCTTTTTTCTTTCTTTCTTTTTTTTCTTTTCCAGGAGGATTGAAAATCTGCAAGTTCAATTCCAGACTCTAATTTCCAAATTTCATCAAGGAGATCCTCACATGGCTTCAAAAAGCATTACTTTCCCCCTCTCTCCCCATGCATTCACCATTAAAGCTACAAATGTTACATGAGAGATTGTGTGTCAAAGGTTAAGGATTCCACTGCACATATCCCAGTCTCGCTGCTGTGTGACACTGGACAACAAGAATTCTTCATCCCTCCATCAAAGTAACCTCTGTTAAAATAGTCACTCAAAACACAGGGTCCACAGATGTGAGACTATAAAGCAGCAACAACAGATTACACTTTCACAGTTTCCTGTGAGTGCTTTAAATGCTCAAACACTGAAGATGAGGTTAATGATGCTGTTTGAAAGAAAGGAAGAAGTTTTCACTTGGCTTTGGAGAAGATGGTTGAGGGAAGTGGCTTAGAGAGGAGGAAACAGGGACAAGACTCCTCAAAGGCAGGTATATTTCTCTAGCTTTGATTTCTGAAAAGGATAAGATTTCAAGTTTGTCCTTAGGATTCCCTGCTGACTCAGAGAGATGCCTCTTTGCTTGGCTGACTGCCTTTAGGCTGCTCTCAGTTTATTAGCTGGCTTCTGTGGTTCAGTTCTGAGATTATGGTGGTCTTGGGAAGAGCCTGGAGGCAACTATCTGGGGACAATTATATGCAGACATCTGTCGTGATACAAACCCAACTCACTGTAGTCCTAGGATGACATTGTTCAGGTCAGAGCAGAGTCCTTGAAGGGGACTTGTCGGATAGTCATGGTGTTTTCTAAGGCTGTATAGGATTTTTATCTAGGATATCATACATTTAATTGTCCTTGTCTGTATATGACTTGGGGCTCCCCTACACTACTTGCTCAGTGAGGAGGTAGCAACTGCATGTGCTCAATACTGAGGTGCTCTTTGATTTCCGGGTCTGGATTCAAGAAACATGTGTGTACATAATCAAGTCCTCAGAGACCCTTTTTTTTAATGAAAAACTTAATTTTTTTTTTTTTAAATACTCTGTGTCTCTTAGCTCTACAGGCTGAAAGTCCTCTGCATCACAGTGCTGTATTGTCCTGCACCTGCAGTGAATCAGCCCAGAAAATGGATTCTGTCAGATGTCAATAGCAGGTAAGTTCAGCCTTAGTACCACAAGAACATTGGACAACCATAGGAGTAGTAGGTCCAAAAGCACTGTGCTCTTAGGTCATCTGGCTTCTGATTGCTAAAGAAACATTTACATCAATTTATCTTAGTAAAGTGTCCCCAATGTACCTGCATCACTCAGAAAATGATGGGGCAACTTAGAAGAGCTCTGATAGTGAATGGAAGTGGCCTGACAAAATTGTCTGCTCCTGCGATCTGCTCTGGGCATGAGAACCGCTGACAGAGTGTGGAAGCAGGCTGTAAGGCCACCAGATATCATATGGTGCATAATGCACATAAGGGGTTTCCAGCACTTGGCAGTGATTGTTGGAGTGCAAAGTGCAGGGCAATTCTTTGGTGTCCTGGTGTGTATAGGACCAGTAAACAAGAAAGCAAAACCAGTGTCTTTCTATTGATCAGCTGGTAGTTCCTGTACTGATTTCTTCAAATGTTTGTGAAACTGCAGATAGTCTTGGTCAGAACTTAGTGTTTACTTCCTGTGGGCTGAAGAGAGGAAAATCCCTGTGCCACCATGTCGTGGAGCTGGTTTCAGTGTGCTGGGTGCCTACAACTGATCTTTGTCTGTACCCAGAAAGACATCCCACAGCAGGAAACTGCTTTGGGAAAGCAGTGAGCTTTTTTTTCATTTTGTAATACACTTGTGCTGTCACTGCATCAAAGGCATAAAGCAGAGATGATATTTAGAAATGTGAAGGAGTAAAGGGTCATGAGAAGTTCTCTTCATCCTCTCCTCTGCCCTGGTGGGACCACATCTGAAGTGTTGTGTCCAATTCTGGCCTCCTCAGTTCAAGAGAGGTGGGGACATACTAGAGGCAGACCAACAGAGGGCTATGAAGATGGTGAAGGATTGAAACATCTGTCTTATGAAGAAAGACTGAGACCTAGGGCTGTTTATTCTAGAGAAGGCTGAGAGGAGATCTTATTAATGTTTATAAATATCTGAATGCTGCATGCCAGGAAGAAAGGGACAGTCTCTTTTCAGTGGTGTCCTGTGATAGGGTGAGGGGCAACGGATACAAACTATAACCAAGGAAGCTCCATGTAATCATGAGGAAAAACTTCCTTACTGTAAGGGTGATGGAGCACTGGAACAGGCTGCCAGAGAGGCTGTGGAGTCTCCTTCTATGGAGACTTTCAAGATTCATCTGGATGTGTTCCTGTGTGACCTACCCTCAGTGATCCTGCTTTGGCAGGAGGGTTGGGCGCAATGGTCTCCAGAGGTCCCTTCCAACCCCTAACATCCTTTGAATCTGTGATTCTATAATGTTGCTAAACAGGGAAAATTATGCAGAGGTGATAGGAAAATGAAAGATGAAGAATCGTGGCATTTGAAATCCCATATTAACTAAACCCAAGGTGTTGGGTTGGTTTTGTTTGTTTGTTTTTTTTATTTGTTTTGGGTTTTGTTGTTGGGGTTTGTTTTGTTTTGTTTTTTTATGAAGACATCCAAAATACCTTCCAGCTTGCAGAGCAAACCTGCTTCTGAAAATATAGCTAACTTTACCTTTCTTCACCTAGACACTCTGGAGTTTCAATTATTGCTATTTTATGATCACCATTTCTCCTTCACCATACTATTTGCTCCCTTTAGTTGAATGTGCTATACAGGGTTATCCAGATTTTATGCTCACAGTCAGTGCTGTGTTGGCTCAGATGCTGACTTGTTTGTCGTGATGCTATTCTCATGTTTCATGTGGGCTGTTTTTCTGACTTTCAACTTCTGGGTTATAAAATAAAGACGACAGTCAAGTCTGTGCTAGTTTTTCCTGCTAGCTGATTTAAAGAGGGATGATTTGGTTGGTCACCTGAAATGCAGGATTACTTGCAGGCTGCTTTTGTACAGCCACGTGCTTCTTAAGTTGACATGTCATAGAAGACCTTGAAGAGTTATTTTTTTTTCCCTAATAATATACAGCTGTAGGTAGTGCCATTAGCTTGCTTAGATGAAATCCAGATCAAACCAGGGAAAAAAATCCCAAGCTTATCTTCCACACTGAAGTAATTTTGTATGTGATAGCTTTGTTTTTTCTGTTTATCAAAATATCTTTAATCTCTTTATTCCTTTCACCAAAAGACAACTTCACTTCTTTGGCTGTCATTGATCGCTATGTTCAAACTGGATGGTGGTGACAGCTCATGTGCAGAGCATTCTTGTCATATCCTGTGTGCTTTCTTTGAGGTGAACAAAAGAGTTTCAGGCTGTTTCATGTATCACATTTCCCTATAAACTTTCAGAGCTTGTGCATTCCTGGAAGCTGGAAGGCAACATTGAACAGGATGCATGTAGGGAGGTCTTTGCCCAATCTAATCCACTCAACCACCAAAAGGAGAAATCTCACCTTTTCCTTCTGGTTTCTAGCCCATGTTTCAAATTCTCCCATCTGTCAGAGCCTGTCCTCACACATCTGTCTGAAAGATAATCTGTTTATTTGAAGTAGTTTAATCCAGGTTTTAGATTACATTATCTGACCTAAATATCCATGTTGATTTGGATGTTCCATTTTAAGGATTGAGCTAAAATGGTGAAATGACATGCGCAGCAGAGACAGACCTGTGGTTTAGAAAGGTTTCAATCCTGAAGAAGTTGAGGTATGTGCACATGCACAATCGCCCCTGATTTTGCTGGAAGTCAGCAGATTCAGGAAGAAGGGCATAACATCTAGAATCAGTATCTGAAACTTCACCCAGAGTTTGTCAGTCTAGCTCAACTTCAGCATACTTCAGAAGTTTTTGGAACTACCGGTGTTTGTTTCTGCTTTGGTAAGAGGAAAAAAGATCTGCACCGCTGCCTCATGTGTGTGAACATCCTCAAGTCTTTTAAATCATAGCTCCATTTAGGAATACTCTCTGTACTTCAGGGAGTCCCAGCAGTAGGCAGATCCTTTAGAAAATGCATTTTCTGTATATTTGAAAGGAGCATGCAAGTAATTCACTTTCATTTTATCAACTCTTTTTTTGGTTTGTTTTGTTGTGTTTCCCTTGTAAAGTTATAGCATGTTTTGATCCCTACATCTTACAGTTAGTTATTTAGTTATTTCTCTTCGCAGCTTCCTTTTTTTCTCATTTTCCCTTTCCCCCATTCCAAATCAGAACTCCTGATTTTGCATGAAATCTGGTCTGTAGGTGGCCACAATTGAAGCTGTTAAGAATTTATTTTAAAAACAAGGTGTCTCCTGCTGTGAAGACAATCTGTTAAAATAATATGCACAATTGAACGTGACCCATTCTCCTTTTAAACAGTCAAACTTTCTGAAAGGAAGAGAAACTGTCCTCTATTGTCCTGAAACAAGGGAATTGTCCAAGGTTAGCTTCTCTCTGTGATGTGAAATGTCTTAACTTTCTCTGAAGCACAGTCAATTTCAGGAGGAATTCTTTACACTTTATTTTGACAACCCCTGAGGGAAAGGGCTTGAGGCTAAATCTGAGTCCTGTGTCTTGTGTATTTTAGAGCTAAAAGCTCGATGGATTCTCGTGGGGGAACTTATCCATGTGTGAGTAACATGAGCAATTAAAAAATGCAATTATTGTTTTACATTTGGTTTACCCAGGACTGTAAAAAAAGGAAGTAAGCTTCTTTCAAGAAAATGTGGTGTCTTAAATTGCCACACAGCTCTTAGAAATATTTAGCTTTTTTTTTTTTGAACGAGTTCCCTATCCTTCAAAAACAATAAAATGGGATGGCTGTTGTAGAAGTCATTGGAAAAAAATGAAGAAATACTGTTGGAATTTGAAACACTCACTGTCCTAGTCTTCAATAAAGATATAACTGGAAATAAGACTTTGGTTTGTTGATGGAAATAAATTCTGCATTTCCAAGCTGGAGAAATATTTAATGCTTAAAAAAATAAAAAATCTTGAATAAGGCATTGGACAGTTTTCTGGGAAATGCACTGTTCCCTTTCCTAGTGGTTTTTCTGATCAGTACCTGAAGATATACCTTTAGGAATGAAGATGTTGACTGAAGCCTCACAAAGTCAATGCTCATAGCAGCAGTGCCTCATGACACACCAAGACCTCATAGTCAGGTACCTTGCCCTGGCTGTATTCATAACATTGGAGCTCATAAGTGCTCAGCTGTTGTGCAGGAGCAGGAGGTGAGTGAGGTAACTTTATTCTCCACAGGAGGTTGCTAGTGAAAGCTAAGTGGCGCTGATGTGTACTGAAAGCAAGGGGAGGGAAGGTCTGGCTAGGGACTGCACACACACTTGGTGGTGTTCATCTCTTCTGACTTCTTGATGTCCGCACCTGAGTTAGATGCCCAAAAGGCCACTGTAGTCAATGGGAATCTGTTTGTTGTAACTGATGACATACCAATTGAGATTCTTGAGGCTGCATGGTGGGTTGTTCTCCATACTTGGGTATTGCACAGGCCAGTAAAAGGATGCTCAAAGCTGACCTGTTCCTGACCCGCTGTTTGTGTGAAGTACCAGTGCTTTTCATGCCCTGAGCACTGCTAATAAAATACCTCTGTCTACTGTGTAGGAGGTCAGGATTGTTTCTCACAGGTAACTCCCCTCTAGTCAGATACAACATGCAGGTCATAACACATGCTGAAACATTAGTAGGACAACAACTGACACATCCAAGACCTATAACCTGCTCTTCGTGCATCACAAACCTACTTCTCTGTGTTTCTTTACAGAATTCTCAATATTGATGGATTTATCAAGTTGTGTCATGTTTTACTGAATTGTTGTGATAAGGAAATAATTCTCTCCTAAGATAGAATGATTTTCACTGGAAGAGAAAGCAACTCATTTAGTTGTTGAAACATCTGACCAAACAAACAACAGCGACATTGTGATAGTTTGGGAGTTCCCCCTCCCCCACTAGATTAACCAGACTAACTCAGCCAGCTGCTTCATTTCAAAAGAACTGAAGTAGGTTGACCATCTCACTTGTTCATGTTCTCACCAAATTCGTCACGCAGAATTATCCTAAGAGACCCACGTGATTGCTAATGTCTAGGTGGAATTTGTCTCCTGGGCCAAAATTGCCTTCCTGGAGGTGAATGTCTGTTTCTGATGGCAGAAGCATTTACCCATGCAGAAGAGGATTTGCCAAATTGGATATGGAGTTTTTAAGTTCCTCCTTCAGTTTTTTTCATGGTGTCTTTTATCTCTGTACCCAGAACTTTTATTGCAGTGACTAGGGTAGATTGTGACAGACTGTCCTCTATCTGCCTCATTTGGTCAGTGAATTCACCAACAGTAAGAGGTCTTCCATTATCATTCTTTACTAGAAGTCTACTAGCCAAGAGATTAACATAAGATGATGGAGCAAGTTTAATAAGCTTCTTTGCGAGACCTGTTCCAACAGGAATGTAATCAGGATTATGTCTACTGTGATCTCCATGAAGTGCTTCATTCACAGAAGACTTTTTCGAAAGCTTAATTCCCTGCTCAGTTGTGGTCTACTTCCTAGGTACCCACTGCAAGTCATCTCGGGAAGGGTATCTCATTTGAGGATTAATTGGCCAAGGAAGGAATTATAAAAATATAGTTATTTTTATTTTCCTGAAAACCCTGCCCCCAAACTACATACAGTACTAGTTAAGCTTTATTTACAGGTTCTAATTCGGTTGTGAAATCTTCACAAGGATGCTTATGGACAAATTTACAGTGATTTAGGAAAGTCAGAAAAAGGAAAAAACTAAGCTACAACACAGCNAAGGTAAGGACGGACGAAGCGGCGCTGCATTTGTAGCACAGGAAAGCCAAGCTCCAGCTTCTTCTGCAGCTCAGGGTAGTGAACAGGAAGTCAGGACAGGGTGTGGTGCGAGAGAAACCAGGTCCCAGTGCTGCTGGCAACTCTCTCAAATCATAGAATGGTAAAGTTGGAAGGGACCTCAAGGATCATCTAGTTCCAACCCCCTGCCATAGGCAGGGACACATCCCACTAGTACAGCTCACTCAACGCCTCGTCCAACCTGGCCTTGAACACCTCCAAGGAGGGAGCAGCCACAACCTCCCTGGGCAACCTGTTCCCAGTGTCTCACCACCCTCACTGTAAAGAATTTCCTCCTAACATCTAGTCTAAATCTTCCCTCTGCCAGTTCAAACCCATATGGACCTAAGGACTTGCTGAGCTTGCAGACTTGTGGGCAAGTGGCACAAACTGCGCAAGAGCAGAACTACACAGGATGGTGCAAAAAATGGGAGCTGTGCAAAAGCAGGAACAGTCCAAAATGGGGACTACATAAAGGTGGGAACTCTAAACTTTCTTCCTCACTCTGTTTATGATTTTTCCCAGATATTGTGTCCACTTGCCATATATACAAGGCATGAAGAATCCAACCAGTTCCAGTGCAGGCTTTCCCCCGAGTCAGTACATGTGTGAAAAGGGNCGACAGTATGTCATTACCACTACCAACAGGAGGTGTGTCCACATGGTAACCCTACTCAGAGGGCTTGCTACGTATCTGTCAGCTGCATTCTCTTTTGTAAGTGGCTCTAGGTGCTTTGCAGACTTGTCTCCTACTTGTAGGACATTGGCATCTATAGCACAGTACCTTCATAGTCATTTTAGGATTGGCTCTCCTGCTTCCCTTGAATACTCCTTTCTAACTTCCCTGACCTCTCTCCGGGTATCACTGGAACTCTGGATATCATTATTTTCCTCTTCTGCTGGTGCTTGGTCTGGAAGTAAAAGTCTTTTAAGAACATTCTTATATTCCTCAGAGCTATCCTCCTTGGCAGCCACTTTCACATAACTTTTGCTATAGTCACTATATTGGAGTTTGAGTAAGTTAACTGTATCTCTCAGGCAGTATTTATCTTCTTCCTCTTCCTGTGTACCAGAGGTTACTTCTCCTAAATACTCTTTTGAATAGTCTCCAAAGTTCACAAATGTGGCTTTTATCATCATCCACACCATATAAAAAAAATCAAGGCACAGAATTTGCCATCAGCCAATGGTGGAAATGCCACAGAAAAAATGGCCATAGGACCACCCATATAACATAAACCAGCTTCATCTTAACTTCAAACCTAAATAGCAATAAATCAACTTGAATTAACCCCACATTGGGCTCCAAAATAAGGATGTGGTAGTTTAGGAGTTCCCCCCCTCAAACTAGATTAACCAGACTAACTCAGCTGGATGGAAGCTAATGAATGAAACTAGATTTACAGCACAAATATACAAGCATATATTTAAAAATATATGCAGCTATTTACTATTATATATATGTTAACAGTAATACAGAAATTCAAAATCCCTCCCAAGCAACCAGACTGCCCAGGAGGACTCCCAAACAAACCCTCCTCTTTTCTCCCTCACCCTTTATCTCAGAAATAACCAGATTAATAACCATATAGCTCATGTGATAAATCTGCAGAGATCTGAGGTGAGATTATCAACACACAACAAGGAGTTAGAAGGAAATTATTAGACTGGGTTGCATAGATTTCATGCAAAGGAGTTAAGGCGAGATACAACCAAACACACAGACCAAAGGAGAAGTGAGAAGTGAGTGTCTTATCTTATAATTTGACTATTTATGTACCTCAGCAGAACAAATGAGAGATATGGACATCACTATTTTTCTTTTCACAGCCAATGATCTAATTTTTCTCATTAAAATATTCCAGTTAGTCTCAAACCAGCACAGAGATTAGTGGAGGTTTACATCCTGTGTTCTTCAGATCTCATGAATTTAATAACACTAATGGAAAAATGGAGCCAAGAATGCTCACGTTAGGTATATAAACCAATGTTTTCCATGTGATTTGCCAGGTTAGAATTTGCTAATTAGCAAATCAATTCAAGTGAGTCTAAACCACAATTGTAAACTAGTATGAATGGTAAAATAAACAAACTAATTGGAAAAATAGCAAATTAAATTTCATGAGAAATCATATCTGTTGACAAAAAATCTGTTCTTTCAGTCACCGAGTCCTTTATACTATACCCAAACGCAGCATTCTTTCTTGAAGAGGCTCACAGCAGTGTTGCTGGTCACAATGCTCAGACTCCTGCCTGAACTGGGATTTTTAGACCATAGTATTAGTACAAAATTCACCAGTGCAGTTGTGTGACACAGACTTGATATCTAAGCTATAACAAACTATACTTTGCCTTCAAATTGTGCTCAGAAGCATTCACATTCAGTCATTTTCAAATACTGAATGCTGAGAGAATATGAGTGCCTACACATTTTGTTCCTCATAGCATTAAACTGTTCAAGATAAACGGCAAAATGTCATTAATTTTCTACTTTATGTCATTGAGAGAAGCATCAAGTATCAAAGTATCACAGTATCACCAGGGTTGGAAGAGACCTGAAAGATCATCAAGTCCAACCTGTCACCACAGACCTCAAGACTAGACCATGACACCAAGCGCCACATCCAAACCTGCCTTGAACACCTCCAGGGACGGCGACTCCACCACCTCCCTGGGCAGCCCATTCCAGTAGCCAATGACTCTCTCAGTCAAAAACTTTCTCCTCACCTCCAACCTAAACTTCCCCTGGCACAGCTTGAGACTGTGTCAATCTGTTTGAGAATGTTTCAATCTGTATTATCGTGACCAAATGTGGACATGGAGATACTGAGATTTGCCTTAGAATTCTTTCTTTCCTGGTCTGGAATATTTCTACGTTATTCCAAGGTCTCAACTATAACTGCAACATGTCATTCTGCTTTGTATTTTATGTTTCTGCAAATTATCTGGTACAAGAGTACCATAAATATAAGACCATAATTTAAAGACTCCTCTTGGTCAAGTGTCAATAACCCACACGTAATTGTATTACGGAAACAACAGAGTCAGACAGTTTGGTGCCAGTTAACATCTAGAGAAGTTTTGTGAAGTAGGATTTGTCAAAACGTGTGCCTTTTCAGAAAATCTGAATCCCTGGAATGATCAGGTCCAGGGGAAATTATAATCCCTTTGCTCTGCTCTTGTGAGACCCCATCTCAAATACTGGAGTCACCATGGAGTCTTCTCTAGGCTGAACAACCTCAACTCACTCAGCCTATTCTCATGGCAGAGGTGCTCCAGCCCTTGGATCATCTTTGTGGCCTTCCTCTGGACTCACGCCAACAGTTCTGTGTCCTCCTTATGACACCAGAAGTAGACAAATTATTTGAGATGAGGTCCCACAAGACTGTAGTAGAGGAACAGAATCACTTGTCTTGCCATGCTTACTACATTGGTCTTGATGCAGTCCAGGATATGTTTCTGTGGGGTTTTTTTTTTTGGTTGAGGTTTTTTTGTTTTAGTTTTTGTTTACTTGTTTTGTTTTGCTCAAAATTGAATATTTTTGTCTTGGGGAAATAGAAAAATGTTGTCATTTTCATAGAAAAACTAACGTGTTTTTTTCCCACCCATGGAAACTCCATTATATTGTTGGGAAAATTATGAAGCAGGGCTCAAAATATTTGGTTAATATTGGAAGTTGATCATGAGAGAGCGTACTTTTATATTTGATTATAGTAGTTTGGAATATGTTGCTGCCAACTAGTCTGGTGTAGAAGTTTTGTTTCAGAGGCTTGAGACTTTTGTTTCAAACTGCCTTTTTTTTTTTTTTTTTTTTTTTTTTTTTTTTTTTTTTAAGTTCAGGCTTCACATGGTTTACCTCAATAATTTTTTTGCTTTCATAGTGGACCGAAAATCCAAAAGGACTGATACAGGCCAACAAATAAGAAGTTTTCACAGCTGATCCCCACATTTTATTGATTCTTGCATTACCTCAAGCAAAAAGTAATTGTACTAAGAAGTTCTGCAAAGCCAGAGTGTTATTTCCATCCACTATTGTGCTTCCTTGGGGATAGCTCAGAGCAGCTCTGCAGTTCCCTTTCTGTGAAAGCGAACTACCATGAAGAGAGACACATATAATGAATTTCAGTGAAAGGATGGCAGGGTCTTTTCCCCTGAGACTATACCAGAAAAATCAATGAAAAATATGTTATCAGCACTTACTGATGCAACTAACATAAAATTAAAAGCACCAAAGTCCTATTTTTGTGGGACCCCAAGACAAGAAACTTATGGTGCTTTGTAGGGTGTGATGCCAGAACAGATTCCCCAAACAAATTTATTTCTCCTTTTCCCCCCAATCATCGCTGAAACTTCAGTTTGATTTTTGTAGGTTGTCCTCTAGGGTTGGGTTTTGTAGTTACTTTTTTGCTTGTTTAGTTGCTGCTGTGGCCCTGATTAAAAGAGCAGATCTGCTTATACCTCTTGCAGGACCGCATCAAGAGCCTACTGTAATCCAAGGTGTTGGCTTTTTTATGATCCCCAGTGGAAGCCTATTTTAGAACAGAGACTGAATGAAGTGAAGTCAAGACATCACCTTAGGAAATTACTCAGAAGATGAGTCACGAGGCCAGTTGCAAGTAGTGTCAGGGGTTGGAGAAAAACTTGGTACCTGCAAAATCCCAGAAAATAAGTCTTTGAACTTTCCAACTCCTAGGATCCTGATTTCGAGATGTAACAAAGACACTTGAATATGTTAATCTCATACACATTTATGTAAATGAATTTCTGTTGCATCAGTGTCAGCAAGCTGTAATATGACTAGGAGCTCACCTTTAAGATTTTTTCAGGGCTTGAGGCCTTGGTTTGCAGAAGTATTAGTATTTCTCATTCAGGCTGCTATCGAACAATTTTACAAACATGGGTTTTGTGGTCATGGTCACCATGGTAGTTCCCACAAATAAGAAGGACACTCTTTCTTTCTTGGCTGCATTGGGATTTTGGAGACTACACATTCCTGGATTCAATCAAATTGTCAAACCTCTGTAACTCGGAAGAGAAACAGCTTTGAGTGGGGACCTGAACGACAAGCAGCCTTTGATCAGATAAAGCAAGAAGTAGTCCATGCAGTGGGCTTGAGACCTATTTGAGCTGGTCTGGACACTAAAAACATTCTGTATACACTGTGAGTGGCAATGATCCAGCTTGGAATCTTTGGCAGAGAGCTCCAAAGGAGACTCGTGGTTGTCCGCTTGGTTTCCGGGGTCGTAGCTACAGAGGTTCAGAGGCAAATTACACCCCAACAGAGAAAGAAATCCTAGCAGCCTATGAAAGAGTGAAAGCAGCTTCTGAAGTGATTGGAACAATTGCTGTTAGCTCCTAGACTGTCAGTCCTAAACTGGATGTTCAAAGGCCTTTAAAGGTTCATCACCACATCATGCTACAGATGCAACCTGGTCTAAGTGGATGGCTTTGATAACCCAACGACCACAAATGGGGAATCTTGATCGACCTGGTCTGGTGGAAGTGATCACCAACTGGCCGAAAGGCACAGACTGTACAACAACTCCAGAGGAGAGAGTAACTCGTGCTGAGGAAGCTCCTCCCTATGGTGATCTCTCTGATCAGGAAAAGACCTATGCTGTGTTCACAGATGGTTCCTGTTGTCTTGTTGGGAACAAGTGAAGATGGAAGTCAGCAGTCTGGAGTCTTACCAGGACTTACTGAAGCAAGAGATAGAAAAGGTAAATCCAGTCAATTTGCTGAGGTAAAAGCTGTCCAGCTTGCTCTTGATGTAGCTGAATATGAGAATTGACCTATCCTTTACTTCTACACTGACTCATGGCTGGCAGCCAATGCTCTATGGGGTTGGCTGAAGGACTGGAAAAAGAATGGTTGGCAGAGGAAAGGAAAGCCTATTTGGTGTGCTGATCTATGGCAGGGCATCAATGCACAACTGGAGAAAATTCCAGTTAAGGTGCAGCACGTAGACACACACATACCCAAGAGCAAAGCTACTGAGGAACTTCAACACAACCATCAGGCAGATAAAACTGCCAAAAATTCTCAAGTTGACACAAACTGTGATCTTGACCTTGATTGGAAACACAAGGCAAACTGCTCAGTGGGTCCACGATTCGTCTGGACATCAAAGCAGAGATGCAACCTACTGATGGGCACATGATAGATCAAATTACTTGTCAAAGAGGAGGGGGGAAAAAAAGAAAGAAGACTGTCTTTTTGTCAAAAGTAGGAAAGAAAGACTTAAACTTAAGGAGCTCAATTTACTTTTGTTGACCTAGAAACACATTTTCTGTGTGTTGTTTTTGAGATATTCATGTTCCAGCATCACTCAGGATTGGACAACTTTTCAAAACTTTCACCTTTTTGCAAGCTGGAAAAGGTTTGGATCTACCTGCCCTAGTATTTTAAAATAGTCTGTGAATCAGTTTGCTGTAGTTTGATATGGAGGAGTATCTGAGGGATCTGGGGTTGTTTCAGCCTGGAGAAGAGGAGGCTCAGGGGAGATCTTATTGCCCTCTGCAACTACTGGGGGGTTGTAGCCAGGGGGTTGTAGCCAGGTGGGGGACGGTCTCTTCTCCCAGGCATCCAGTGACAGAACAAGAGGACACAGCGTCAAGCTGTGCCAGAGCAGGTTTAGTTGGATGTTAGGAAGTTCTTCACAAAAAGAGTGATTGCCCGCTGGAATGAGCTTCCTGGGAAGGTGGTGGAGTCACCATGGTTTAATTAATTAGAAGGTATTAGATGATAGGTTGGACTCGATGATCTTGAAGGTCTTTCCCAACCTGGTTAATTCTGTGATTCTGGGAGAAACCAAGATCTCTGGTCAAGGCGTGTTTCCTGATGGTGAAAGCATCTCTCTACACATTTTGATATACCATTTTGCATAGTGCTTGAGGAAGGGAGAACCTTTAATTTTGCTGTTCAGAGGCACTAACAAAACCTGAGCATTCCGTTACAGAGAACTGTTCCTCAGAGGATTGCATAAATATTAGGTGCGGTGGCCCAGCTACAAATGGGTGGAGGAGGATATGATACAGCAGGAAATACTGAAGTACTGCTTATGAGAACTGGATTTCAGAAGATAAAAGTGAAATTGTGAGCTGTGTGTTGGAAAAACCAGCATTCCTGTAATGAATATTTTTCTGTGGTACCAGCCGAAATGTTTGACTTCTATTTATGAGTTTATTTTAATTGGCGAAAGGTGATACAGTTGTTAATAAACCTTGCAGCAGATGAATAAGGAATAATGACTGAGCCATGTGGAATAAATTAGCTGTCAGAGTTATTGCTCTTCTATCAGCAGGTTTCTGTAACATTATCACATCCTTATTATCTAGGTTGTGCTTCTCACAGCCACAAACACTACAAGATAGACTGATAAAGATCCTTAGCTGTGTTTCAGGGTTGGTAAACTGGTGCTGTTGTAAAGAAGCTTTTGTTTTGTATATTTACTGGACAAAATGTGCTGTATTTCATATTCTGTTCTGCAGGATAATACAGGTGGGGTTTTTTTCAGATACCAGGGAAGTTATCAAAAGGAAATAGCACTGAGTCAGATGCAGACTGCATAATGAAACCTGGGGGTTCTTTTAATGGCACACATATTTTCAAGATGCTTCTTGCTGTTCCTGTGATCTTGTTTGAATAACCTTGCAAAATAGAGGGAAAGTCTATTTTGTTCTTCCATCTCCACCCCTCTTACACACACACAAACTATGAGCTTTGATACTGAGGCACTGTAAATTTTTTAAGTTACACGGAGGAAAGAAGAGAGTTCAGAGGAAAGAAGAGAGTTCAGATTTTCTCTATAAATAGAGGCCCTGGAAAGTAAGAGCAAAAGAAAGTTCATAATTTAAATCAACTCATTGTCTGTCTTTTTAACTAGAAGCATCAACCTGATCTGGCAGTGAGGAGTCTCACTGCTCTTTGGGAGAGTTCTGTATCAGCATCACTTACATGATTAAACCTGTCTTACCAGAAAGGTTACAAAAGTATCTCTGTTCCCTTTCAGGAGTAATGAAACTGAAACTTGAAGTGAAATGTAGTCCACTGCCCTGGACATACTGGGCAAGTGCAGAAATTTGCTCTAGTTGGTGACCACAAAACCCTATGAAGTTAATTCTTCTTTCACAAGTTCTTTCCTATGATAATTGCTGGTTTAGCTGTTCTCATATTTGAGATATGAACTCCAACTCACAAGGTTTTTTTTCTTTTTATTTAACTTAGGAATTACGGGTGATGCTTCACCAGGTTTCCTGCTTGTGTTATGTTTTCTGAGATCTTACTAAGATACTTCTGCAAGCGATAAAGACAGAGTAGTCCTGAACACCACCTAACAGATCTGTGGGAAGAGTATGAAGACACAAAGGGGTGCATTCTTTGCTGTAAGTCATTTTTCTTCAATTTTCACATTTCTTTAGCTGCAATTGCTAATTTTCTTGCAGCATGTTTGGAAAGATTTTATACAAATATGGCTCCAACCATGAAATCAGAAATGTGTGTGTTACCTTTCTGTCTGTGTCAGTTCTTTTTATTTAAGTGGCATTCTGCAATGGTAATGAGGTCCTTTCTCACGTGTCCTGACTGCCATAGGTCAAATAGTGAACTTGTGAACATGGCACATTTAATGTTGTGTTACTTAGATTCCTTCTGGAGTGTTTCTAAATAACATTCTTAACAAGAGTTTGAGAAAAGCAGGCTATTCCACCCTGAAAACACTAAGATATATTATTGCTGCAATGAGGGATTACCAGCCTTGTTGAGGCTGCAAAACAGGCACAAATGAAATTTGCTCTTCTTTTCCTTCTTCTTCCTTTGTGCAGTCGATCATAACACAGATTGCATTATGGCCATGAGATCTCAATTAAAAATTAGTTTACAGGTTGAATAAGAGTCCCAGAAAATATGTTCTCCTCTCTTTGTTGGGGAATTCTTTAAAGGAAGTGGAGGCAAGAGTTTGCAGCAAAAAGAAAATTGCAGTCCAGAATAGTTTGGTTACTTTCACAGTAGAATGCTGGTGGTGGAAATACAGCCAGAGGCTAATTTAGAATGCAGCTTGACTTGATTTAACTGAAAATGTGCCAGTGGCTGAAGTTTAAAGAAACTGGGGAGATAGGTTTCTGGAGAGGAGTATAACAAAATTTAAATGAAGAATAAAAGCATGTGAAAGAAAGAATCCTCTCTTTTTTATTTTTTTCCCTCCAGTTCCCTACTGTTCCTATGATGAGGGACATGATTCTTTTTCCTATAGCTTTTGTTTCTATTCTCATTGCCCTCCTCAGCTGTGTTCTCTACAGAGCTTGTTGCTGCAGAATAACAAGGAGTTTCTATAAATCTCACACCTGTCATTCATCTGAGCTCTGCTGGTTGCACAAATTGCTGTGATTTAGATACTTTATCAGGTGTCCTGCCTGGTCGGGTCAGCATTCTGATAACTGCATTCCCTTTCCCCACTGGTGCCCTACCCTTGCTGAACCCTGTGATTTTCTGGTTGTGCTGGGACAGCTCTCAGTGGTGCTCAGCAGCCCAGGGACTCCAGTGAGAAGGCCTTTATCTGCACCTGTGAAATTAAACAACACACTGCTCCACTGATGGTGACAGATTTGGCAATCTTCAAGTGTGTTTCTTGGTCTTTTGGAGTCCACTGTTGCTGCAGGAAAACGTGAGGTGCTTTGGGAATAGAAGATGCACAATTTGCGCCATGGTATAAAGAATTTTTTTTTTAAATTTTTTTTTTTTAATTTTTTTTTTTTTAAACCCAGCTGCATCTTTCTCTGAATTTGCTTTTGGGAAATACCACATTGTGATGTGAGGGCATTATGGATCATCTACCTTGGGTCAAAATACCCTGCTTTCTGAAAGGAAATTCATAGAATGGTAAGATTAGAAGGGACCTCAAGGATCATCTAGTTCCAACCGCCTGCCATAGGCAGGGACACCTCCCACTAGTACAGCTCACTCAAGGCCTCATCCAATCTGGCCTTGAACACATCCAGGGAGGGAGCAGCCACGACCTCCCTGGGCAATCCATTCCAGTGCCTCACCACCTTCACTGTAAAGAACTTCCTCCTAACATCTAGTCTAAATCTCCCCTCTGCCAGTTTAAACCCATTGCCCCTTGTCCTGTCGTTGCAGGACCTTGTAAATAATCCTTCCCCAGCCTTCCTGTAGGCCCCCTTCAGATACTGGAAGGCTACTATCAGGTCCCCTCGAAACCTTCTTTTCTGCAGGCTGAAGAGTCCCAACTCTCTCATCCTGTCCTCATAGGAGAGCTGCTGCAGCCCTCTGATCATCTTTGTGGCCCTCCTCTGGACCCGCTCCAACACTTCCATGTCCTTCCTGTGCTGAGGGTTCCAGAACTGCACACAGTACTCCAGGTGGGGTTAATTCAGTAGTGTTAAGCATATTGGGCTGCTGTAGACCAGCTGACTCTCTAATGTAAACTCTAGATCAGACTTACAGCAAAGGCTAGCATACATAATAGAATCTGTGGCTTTGGAGCAAGCATTGTTTTGTCTTAAATAGTGAAAACCTTTCTGTCAGAAAGGGAAGAAGGATAAGTCAGGCTGCAGTGAGATGTGCTGCACAAATGGCAAGCGAGGTGGATCTCCCTAGCCTGACATGGCAATGTATACCTCCCCCTCAGAGATGGCAACCTAAGAGCATGTTGTTGCTGTCCCAAACAATACTGTTAATATTATTAAGAGGTTTAGAGTAAAAAATCAAATTAACAGTGGATATGTAAATAGGGAGGCAGGTAGATTTGGTATTTGGCCAGGAACATGCTGACTGACATTGAGTTGGTGAAATAGCAGATTTGTGGTTGCAATCACCAGCTGTAAGGTGACAGCACACCAAGTAACTCTGGGAGTCTTTAGAAATGCTCAGGAGAACACATCCTCTCCAATATACAAGCTGAGAAAATCAAAAAACCTAACCTCTTCTGTCATATCAAAAACCTATGTGCATGTGCTGCTTTTGGATGGGGTAGGGTTAATTTTCTTCATAGGAATCATGCAGAAAGAAGTCTCCTGCAAAACAAAAGGTAAACTCAAAGCAGAATGCAGGAGCTAATATTTGAACTGAGTTTGGAGTGCTTTAACAGTGAAAATTAAAGGCCAAGCTTTCTGCAGGGAAAACTACATCTAAAGTGCAATTTTAAGTCCAGCAGACTTTATTTGAAAGATGTAGACTCATTCACTTTTTCATTCTGGAGCAGAAAGAAGAACTTTACAAAATGTGAGCACTATTGTTCCAGATATCTGAAGCTCAGCATGTTTAACATGCCTCGTGTTAATGACTCAAATATTCAAAACGAGACCACAAGCAGCAACACTGAAATTCATTACAAAAAGAGAGACAAAATCATAAAAGGGCTTGGGCTGGAACAAACCTTAGACATCAACTACTCTAACCTCCCTGCCATGGGCAGGGACATGTCTCAACAAGACTCAGCTGCTCAAGATCTCATCCAACCTGGCCTTGAACACTTCCAGGGAGGAGGTACCCACAACAACTCAGGGCAGCCTATTCCAGCGTTTTACCACTCTTGTGCTGAAGAACTTCTTCCTAAAATCCACTCTAAACCTATTCTCCCTCAGCTTAAAACCATCCCCCCTTGTCCTGTTGCTAGACATGTTTATGAAAAGTCCTTTTCCAGCCTTCCTGTAGGATCCCTTCAGGTATTAGAAGGCAGGTCTAAGGCCCCTCCCTGGAGTCTTCTCTTCTCTAGTCTGAACAACCCCAGCTTCCTCAGCCTATCCTCAGAGTAAATATGTTCCAACTCTTGGATCATCTTTGTGGCCCTTCTCTGGACTCAATCCAACAGGTTCGTGTCCTTCTTATGATGGGGACACAACTTCCTTTTGAAGATACTTTGAAAGATATTGTCACAACTATCACACAGGAAGGTTATTTAGTGGTGAGACTTGGTGTTTGTAGCTTACCTGATGTCTAGAAACTCTAAAGAGAAGGAAATGTTTGTATGCTCTGTCCCCTTAATGAGCTCCTCTGTAAAATGCGATTGTGAAGTAGTTGTGATTTGTATTGGAAAGGTTTTACCTTCCTAGCAACTTGAGCGACCTGGGACATTTCAGCTGTCAAAAGATTCAAGCAAATGTCAGCCAAATAATCAAACAGTTACCTTTACCAATCAACAGTGCAAAATTCACCTTTAAAAATACCTTGAATACTAGAGTAAATACACACCGCCAGCTCTTTTTGCTATTTGTGTGTTATCATACTTAAAAGTAATTTACTTCATTATTCCTTGGAATTCCCTTTAACTTACTATGAAAGCTGACAGTACTAAGTAGCTTTATTAATCATCTCACCCTGACTTTTCCAGTAGTCAGATCAGAAGTTTACTAGAAAACAAGCATAGATCGAGAGCTCCTTAATATATATGGTGCACTTTTCTGTCTCTGTCAGAAACACAAACCTTGGTAGGTAAAAGCAAAATCTGTATTTCTTTACAGAATGTAAGAGATCTATCCTGTTGAAGCTCCAAACCAGATTTTGGAGATCTTTTATATAAAATTCTAGTTTTAGTGAAGCAATTTAAGTGCTCATTAGAGACTAAATAAATGGTAACACTCTCCTCCCTTCCTTTGCTTATACCAATCTCCTAGTAGGCTATCAAGTGCCCTAACTGTTACATACTGTGAGGCATACAAATAGGCAGGAGAAAAAAATGCTTCTCATAAATTCCCTGATTTCTGCAATCAGAAGCAAGCAGTACAATTTTGAAAGCTACAGGGGTCAGAACAGGAACAGAAACCTCGGTCAACATGCGGAACATTTGTCTGGGTAGCTCACACTAAACAGCTGTGCAATGTGTGTGACCCGCGAGAAAATCTGCAAAAGAAAATTGGAGCTGTAGAAGCTCTCCCTGGTGCTGGAAGCACTGTGAAATACCATGTGCAAAATAAGCTATACTCATTTCTAGTAACAGAGGTGTATGAAGAATGATCATCTTAGGCATGTGTGTGTTTCTCTCACATACTTACAGAATCATAGAATGGTGAGGTTGGAAGGGACCTCAAAGATCACCTGGTTCCAACCCCCTGCCATAGGCAGGGACACCTCCCACTAGTACAGGTTACTCAAGGCCTCATCCAATCTGGCCTTGAACACCTCCAGGGAGGGAGCAGCCACAACCTCCCTGGGCAACCTGTTCCAGTGCCTCACCACCCTCACTGGAAAGAACTTCTTCCTAACATCTGGTCTAAATCTCCCCTCTGCCAGTTTAAACCCATTGCCCCTTTTCCTGTCATTACAAGACCTTGTAAATAATCCCTCCCCAGCCTTCCTGTAGGCCCCCTTCAGATGCTGGAAGGCCCCTCTAAGGCCTCCTCGAAGTCTTATCTTCTCCAGGCTGAAGAGCCCCAACTCTCTCATCCTGTCCTCATAGGAGAGCTGCTGCAGCCCTCTGATCATCTTTGTGGCCCTCCTCTGGACCCGCTCCAACACTTCCATGTCCTTCCTATGCTGAGGGCTCCAGAACTGCACACAGTACTCCAGGTGGGGTCTGACGAGAGCAGAGTAAAGTGGCAGAATCCCCTCCCTTGCCCTGCTGGCCAGGACTCGGTTGGCTGTCTGGGCTGCATGTGCACACTGCAACTACTTGCACATAGATAGGACTCTGTACCTATTGGGTGTCTTTTAGTTATTCTTAGGTTCAACTGTATTCAGATATTGTCCACAAAGAGACATGAAAATAGCCATAACTATGCTTAACATGTACATTTACACCAACATTCTCTTGCTTGCAGGTATGTGTAGACTCATATTTCCAGGAATTCACATAAAGTGAAATACAGTTATGACATATGCTGCCTGCCTTAAATAAATGCCTGATCCAAACTCATCTTTTACAAAGGTTAATTACAAAATCCTTTTGAACATCTCAGATTCCCTTTCTAAGACTCTGTGTTCTTAGATCTGGAACTTGGCAGGTGACATTTATGAGTTTTTGACTTGTGTTTGTTATGTAAATGACAAACTTTAGAATTGCAAACATGCAGAAATGTTTTTAATATGTGACTAGGCAAGTCAAGTCTGGGACTTACACTGGTTTTCATGTGGCTTTGAGAATGTCCAAGTTGTCATTCATATTGCTGCTAGCCAAGGTTGCAAGCTCTCCAGGGTATGACATCCACCATTTTGCTGGCTGGCTGCAGTTGTTCTCTACAAGGATTTTTTGGCATAACCAAAATATATGAGGAAGGTTAAAAAAAAAAAAAAAAGGTAGTAGAAATTGATATTGGAAGTAACAACTAAATGAAAAAAAATCCTAAGAATCTTATTTTCCATCTCCACATTGGTTATGCATAACTACTAACAAAAATTACAAATACCAAACCTAAAAAACCAACCAACCAAATGAGAAAACCCCACAGGGGAAACATGAAAGTAACCCATGTAAAAAGTCATTTTTTTTTTTACACATTCCATCATATGTTTTAATTTCCCTGTTTGCCATGGTGAGGAGGAAATGAAGCAGAATGAGGAGGACAGGTGTGGTATAGACTCAGATGTCCATTGTATGTAAGGGATGAGTGAAGTAATTTGCATTGTTGTTATGGCAAGAAATTTATCATAAACATAGACCTTTCAGCACAGAGATGAGTCTAGCAGCAAACACTGGAAAAATCTTCACTTATTTCAAAGGTTTTCTTACAGTTACTGTTAGGAACTGAATGGAAGCTGTGTTTGACTGGTTGTATAGCAATCGTGATTTGGAGAGAAACTTTCCTCATACACCTTTCCTATTTCTAAAGCAAAACAATCCCACTGTGCAATGTCCTCAACTTTTCTAATGATGCACATACTCATGTGCAGACACTCCTGTGCCCACACTTGACCAATGCATCAGATTTCTTGACACCTTTGTTTAGTCTACACATAGCTATCCAAGGACAGCTCAGTTGCACAGTGGAGATGAAGCATTTCTATACGCTATGCTGTACCTGAGGTTGTCAGTCATGACAGATTGCATTACGGCCATGAGTTCTCCATAACAATTAGTTTACAGTTTGAATAACTGTGCTGGTTTCAGGCTAATTAGAATATTTCAATAGAGAAAATTATACTATAGGCTGTGAAAGGAAAACAATGGTGATGTCTATTTTGCTCATAGGCTTACTGAGATTGTTTTGGGAGAAATAACCCAAAACATAGATAAGGCATTCTTTTTCTCTCTCTCTGGGAGAATAGCGTGTCAGGCAGTCTAGCTTCTAGCTCCTCTTTGCGGACTAATTTTCACTAACCACCTTTCTCCTAACCCACCTGGCTGAACCTCCAAGCTCACCTTGCTCATAAGCCAAACCTTGGGGTAAGGTACAGGAGTGGGAAGAAGGTGGAAGGGTGGTTGGGAGCCCCTCCTGGGGTCTCTGATTTCTGGGAGGGGTGTTGTTTTTCTGTATTACCTTTAACTTGTCTATTTCTGTAACTATTCCTGTCTATAGTGTATATATCTGCTTGTACATTGAGCTGAGCTGTAAATAGAGCTTCATTCCTTAACTTCCAGCCAGTTGAGTTCTAGTCTGGGTCATTTTACAAAATGTGTGGGGGGCGGGGAACTCCCAAACCATCACAATAACAGTCCATAAAAATGGAGCACATCATGAGATGTTATTGTACGTTTCCTAAAAGCCAGGTTAAATTTGTGTAGAAAATGTCTTTATGATTTCTTTTGCCTATGATTTGCCCTAGAAAATGCACTTGGCCAATCCTGCCATCCGTTCTAATGACCCAGTATGGATCTAGAAGGCATTCACAATCCAAACCTTATCATTCTATGATTCTAGACTATAAAGGTTGGAAGAGACCTCAAGGACCATCTAATTCCAACCCCCTGCCATAGGCAGGGACACCTCCCACTAGTACAGGTCACTCAAGGCCTCATCCAACATGACCTTGAACACCTCCGGGGAGGGAGCAGCCACAACCTCCCTGGGCAACATGTTCCAGTGTCTCACCACCCTCACTGGAAAGAACTTCCTCTTAACATCTGGTCTAAATCTCCCCTCTGCCAGTTTAAACCCATTGCAACCCCTCAAAGGGGAGGAATAAGTGATAACAGATACAGAACATGAAAATGTCATCTGTCATTTCTATAGCATCTTGAAGACAGCGTCAGGATCCACCTGTGAATTCAACATTTATCTTCCAGGTGTTCAGTCTCAGTTGGATGCTAAGAATGTTGCCTTTAAATGAGTAGTTGAGAACTTTGGAGTATGAAGGTTTAATCAAAAGCCTGCATACTATCCTATAGAATATTTGTGCAACATTGCTATGCAGAGGGAACAAGTAAATAAGTAGCTCTGTCTTATTTATTTGTTCTTTTTTTTGAGGATAAGTTTTTTTTTTTTCCTATTGGATTTCTTGACACCTTCCTATTTTCTCGTTTTGGAAAAGCAGCGTTGTAAAATGGTCTGAAAAGTCTTTACCAACCAAAACAATTCTATGATTTTGTGACACTCAGTGTCAGATAGCTTTAATTCTAAAATGTAACATTTTCAAAGCAAAAACTTAAGGATCTTCTTAAATGCCTCAACTCAGGCTCAAATACATGTTAAAAATTGGAAATTATTTCTAAACTTCACCTGTGCATGTTTGAAATTTTTGTCAATAGGACAACCTTTTGAAAGTGGGTGAACATCAGCAGTGAGAACAATCACAATGTTGAAATACATAGCCTTGTTTTTTCACTTTCCATCAAGTTAACAACTTGTATTTAAACTTAGTCAGATTTATTCATCATTGGTACTGGCCCCTGAGCAAAGTTGTCTTGACAGGTGTCCTGAAAACTTAGAAACTCCCATAACTGTCCTTTGCTTCATGCACATGTCATGTTGCATCTGCTTAAATTGTAGGGATTTATGTTTAGCCACAGCTGGAGCAGTGTCATTGTTAAAAAGATCTGATTCCAGTTACAGCAACACAACAGCAGAATAAACCTCCAGACTCTGGTAAATCCATGTTTGGCAGGCTGACCTCAACAGTGCACTCACTGGTTGTTTCTCTTGCACTATTTGTTAACGTTCATTCTCTCTCAGTCCCTGTCCCATTTATGTTTCAGTCTGCCTCTCTATGTTTATTTTTTGCTTCTCCTCCCTCTTTCCCACTTATATTCAGGTGATAAAATACTACATTTTTATGCACTAAACTCATGTTCAACACTCACTTTACAGGTTTACATATCTCTTTTAGTGCAATCAGTACAAATTTTCCTAGTCTTTTCTTTCTCGTCTTTTCACCTAACCTCTCTCCCATATCACCTCCCTTGTTTCGTCAAATACCTCTCACAGTCAAAAGTCTTTTGTCTTCTCGATGGGGCAAATCAATATCTCCATCTTCTAATCTGAGACCTACACCTGAAAAGACTTCCATAGTTTGTCCTGCTGAGCCTGGAAAGTCTGTTCAGAGAAGGATGAAGAGACGAAGCGATACCATTTATTTGCTTGTCTGTAATGAATTTACAGGGGTCTTTACAGAAGATTCTTCGATCCTTTCGTTTTGCACATACATTATCTGTGAGGGAGCAGCTGCAATCATACAGAGACCACTTTCTTAGTCACTGAGTCTGGGTGAAGGCAATTGCAACCACACCTAATCCAGAACTGTCACTCTTTTCTTAGCCTTAATTTTCCTTCTGGTAGTGGATAGTAATCAATATCCTTTCACTGCTTATGGCATGCTTTTGAAGTTTAAATGCTAATAGTGCCATTTGGCAAGCTGGGCTGCATTAGACTATACAATATAACTGTACATTGGAAATTATTTAAGCTTTCAATTTTTATTTTATACCATTAGTTTTTCTCATGGTTCATTTGTCATTCTAATTGGATTTTAACATGTACTGTGTGTTTCAAAACTTGAAATTAAGAGGCATTGCATAACAAAGAACCTTTAGAAACAGGCAATCCCCCAAGCTGTGTTTAATTTATAACAGATCAGTAAATGAGGAAGGTGAAGAGCCATGAAAATGTGAAGTAACAAAGGTAGGAAATGGGCACATTGTCACTAGTGTCCTGCTGTGATAGCATGCTTTAGGGTAATGAATGGGAGTGGGTTGAATTTGCTTCTGGAGCCCGGGACATTACACCAGACTTCAAGAGCATCCATTCATTTTCTCCCATTCTTTTATTCTGAAGGTTAGAAGTAAAGCCTTAGATAGCAATGTTCTGTGACAGTTCTTTGACATTTCCAAGTACAGCAGTGGAAAAAGAAAAAGAAAAAAAAAAAAAAAAAATNATTTAACATCATCACTATCTGGCATTTGTTGATGTATACCGTAGAGGTAGTCTACTTCTGTAGTCTGGCATTTCTTTCTTTGCTCCGTGACTCAGCTATCTTTTGGCAAGATGGAGAATGTTTTCCTCCACCAGAAAAGAACTGGAGGAGCTCAGCTTACATAGTTGTGAAAAAAAATCTATCACTGAGGTAAGCAAAATATGCCAATAAATGCTTTGTCCATTTTTTGATCCTTCTGTTTCTCTCCTTTGTCCAGTGTGCACACCTTTGTGTGAAAACCCTTCTAGTGAAGAATCCAGAAAATGTGTCTACAGTGAAGTCAGAGATACATCTATTTGCAAACATAGAAGTAAGTAAATAAATAACTTCCCCTTAATATCTATGACTTATTTTTACAACAAGGAATATTTAAGCTTCAAAACAGAAGAAATTACAAAAATGCTGTATATTTTTGGACCAGATGGGCTTTTTAGAGCAGGGACAAGAACATACTAGATACAGCAAATCAATTCTACATTTTTCAAAGGTTATTTTAAGGTTTTCATGAATACATCAACAGGGAGTTCTGCTTCTTTCTCTGAAACAAGTGTAAGACAGACAACAGATGTGCTAATATCCCCACATTGCTCTGCCAACCCAGTGCATGCCGAGCCATATGGATAGACTGATATTTCCCATGTACCAGCTTTCTGAGATATTCAGCCTTTTTTCCTGTCAGGTATAACATGAAAAAAAAGGAGCAACTTTTATGGTGGTGATTTAAATAATTTCAGTATTTTTTTCCCCAGGTTTTTTGAAACATGACACTCAGAAAGCTATTAGTTAGCAGTACCTCCTTACCTGGGCTAGCTTCACTACCTCCAAAGTCAAGTGTACTTTACAGCAGGCAATTGGAAAGAGCTCAGTTTTTTAAACAGCAGTCCTGGGTTGTGTTATTCACAATTTTGTGTTACAATAATTTCCAGATGGAAAGATCATCACTACGCTATGTACCATAATTACAGTCATCTTCCACTTTGGAAGATGAGTTTTTGAGTGGATATCACTCATTCCCACCAACTCAGGAGTTCTCAGGAATCCCCTGCTTTCACAGTGTTCCCTCTCTTATTCCCAGCTTCAAATGCTCTATTAGATGAAGCAACGGTTTCTTCTTCTTTTCCAGGAAGACATCATATGTGCTTTCTCTATTTGTGTGGGTCCTTGATTAGACAGCCCATTACAAGTCTGTGTGATGAGGGATTTTTCCAATAAAAATGTAAACACAAACATGGCTAGAATTATTTTTCTTCATTTGCCTTGCAAATTGTCAAATTCTCTTCAGAAAATGTGAAGAGATTAATCAAAAAAGAATTTAACTGAACATATTTTTATGTTTCAATATAAGCCATGGGAAAGACAAAATTTCATGAAATGTTTTGTTTTGTCAGAAACTCTTTTTTTTTTTTTATTCTGACAAATGGATTACAGAGACAATTGTCCAGAAGGCTCTGCTCATTGGCCTGTGTGATGGAAAAAAAGAAAAAAAAAAAAGAAAAACCTGAAAAAAAGAGAAGTAGAGACCCACAAGATTTTGTCAAAGAAGTTGTCTGGGTTCGGGCATTTCTGGTACAGTACCATTTCTACTGTGTGTTTTGGTTTTGGTTTTGTTTTTCTCACTTCTAATTTTAACTAGAGCAATAACATTTAGGAACTTAACTTTTACTTCTAAAAAAGCATAAACCACAGGCAGGAGTTAAGCTGGGTAGTTCTTGACCTGTCTAGGCAATTCATCTGACTTATTAAAAAAAAAAAACAAAAAACAAACCCAAAACCATAACAAAACTTCTGCAAACTCATTTGACCAATATTTATATCTTAGGTGAAGAAAGGTATACCTTGAAATTAGTCACAGGCTTAAAGGGCTTTTAAAAACACCTGGTTTTTAAGTCCTTTCATTCTGCCCACTTTATCCACCTGTTTGCCAGCAGGGTGCCTACCATTTGTTTCCATCGTGGGAGACTACATCGGCAGTGCTGTGCTACTGATAACTACACTCCAATCTATTAACCTCTTTCATAAAATAAATCTAAAAGCAACAAGAGACACTCTTGATTTATGCATGCATTTGATCATGGAATTGGAGAATGCTCTTGATATCTGTTTGATCACATATGGGTTCTTTATGCACTCTTAAATAAAAGTAAGAAGCAGCAACAGAGCTAACTCAAAGGAGAACCTCATAATGGCTCAGACTTAATGAGGTCTCATTTTCTTATGTAATGAGGTCATCCCTCTGTAATATAAGTCTTTTAAATTTCCCAAGAAATCCTGGAAAATTCGTAGCACAAGTGGTTGTTCCCCACTGACATGGAATATGGTTATTTACAAGGCATATCCCTCTCTGGTGAGGTGAACATTTTTCTGTGTATGAATGGGATGAAACATGCTTCTGCATGTCACAGAGAGGAACCATTGTGTGTGTGTGTCTGTGTAATAGGCTGCCTCAGTCATGTTAAATTCATATTAGGTACCAATTCAAGAAATGACTGGAGAGGAAACCTGTTGTTGATGTAAAAGTTCACAGACATTGATAGCTTCCAGAACAATTCCAGGGTACAGAATTATTTGCAGTTGCCAAAATACAAAGGGAAAGAGTGAAAAATGAGGGAAGTAAAAGGTTTCAAACAATGGTATCTTTCTGTTGTTATTGCAGTTATACTTTGGAGGTTTTTAAAGCACTCTTCCTGGATGGGAACTGGGGGGTTAATTCTGAGCTGGTTTCTGCTTTCATCTTTTAAATGACAACAAGAAATACATGTCTTTTGAGTCTGCTTTTGTTGCATTTTGAGTCCTGCTCATTTAGAAGTTCTCTTGGAAATATGAACTGCGGTACATATTGATGAAGTACATGCTTTTAAAAGGGGTCCACTTTGTTTTTTCAAAGACTCCAAATCTAGACAGAACAGGTGGAGGGTCAGAAATGAGAAAGAGCTGAAGGAGAGAGGAAGAAAGCTGTGAAAAGGAAGAGAGGATGTTGAATGTTCTGAGAAGAATACAGACAGTTCCTTTGAATGGAAAATATTCTGTTGCTTGAAGAAAATCAAATTCATCTCTTTTTAAGGCTGGTCATGTACTAGCTTATAGCTGAGGCATAGAAGAGAAGTGTTTAGCTCTTGAAAGGCATTACAGAAATGGAATGAAAAGAATCAGCAATATTAAATGGTAGGGCTGTGTTTGTGGTGGTTTGCCTCCCTCCCTCTCACCGAGACATGCCCTCTCACCAAGACATGCTTTCCTTGCAATCCCTTGCAGGTAGCCAGGGGTTCCAAGTGAGGAACAAAGAGTAACAAAAAAAATGTCATTTTTTATAGTCATATATATAGCTGGTATGATTTCAGGTAGCCCTTGATTAAAAAAAAAAAATCCCTATCTGTATTTATACAATATATAGATGCTTCATCTGGAATCTATTACACCAACAGAGTCACAGATCAATCATTTTCATCTCTGCTGCTGACAGATCAGATGTAGACTTACAGCAAGTGAGGAACTGGGCAGATTAGAAGCCAGGTCTATTATTCTGATTATAAAACATTAAGCCTTTGATTTGCTGTGCAGAATAAGAGCAGACATTATCTCTTTTGACTTCCCAATTGAAAAGCGGAATTATTACTGTTTTATTTTTAGCCACCTTTTCCTTTCCCATCAGGATTCCCCTCCCCTTCAATACAGATCAGTAGTTCTGTCCTTTCTAACAGAGACATTCCAAACTCCACCAGTCTGCATGTTGTCAACCTCCAAAAGGAGAAAACCATGGTCCTTATCTGCTTCCTCTCAATCTAACAACAGTCCTTACCTGTTTCTATCTGTGTTTCATCCATTGTTCACCCTATAAAGAAATCTTTTCAGGGATGGCTCAGGAGACTGCCAGTGGTCTGTAACACCTTTCTCTTCTAAATTTGCTTCCAATGGTGATTATCATCTTGTGCTGTACTGGGGTAATGAGTTCTCTTTGTGTTCCTGTCAGAGAGGTGTCTAAAGAATAGGATTTGTGGCATTCATTTAGTCTTATTCTCACCAAGGAAGCAAATAAGTAAAGTGATAAGCCTGGAAATGATGGTGGTCTCAGCAAGCAATGGCCATGATGTGATCCCACTGCCATTTCTATCTATTTTCTAGAGATAGAGAGTCAGTCTGCTGACCGACTTTCAAAAACTGAAGGACATTTTATTTGAAGCAATGGTTTTCTTGAGTCCAGGAAAGATACAGAGATGGACAACTCCAGCATTCTCCATTTTAGCCATACTTCTGGCAAGAGGAGGCAGTGTGCCATCTTCACTTGAGTGAAAGACACATAGTCCTGCTTCCCCATCTCTCCAAGGAGCACTTAGAGCACGCATATATGGAGAAGAACTCCAAGCTGGTTTGACAATAAGTCAGTGTTTGGGTAAGGAGAGCTGGGCATCACGTGGTCATGCAAAATTACCACAAAATGGTTGGAAGGTACTGGTGACATCCATAGCGATATGGAGAAGTGGAGCTGATACTAGTTATCTAAAACTTTGAGATATGTGTGGAATAAATGCAACCTCCTGGAGATATTAGAAGTTGAGCAAAATTCAAAAGCTAATGGGAAACTATTGTCTTTCACTTGATTTGTTTTTTCTTTGTTCTGTCTATACACCATAGCTGCAGCGTTTGGGCTGTCGTGAATCGACAGTGTTTGCTGCATTGTTAGTAATCTCAGCAGACGTGGAAGCATGACCTAGCATCTAATGAGTGTAACAGAGTCTTTCTAGATTGGGGCAGAGACTGAATGATCTGGTGTATGGATTCTTAATTCATAACTTTTCCTAGTGACATGCAAGGAAACCAGCAGACTGTGTAACAGTTTAGTCAATGAGTCTCTAACATATGCTTTTCATGAGATGCTCCTGCTGTAAATACAGCCCTAGCAATAGATGTTAGTTTAGCCAAACTCTTGACATGCCACCCAGAATGAAATGACTGCTGCTCTGAAAGAAAAGGGAAAGGACATGAAAATCTGCTACAACAAATGATTTTTTTTTTTTTTATTTTAAGGGAAAGAAATAATGCATGTTTCTGCTATGTGAGTGCTACTGGAAGACAACCCATTCTGCTCTTTCCTTTCCTCTGGCCACTGCTAATCAAAACAGCCAGAAAATCAGACAGGCTTCATCATGAGCTAGCTCACATGTAAATGTTGGCAGTGCAAGCTTTTATGTTAACAAAGGAACACTGCTGATGAAAAGTAAAGGAGCTGTCTTTATTTTGTAGAGGTGCAATTAGATGTGCCTGCCTTATTCCGTGTAATGATTTGTACCTTGCAAGGTAGTGAGGTCAGCACACCACCTTCTACCAATGCCGTGCATTGGAGGAAAAAAAGAAACAAGCTAACACCTGCTTTTGACTACATATATTTGTCAGGATAATGCTGGAGTGAACTGATAGCTCAGGATGATTTGTTCAAATCTGAGAGCTAGAAAGAGCTTGGGCTTGAAAATGGAGACAAAAAATATATGATATATTTTATTCCTTTTGACAGCCTTTGGGGAAGTCAGAAGTATAGAAAAGGGGAAGGACAACGGAGATGGAGACAAAGATTTTTTGTTTTTAAAAAATTTTTATTTCCCCCTGTATATCTGCTAACTTTGGAGAATTTATTACTCTCTTTAACTCCTAGTAATGTGGCTGCTGTTTGCTTGAGCATTGGTATTTCAGAAGACTGTTTCTTCCATGAGTGAGTTTCTACGGCAAAACTGATATCCTAACATGAACATTTTCCTAGCTTATCCTTCCATGAATGAGTTTGGATTTGTTCATATCTGTAACCATGACCCTGCTTGTAGTTGTGTGTGTACATATGGGATGTGCAGAGGGAGAACATGGCAGTCTCAGATGAAGATAGTTATTGTCTATGGAGCTGAGAAATATTCAGGGATGCTAGTCAACTCTAACATTTAGCTTATGAAAATTAGGACGAGGAGAGCTCAATTACCACTACTGGCAGTTAAATCTTGGCTGAATGATTATTTATATTAAAAGTTATATAAATGTTACCCGTAATTCAACTGCCTCTAAAAGAGTTCTGAAAACATCCTATATGATAAACCAAAATTAAACACTACTGCAAGCTTTCTTATTCTGCCCCCGTTGTGTATTTGCATGGGGTGGATTTTTTGGTGAGGTTTTTTCTTTGTTTGTTTGCTTTTGGTTGTGGGTTTGTTTTTGCTTTTAATTTTTAATTTTTTTAAATGATTGCTGCTTCCAGGTTTCAGGTCTTGTATGAAATAACAATAGTGATGCTGAGGCATCACTATACAAATGTCAGTGATCGAAGAGCTGCACTTGATGCTATGTGAAGTGAATGTAAGCACACGCATAGCAGAGTGGAGTGCAGCAGACGTTTCTTGGGAGGGCAAGAACCTCATGTATTTCAAATGGTTCTACTTTAGACACTGCACATGCTATTTTTAACTTTTTACTACATACTTCTCTGTCATCATGTCAGAAATAATCTCAGTCCTGGTGTCACCACTCCAAGCTTCAGACTTCCAGACCCAAAATTCTGATAGATTGTTTGCCTGATCGAATAGGCAGTGAATAAAGAAACCCTAAGGATGTGCAGGCACCACTCACCCGAAGCAATGAGGATTGCAGATACCTTCCCCACAGCAGAATCCCCTCCTTAACATTTAAATAAGGGTAAGCAAACTAGTGAGATTCAAATGTACGTTTCCTGCTGGGCTACAAACTTTCCTGACAGTGTTAATACTCAAACTCCTCAGTCCAACAAGCAAAGGCAGATTCCTTGAAAAAAAAGGTTAAGAAATTTCTTGTGGTATACCTCACTTGTCTCTTTCTTTGTGCCCAAATCTGTGGAGGTTTGCAACATCTGATCTAATTGTTGAAAATACATATCAACATTTTAGTGCCACAGGCTGTGCTTGAAATGGCCTTGGCTCATACTGAAGATTCACATCACTAGCGAGGAGAGTTCCTTGTGCTGAGTACAGCTGTACTTTATCCCTTGAAAGGCCTTGGCCATCCTCTACGAGATGAATGTCACATGCTGCATGCTTGCTTCTTTAATGTGTCCCTATATATCTACATCTGAACAGCAAAAGAAATACTACTCTGACCTTTTCAAACCAGAATTCCATAAGTTCACAGGAAGAAGGACCTGTATGTGACAGGAAAGGTTGCTTTTGCACACATTGTTGCATCCTGTCTCCCCTTGTTTTGCAGAGACCGTGAGTGTTAACAAAATTCAGAAAAGGCAGAGTCTGAGCAATTACATCCACCCATCTCAAGTTCTGCTGCTGCCAGTCCTCTTCCACTCTTTACAGCTTTAGATTGTCATGCAAGTCATTTTGTGATAGTGCTTTCAAAAAACATAGGGAGGGACAAGTCTTAGGAAATGCTTCATATATTTATATGTCATTGGAGTTTCAGCTTACTTATCTTCACCATGAATTCCAGAATCAATCTGGTAAGAGCCAAAGGCATCCACAGTTTACTGCTGGTATTTCATGCTAGTTCAAATTACTGTAGGACAATGTTCGAAACTCAGCTGACATTTTGATGAAGTGTTGAAACTGCTCCTCACTTCTACAAGATCAATAGAGGGTGAATAATAACAATATGTTTTTCTTTCTCCTCTGGCACTTTACTACAGCCTTTCTGGTTTTGGAACCAGTGCAGCAGCCTGAGCCACTACAAGGTGTGGTACAAGTATTTTGAGAGCACTTGCTCTCCGTGAGAGGCTTTGAGAAGTAGCCTTATTTGGACATAGCTCTGTCTGTGACATACCACCTGAGGCATTGTAGGGTTTGCATTAAGTGAAGGGCATTTTGGTTCACGTGGCAAACACGTTTCTTTCACAGTTACCATGCCCTAGTTCATTTTCAAGGGCTGCATAGCCAAAGGCCTCTGAGAGAGCACTCTGTGAGACTGACCCAGTCAGAGGCTCTCTTAGTCTGCTCATTTCTTCATGCATGAACTTGTGTGGCCTCACTCATCCTTTATTCTGTGTTAAGAAATTAATAGTAAATATTAATTTCTTAACAAATAGTCTTAACAAATACAGGCTGAGTGGTGAATGGCTGGAGAGCAGCCCTCAGGAAAAGGACCTGGGGGTCTGGGTTGATGAAAAGCTCAACACGAGCCTGCAGTGTGCACATGCAGCCCAGACAGCAACTGACTCCTGGGCTGCATCAAGAGAAGCGTGGCCAGCAGGGCAAGGGAGGGGATTCTGCCCCTTTACTCTGCTCTCGTCAGACCCCACCTGGAGTACTGTGTCCAGTTCTGGAGCCCCCAGCACAGGAAGGACATGGAAGTGTTGGAGTGGGTCCAGAGGAGGGCCAAGAGGATGATCATAGGGCTGGAGCAGCTCTCCTATGAGGACAGGCTGAGAGAGTTGGGGCTCTTCAGCCTGGAGAAAAGAAGGCTGAGAGGAGACCTGATAGTAGCCTTCGTTATCTGAAGAGGGCCTACAGGAAGGCTGGGGAGGGATTATTCACAAGGTCTTACAATGACAGGACAAGGGGCAATGGGTTTAAACTGGCAGAGGGGAGATTTAGACTAGATGTTAGGAGGAAGTTCTTTCCAGTGAGGGTGGTGAGGCACTGGAACAGGTTGCCCAGGGAGGTTGTGGCTGCTCCCTCCCTGGAGGTGTTCAAGGCCAGGTTGGATGAGGCCTTGAGTAACCTGTACTAGTGGGAGGTGTCCCTGCCTATGGCAGGGGGTTAGAACTAGATGATCCTTGAGGTCCCTTCCAACCTTACCATTCTATGATTCTATATGAATTTTCACTATAAATATTAATTATTATTTATTAATATTTTAAAAACTGGGGGGAAATCCATGAGATTCATTAGAGTTCTCAGTCAGCAGTAAGTAGTTGCACAAAGGGTATTTATTAACACAGAATTAAACAGTTTAAACAATCAGAAAATAGAAAGGCAAAAGCAGGAAACATTCTAACTATGCACCAGCCACATGCACTCACAATGTGTTGATTCCCAGGTATGTTTCCTGTACAAAGACACTTCCAAAAATTCTGATTATGATCCTGAGGGTAAAAATATAAAATATTCCAGGCAGAGAGAAGGAGAGGAAAACCGAACTACTGTAAGCTGCAAACCTCTGGCTGCGGTGAACAAGGCTTTCTGCAGGCAGGACCCAGCTAAACGATCTGCTAATGAGAGACTCAGTGGGGCTGGAGAGACCAAGATGGAAAGGCATGGCTTTCAAATCATTCCCCCATTAAATACATTGTTTGAAAATCAAACTGACAAATAGGCACTAGCATCAGTCCTTTTGGTCAATTGGCTTCCTGCCTCCTGTGACTACACCAACACACTGAGGGGCCCTTCAAGACACCTGACATGGTGCTGGCTGCTAGCCTCAGGGTAGCTTTGCTGAAGTCGAACCTTCCATTGTTTTATCTGCTCCTCAACTCCTGGACCCCTGCAACACAGGAGAATCATAGAAACAAAGAATCACAGAATGTCAGGGGCTGGAAGTGACCTCAAAAAATCATCTAGTCCAACCCCCCTGCTAGAGCAGGATCACCTATACCAAATCACACAGGAATACATCCAGGTGGGTTTTGAATTATCTCCAGTGAGGATGACTCCACAACCCCCCTGGGCAGCCTATTCCAGTGTCCTGTCACCTACACAGTGAAAAAATTCCTCCTCATGTTTAAATGAAACTTCTTATGCCTCAGTTTCCATCCATTGCCCCTATCCTGTCATTTGGCATCACAAAAAATAGCTTGGTTTCATCCTCCTGGTACTCATCCTTTGCATATTTTTGAACATTGATGAGATCATCTCTCAGTCTCCTCTTCTTCAAGCAGCAGAGCCTCAGCTCCCTCAGTCTCTCCTCATACGAGAGACATTTCATTCCCTTTATCATCTTTCTGGCTCTGCACTGGACTCTCTCAAGCAGTTCCATGTCCCTCTTGTACTGGGGAACCCAGAACTGCACACAGTACTCCAGATGTGGCCTCACTAGGGCAGAGTAAAGGGGCAGGAGAACCTCTCTTGACCTACTAGCCACAGCCCTTCTAATACACCCCAGAATGGCATTGCCCCTCCTGGCCATGAGTGCACATTGCTGACTCATGTCAACCTCCCATCAACTAGGACTCCCAAATTATTTTTCCCTTCCAACAGGGCAGTCCCCAACCTATACTGATACCTGAGGCTGTTCTTTCCCAGGTGCAAGACTTGCACTTGCCCTTGTTAAATTTCATTAAATTTCATCCTGCCTGGCCCTCCAGCCTGTCCAAGTCTGGCTGAATGGCACCACAACCTTCTGGTGTGGCAGCTGCTCCACCCAGTTTGGTGTCATCAGCAAACTTGCTGACAGTGCACTCTGTGCCATCATCCAGCACAGAGTAGGAAATGCAGTGAGAAGGAAGTCCAGCGGCCAAACCAGTCTGGCAGGATCTATGCCCTGCCAGGACACCTTGGCAGCAGAACCAGGAGCCAATGCATGGGTGCTTCAGTACATGTGCCTTTGCCTCGTGGAAGGCAGGGTGGCAGATGTGGAACAGTTTTCCAAGACACTTTCTGCGCAGGCACTCTCAGGCAGGGGACCTTAGAGAGACTCTGAAGACAGAAAACAACAGAAAACCTTCCAGTTGGTGCCATTTAATAATTAAAAGACATTTCAGCTCCTTGTTTGCAGCTACATAGGTGGGCTCTCTTTTCCACGTGTGGAGACAAAAATCTTCCAGAGAGGGAGAATGAACTGTAGTTTTTGAAAGAAGAGTTTACTGCATCAGTTGTTACAAACTGAAAGCAGTACAGAGTTATTTACAGACCTGTAGCTCCAGATCAGGAACTTCAACAGAAGCTACGGAAATAGATTTAAGTTACCTTGTGTATATATATTTTTTCCCCCTGAGAAGTATGTTGTTTTGTTTTGTTGGGTTTTTGTTGTTCTTTTGGGGTTTTGCTTGTTTTTCTTGTTCTCTAGCAGTTCATCCAAGCAATACTTCTGCATCTGAATTATTTCTCCAGAGCAATGAAAATGGGAAAGGAAGGGGATGTCATTGATGATCACATTGGCACTAGATGGGAAGTGAGTCTCTCATAGAATAGATAAAGAAAAATTCTTTGGAGTGCTCTTGTTTTCAGTAGCATTTACAGATCCTCCTTGACTGTACCTCTTTCCACAAAAAGATGCTCAACCGCCAACACACTTTAGCTACACAAGTCATAACCTTCCCTGAGGTAAAAAAGCATTTCTACGATATGTTCTGAGAGTAGAATGGTGAGAAGTTTCGCTAACTTACTCCCCTTCATCTTTAGTAGGAATAAGAGCAAGACTGTCCTCCTAATACCAGTGCTTTAGTTTGATCACTAGACAGTGCCTGTCACAGCATATCAGGGGCTGGAAGGGACCTCAAAAGATCATCTAGTCCAACCCCCCTGCCAGAACAGGATCACCTATACCACATCAGCTGCTGAAATATGGCCTCATTAAAAAATCTGTATCACTCCTATTCTTCCTGTGAGGTATTTTGGACTCTGTGGCTTTCACAGAGGTCAGTTTTTCCTTATTGACAGACCTGGGAAGGTTGTGCCTCTGGTAGCAGTACACATTTCTTGGTTTGGACATCAACTCTGTAGGTGTTTCTCCTGCTCTGCCACCTAGATGCTGCATGCCGGCGTGAAGATAATCTGCTTCTGCTGAAGCTGTCCGTCAGCATGCAGTAAGTACCTGCATTCCACACAATGCACGTGCAAAGGCCGTGGGATTTACAGGTAGTGCATGTAGCATGGAAGGTTTTACCCACAGGTGTACATATATTGTCATTTCTCTCAGGAGAGAACTTCTGTGACTGAGAATGTGGTAAAAAGATTATCTTAAGTGTGTAAACAGTGAGCAAGTTACTAATAATGAGGTACATTTGATGCAGTGGCCCACAGCTTCATCAAACCCAAGGTTTGCTTTGAGTATTAGAGTTCTTCCAACATATCGATGCAGAATCACACATTTTTCTTTAAGTATGTGGATATAGATAATAAAGGGCTTTTGGCAGTGGACTGTTTTCATCTGAAGGAGTGGCATGCTATCTGGCAAAGAGGAGACCCCTTACTAAACCACTGAAAGCTAGGTAATATGTTTCTCAGCAGAGAAGCCTGTCTTATTAATTTAAATCTTTTGTGTGGCACAGAAGCAGCACTGATTAAGAACTGAGGATGCTTTGTAGCCCTGTCTGTTTACACAGGTCAGGGGGTATTTGTTCAATATGACTAATTCAGTTGATTCTTGGAAATTTAAAGGCAATGTACAAAGTACACTGGGAAGAAATATGATAGCAAGAGTAACAATAATTGGGAAATTGTGCTGCACATCACACCTTTCTTTCACTTACCATGCCATGGGTTTTGCACAAAATGTTGACAGTGTTTGCCTGAAGTATACATGTAAACAAAGCCCCGGACCTTTGGAGGATCACTGGAAGGGAAATTTGGATGTGTTCTTGTTGCCAAAACCTGACTGAGTTTTTTCTATTATGTATAAGCCATTTAGAAAGATATTTTCTGCTGGAAAGAAACACCTGCCAGTTGGAACACAAGGGAAAAATCAGGGGAAAACATGAAATTCGAATTGTAGAAAGTGTGTGTCAGAGAAAGATTTGTTTTGTTCATTCAGATCAAAGATTTGTGTCTGGCTTTGTTTATAGTTCTGTTCATGATTCAGGTATCTTATTTAAAAAAAAAAAAAAAGACGAATCTATGGATACAGTGGAAGCTTAGCTACTTGCAACAACATATGAGTAAAGAGCTATGTGTGGCTGCCCTTGTACATCCTGTGAGAGAGATGATAGGGTAGACTTCTGGGTGACCATATATAATGCTCTTTGATAACCTGAATTTGTGGGTAGCCAGCAATAAAAACTGTCAGGTTTACATTCCTTTGAGCACTCAAGAAGTACCAGGGAATATGTCCAGCTTAAAGCATTTCAAAGTTCATGAGCCAACTCCAAACCCTTTGTGGATCTTATGGGTTAAGAAAATAAAGTTGTGAATCTTTGCTTCCAGATACCTCAAACTGTGTATAATTACGTTTTCTTCTGGTTTTGTTTTTCCACAGGGAATGGCCACTTGTTGTTAGTCATGAGTCTCATGACTCTCACATTAGCACCTAGTTCCAGCAGAGAAGGATTTAAAAATGTAAGTGTTCATGGTGAAATTAATGAAAGAGTTTGGCTGTCTTGTACTGTCCAAAAATCTGGGGAAGAGATTACTTGCTGTTTGGAAGACATAAACTCTAGAGTCAATCCCCAGTTTTATCAGTGCAGCTTATTCTAGTCAGTGAGACATTCATGGTTTTCAACTTTGTCTAGGTCTTGCTGTATAATCTTCAGTTCTCTTCTGACTACCAGCCAGTGGCAGGAGGCATCAAAGTAATATTCGACCTGAACAGGTGCAACTCTTTCTGAACTGATCTTATCACTGGCTTTTCAACTGAAATTTCCCAGGAGATCTGAGTCCATAACCATCCCGACTGAAAAAAAAATTAAAAAAAATGAAGTGGGTTTCAGTTATGCCCTGGATTGCACTACATGAGTTGTCTTGATGCCGTAACCCAGGAGACTGGATCAAAACCAGAAACTCTGCTGGAAGTCTTATGGGCTGTCACCCTGCCTTTGGTGGCAGGCTAGTGAAAGGTTTTACTTTAACAGACGTAATAGGGCTTTGGGGCTGTTCCAGGAGCCTGCACATTTCAAAGTTATTCTGGTGTTACGTTCCTTACTCCACGCTGTTCCCTGAGCTCACTCCTCACTCTCTACAGCAGCTCACTCCTTCAGCCCGCCTGCCTGCAGCAGTTTCCCACACGCATTACCACCAACATACACTTGAGGGCCGCAGATCTTAAGTTTAGCAGCTTGTGCCTTCAACAGATTTATTTCCTTTGAAATGGAGCAGGATTGTTCTCTGTCCTTCTGTCGCATTAATTTTCAAAGACAAGGCAGTGTGATCAATAATCTATTCTGCTGGCAGTTTTAGTTTGTTTGTGTTTCAGGTACCGGTTCCCTCAGCAATTTTATCACCTGCAGTTTGATGTTATCTGTATAGTTTGGCATGACCATACACCTGTCCCAGACCCTAGTGTGGCCCACCAGAGTCCTCGCGCTGTCCTGAGCCACAGTGTAGCTTGGCGTGGGAAGTAAGATTAAGTAATTCTAAGTTGCATGCAACTGACCATCCCTGAAGCAAGCAGTCACCTGTGATGCATCTCAAAGGACTGGAAAAATGCAGCTATTACCATCTACCTTTGCAGCTGCAGTTAAGGAGCTTCAGAATGTAAAGCAAACAGTAGGGAAATAGCCTACACACTGTTTGGCACTGCACTATAGGCGAAGAGGTGGGGAAGGATCTGTTTTTCTTAAAACCCAATCACTGAGTAACTTGCACTTGACTCCTAGTGCTGATGCTTTGATTATCTGCCCCTGGGACAAGAAGCTTAGGTCTGCTTGCTGCATGCTGCAGTGTGCCACACTACTCATTTGTTGGAGGAGATGCAAAGTCAGATTGTGAAATGCTTATTCAGAAAGGTTACATAAAAAGGCATCTCCCTAGAAAGATCAGAGTTTTATCGTATATAAAAAACAAACAAACAAACAACAAAAAAAAAACAACCAAAACCAAAACAAGCAAACAAATGAACAAAAAAGTCAAAGTAAAAACACCTGAAATTAATGAAAGGAAGGGCTTAGGGTCAGGATTTTATCTGTGTTCCCGATTTAGATCATGCTCAGCAAAAGTTGCTAAAGCCAAACAGACCAAGAACACTTCCTTTACAACCATCTAAAACATGTCCAGATAAAATCTTGATCCTGACAGGAACTGCTTTACTAACTCTGACCAAGGATGCTCTGTTTCTAATGATAGCTCTGTCATCTAATGCTATTTTAAACCATATAACATAACGAAATGTTAAGAAGCAGCAAAACAGACAATGAGAAAAAAAAATGCCTGTCACTCCTTTTAGAAAAGTCTTTTTTTGTGGTAGTTTTTTCCTACATTTCTTTTTCTCTTTTCTTTTTCAGATTATTTACGTGCATGGAAGAGGATCTCTGTTTCCAGAGAGATCATCTGTTCCTAGTGCTTATACCCTATTTGATGTCATGATCTTGGTTGCTGTGGAAATGATTAAGCTGCCATCAACAAGATTCAGATGGGGAATAAGTGCTGGGGGATGATACAACATTCCTTCTTTTATGCAAATATGTGCAGTTAAGAATGGCAAACAAACAAACAAGCAAAATATAGATGCAAACACCCTCCCACCTCACAAATCCCTATTCAGACTGAGCAGGCTGTTTTGAATAAGCACATCTTTAGTCATGACTGTCAGGGATGTCTAGAATGTGTCACCTGCTGTTGTGGAAAAGTGGAAAGGAGTTAGAGGAGAGTGAATACATCCTTGTCCCTTTGGTTTCAAAGAGCGCAAATTGCAAAGCAGATGGCAAAGTCCCTTTTGTAGTGTGCTTTGAGGAGGTCATGGCAGGTGCAATATATGCAAAAGTAAGTAAAAGTAGCACATTTTTTGTGAGTGTAAATGGATGCATAACATGCAGAGCACCAGAGAGCTGTGTCCTCAGACATTAAACCATGTATAGAGTTGTAGAATCATCAAGGCTGGAAATTACCTCCAAGATCAAGTCAACTGCCAAGCCAACTCTACCATGACCACTAAACCTTGGATAGAAAGTAGCTGCCCAGTGTTGTGTTAACTACAGCAAGCCACAGTGGGAGGAGTAATGCTCCCAAACATTAGGTGAGGTTATATTGACTCAGGAAAATGAAATGGCTCACAGAAGTACCTTTGGATTTAATTAATGTCTTTAGAGTTGATGATAATTCTCCAAGGAGAACTTGTGTTAACCACCAGCCAACTGAATGTTCCAGTGTTTGGTGAGTATACATGGGAATGGGGTCATCTAGGTTGTATATTTGTAATGATAATTAGAAAGGCAAACTGTAAGTGAAAAGAAAGTCAACACTGATCTTGATAATTATTTTAATACTACTATGTAGGTCTGCTGTGGTTTTGAAGCCTGCAATGCTGGAATCTGAGTGGTAAGTGAAAATGCCTCATAGTAAGTCAAAACTGGTTACTATTACTTTCCAGAGTCTTGGCAGCACTAATGTCCCTATTACAGTCCACATTCAGGAAATGAGGAAAAAGCTGGAGTGGAAACAAACTACTACTGCTGATCTGAAGCTCAGTACTTTGCTCTCTACCTGTAGCTAAAATTATGCACACAGCATGATGGGTGGATGATGGGTGACAAAGCTGCTCTCTTACTCAGACATTGATAGGACATTATAACACATGAGGAAAGATTAAGAATGATAACAGGAAAATCATCCTGGAAGTTTTTTCCATTAATATTAGTGCTTCATGGAGCATGTTGAAAGAGTTTCCAGCCAAGAATTATGTGCTGTTTTTATTCCCTCTGATGAGAGCTTCGCGGAGACAGCAGAGCCTGGGCCATGTTTTCAGTCAGGGACTTCATGATCGCTGAATAATGCTGCAAACTGACACGGCATTCCTTTTGTGTGCCATCTTTGTTACTTGCCTTTTGACGTAGTTTGGTGCCATTAGGGGAGTGTTTGTGTCCCAGGTTTTAAACATCACCTACATCTTTGTTCTTCCACTGAATATCTTTGTGAGATTTCTCCACAGCAACTTTTTAAGGTGTCAGAAAGTTGCACTGCAGAGTAGAAATAAGCAGATGCACAAAGAAGAGCTGATGAAACTAAACATCGCACTAGATGACTCCTTGCATTTCTAAACGATGTCACATGGCATTGTAATATCTAAATTATTGCTTCTCTCCAGAGTAAAGGGGACAGATTGTGTCAGTGCACGTAGAATATTTTAACTTGTCCATCTCCCCTCCTCACACACGTTCATGTGCATACACATACAAGAACAGTGAAAGACAGGTGAATGTAAACAAACAGGCTCAAGAGTGAGCTCAGGCCCCTAACTCAGTATAACACCTTGGTTGCTGGTGTCAACTCCTGAGTATTTCCTCAACAAATCTCTTCTATACAGCTAGGTAAAGGTGAAATCTTGCTCAGTTGTATGATTCATATGACACAACACCTACAGACATGGTATTAGACAGCTAACAGGTGTGTCTGACTGCAGGCATAATGAATGTGTTGTCATTCAATAGTGAGATAAAGCAAACTTTCCTCTGCTTTTGATGGAGTCTGAAAATAGATTTAATCTTAGATTTAGTCAAAAGTGCAAGCGTTTGTTTTTATGCTATACAGTCTCTTCTTCTGCAACCTTTATAGCTGTGTAATTCCAATGACTTTAGGGGAAATCTTTCTTATTTACAGCAAGTCTAAGAGAGGCAGAAAGGTCATTTGCAGTGATACCTGGAAAAGGCAAAAATTATGAGGTGGGCATCTCTTCAGAAACTGGTAATGTTTTTCCATTAGAAATATCATAGGCATTTCTTATACCACATCATTGTTCTCATAGCGTTTTAAATGCCACGCTGCAGTTCTTGTTTTAGTACTGAGACACACAGCACTTCCTCTGGCATCCTGGAGAGCAAAGAGTTATTGCTGGCATGTCAGTTATGGTTAACAAGGAAGAGCTTGGTCTGCGGGCAGGGCTATGAAATGCCCTGTGTTGTAATGACAATAGCTGTCAAACACTGCACAGATATGCCTCAGAATTCATATATTAGTACTTAGTACAAGAGGTCCTTGTCCATCACTAGGAGATGTGGTTACAGAAATAATGCAAATATTGATAACAATTAAACATGGGAATCTTGTTGCAGTTTCCCTTATATCCTTTTCCCTGGAAATGGATTTTTTTTTTCCCTCCAAGGGTGTCATTTTTTAAAAAGTTCAGTGGCTTCCATGAGGAGTTCTTGCATTTGGAAATTTTACCTTCATCCTCTTTTCATCTAGTGTTTTAGACCTCGGAGTTCTCAAGACTGTCTTCACGTGCTTTAGAAGCTTTTTTTCATAGATGAATTCAGAAGTAGTTTACAAATCGGCAGGGAGAAGGGTCGCAACTACCTTGTCAAACAAGAGACTGAAGGACATGTAGATCAGTTTGATGAAGTAACTGTAGTAAAGTGGGGTGCTTTGGGAGGCTGTAGACCTCTCATGTTCTACTGCTACATTAAGCCTGGCTAGCGCAGGAGCAAGTTTGCTACAAGAGAAAAGCTCTGCTGCCACCTCTTTCCATACAAAGCCTATGGCTGTTGCTCATTTAATCTGTCAACACCCTGGCAAGTGGCAAGAAGTAGTTGCTCACCTGTGAGAGAGCTGTGCCTCAGCAAATGCTCACTTTACGTCAGAAGCTGCATGTTCCCAAGGATTAAATACTAGCAGTGTCAAAATCTCTGTACCTATTACTAAGTCCCCAGGCCTGCATAGGCATGGGGGTTTCTGGTGGGCCAGCAGATTTTTGTTTCCTCAGCATCCCTCTTCAGAGCAGTAAGCATGCTTCAGATGGCAGGATTACCCATAACCAACAAATCTAGTACATCTGCTGCCTGCTTTTGGCTTCGTACGAGAAGCTTCGTGGATTGCCTTTAACTCATACCATAAACATATTCCTGAAAAATCAGTCCTCTGAATCTAAACTTTTGCTTGCCTCACACCTTGACATACCTTCTAGTAAAGAAAGTAGGCTTTCTTGGAGGATTTTCTGTGATTTGGCATCTTCTTAGCTTGAGCAGAAACACAGATCTCGCAGTACAATCTGTTCTCTACTGCAGCTGTTTTATCAAATGTTATTCATGCCCTGGAATGGGAGCCTTGTTCTGAGAATCCTAGAATGTTTTGGGTTGGAAGGGGTCTTTAAAGGTCATGTAGTCCAGCTCCCAGCTCATATTAAAGAGATAAAGGGCTTAACCCTTTGCTCTCTGCAACCTTGTACTTCTGTGCATTCTCGTCTGCCTGGCTTCTCCTTAACTTGTACCGAGGTGGAGCCTAGCAGCACATGCACAGGACACCACATCCCAACTCTGATAGAGCCCTGTGGGCAAGCAGCTGGTAGAACTCCACACTCTCTCTTTTTTTTCCTCTTTCCCTCCTTTTCAGGAAAAATACCCATTGGAACCTATATCCAGGAGAGAGTTGATGTTACCCTTGGGTTACCAAGACATAAGGCAAGGGAGATGAATTGCTGAATTACAGCCTGAAGGGAGATAGGGGCTTTGACAAGCTGTAAAATTGTTCAACATCTTGGATAGGGCTGAGAGAACTTTAGCAGTACGGCACTGGGGACTGACAACTCGGGAAATGCTTCTGTGTGCCACCCTGGAATTACCACTCTTGCCAGGTAAGGAAGGAAAGGTTTCAAGTGAAGGACTGGGAACCTTAGTGGTGTACAAGGCAAGCAGACATGCCTAAGAGCACAGTCCTTTCTGCTACATTCAGAGATCATCCCCCAGGATTGCTAGGCAGATCCTGCCACTCTAGGCTTTGAAAGTGTTCTTTTGGGGGTTTGGGGCTTTTGTTGGTTTTTGTTTGTTTGCTTGTAAAGAGTCTTTAAAGACATAATATTTATCATTCTGTCTCTAGCTACATTTAAAGCAACAGCAGAGATGAGTCAATTACACCAGTCTCCCTCAAAGTGTGGAGCTTAGTAGAAGACAGATAAAGAATTGTACAATGATTTTTTAATCAGAACAAAGTAAATTTCTTCCCTTCAATTTCTTCATCCAAGCAACTTTTTGCTTTCCTGTGTGACTCACATTTACTTTGTAGCGGTGTACTCTTTATTTGGATCTTATCCCATAGGATTACCTTGCTGTTCAGAAGTAAAAATGCACCATATAAGGAAAAATTTATCCTGAGATTTAATATTTTGAAGACTGAATCATCAAAGCTCAGCTTCCATGTGTTCAGCAAAGCACCCTAGCCACATCAGTGGTATGAATGCTTCACTCCAGGCAGAAGTACAAAAATAAATTATTCAGACTGAAATTCAAAGGAAAGCAAGTTTCAAGAATTGCCAGAATTTCATTACTTGTTGATGCCTTCATAGAAGCAGTATTCTAAGAAACACTTTCTCTTTCAGAGTGCTGCAGACTTTAATAGCTCACCTTGTTCCAGGTGAATATCAATACGTTCACTTTCCGTTTTTCTAGTTTCTGTAGGTAGTAAGGAAAAGTAAATATAAAGCTTGGTACAAAAGAGAAAAACCACAACAGAGGATCTCAGCACAAGGAAAACTATGAATTTGAAAGTGAAGTTCCAGGTGCATGTTTGTTGATTGAATGAGTAGTGAAAGACTCCAGAGATACAGGAATTCATTGAGTTTTGTACAGATCTTTGAAGTTAAGAAGGAAAGGTTAAAACATACCTTTACCTTACATTCATTTTCCTGGCTATTTCCACCTGCATTGTGTATGCTTCATTCTAGGCTGACTTTCCACAGCTGAAAATTCTGAGACGAAAACTGAGAGACTGCTTAACAAACACCTTGCCCTAGGTTAGGCTGAGATCATTGGATTTGGTGTTCTTATGAAGTGTTTAGCTGGTTTTAGTTGTCAGTGTTTGAATCTGATGCTGATGTTTTTGGCTGCTAGTAATCTACAAAAATCTGCTGCATGAGGAGTGTGAAGCTGGGTATATGAGTGTGCAGACTGGTAAATACACCAATAGTTTTATTCTACTAAGGGAATATTACAATATCACAGTATCACCAGGGTTGGAAGAGACCTCAAAGATCATCAAGTCCAACCCATCACCACAGACCTCAAGACTAGACCATGTCACCAAGTGCCACGTCCAAATGCACCTTGAACACCTCCAGGGACGGTGACTCCACCACCTCGCTGGGCAGCCCATTCCAGTAGCCAATGACTCTCTCAGTCAAGAACTTTCTCCTCACCTCCAGCCTAAATTTCCCCTAACACAGCTTGAGACTGTGTCCTCCTGTTCTGGTGCTGCTTGCCTGAGAGAAGAAGGTAACCTCCCCCTGGCTACAAGCACCCTTCAGGTAGTTGTAGACAGCAATAAGGTCCCCCCCTGAGCCTCCCCTTCTCCAGGCTAGACAATCCCAACTCCCTCACCCTCACTTCATAGGGCTTGTGCTCGAGGCCTCTCACCAGCCTTGTTGCCCTTCTCTGGATACGCTCAAGCACCTCAATGTCCTTCTTAAATTGAGATGCCCAGAACTGGACATATTAATGTGGCTGCAAAAAAAACCCCCAAAACCCCAGCTCTTAAGCCCCTCCCAGCTGATTCCACACTCCTATTCCCCTGGTGCCTGTGGGAGGTAGTGGGATTCTGGAGTCCAACAGAACAATTGCGGTGGCTTCTCTCTTTTTCAGCTCACTGATGCTGCTACTTTCAGAATTTCATCAGGCAGCAGAATGATCCCTGGAGAAACTCCATCAGTCTTTAAAGAAATCATTCAGATCTGTATGCTGTGCCTGAGTTCATTCTGGATTTAGCTTCCCTGTCTGAATCCCATACGAATACTCCCAGTATCCCCTGATGCATTCACCTTCAAATGACTGTCTTCAAGCAAGTAAAAGAACCATATATAACCTGTCAAGTAATCTAATAGAGCAGAATATAAGCATTGTCTTTGGCATGTTTAGCTTTAACAGACTGTACTGAGTATGTTAATATGCAAATAATGTTGTCAGTCAAGTTCTGTGCATTTTCCTTCAGTGTGAAGTCAACACTGAAATTAGACGGTAATAAGAAGCCTCAGAAACGAGGCTGAGATTTTTGCAAGGGGATTTATGTGTCTAGCTCATATTGTATGGCTACAGGGATCTAAATTCCTTGACAATTTCATTCCTAAAGGATTTCCTTTTCTTTGTGTTACACTCCTGGCAGAAAAGATACAGCCTTCTTACAAAGAATCACTTGGTTTTGTTTTTAAGCAAATTGAACTCTAAGATCTAAATAAGCCTGTTTTCAAAGGATTAAAAAAAAAAATATGTAGCTGTTGTTAGGATAAATGCCTTATTTACTGGTGAGAAACTGTAGTGTTTTGTTCTATTTTAGTGACTTCTTGAAAATTTCCTGCATTTTGTCTTTGTTTTAAATGATTTCTAGGATTCAGATTGGTTAAGACACCATTCAGGGAGTTTATTTGCACAGAAATCAGTAAATGTGCTTTTTATCTTTTTAAAGTCATTTAGGCATGTACTTGATTTAGATGGACTGTTTGTCTAGTTACTAATTTTCACTGTTGTGGGGAAGACTTTTATCAGCTTTGGTGCCTCAATAAACTGATTTTGAAAGTCAGAGCAGTTTCCCAATTGTCTACCTTTCACTACTGTTAAGACACATTCATTTTCTGAGGTACTTGTTTGATAAAGAATGTAAATGGTAACTATCATCTTTACAGTGAACCTAAATACATGATATGGTGAAATGTACTTGACACATTTTGATATGTGAATGACTGCTAAAAATGCTAAAAAGTGCTCACTTTGCTAAGTCATATATGCTGGTGTCCTTCCAGATGCTATCTGAGGGTTTGCCGTTACAATTCAGTTATTTTCAGCCTTAGTCCAAACCTCAGTTAAGATTTATCTCAGTTAGGTATATCAACAGAACCAAACCAACCATAGTGAATTCAGCGTAACATATAGCCAGAGGTTTAGCTGGTTGTAAATGAAAGCAGCTATTCCAACACTGCACATGGTGATGCAAGAGATTTTTTTTCTCTAGAAACAGATTTCTACTTATTTTCACCTCTTTAGGACCCTGTGTATGCAGGAAAAATTTGAGATAATACTTCTGTCCTCCTCCATAAGACATTAGAGAAACCACAGCAAACACAGAACAACTAACCAAAACAAACCAAAGCCTTGCAAGATGCATATATTAGATTATGACTTATTGATGTGCCGTTCCTTCTTCCTAATTTTGAGTGGACACATTGTCATACATCCATCTATTAAGTTAAAGTTATCTATTTGTCTGCTAAATTTTTATTCTCCAAAAAATCTTTGCAAGAATAAACATTGCATTATTAGTGATGTAATATCACGTAAGGAATAATTTTGTCCTCTTGACCTAATTTATCTTCTGATTCAAGGCTATGGGTAGCTACAGTTGAGAAAGTGAAAAGGAGACTAGATTCCACTGATTAATGTGACTGCTGAAATACACATCCAGAGACCAAGGGTAAAGCTTTTAATTTTCTTCAGGTATGCAGAAATCAGGTAAGAAGTATGAAAATGTTTTAAAAGTGGTTTTTTTGTTGTTTTTTTGTTTTGTTTTGTTCTGATGTGTCACTTGACATATGTCAAAATAATGTAACTGCAGTAGAATTTAAAATCTGGGAGCCACTGAATGGTGTGGTACAGCAATAATTGTTTCCTTTTCAGGTTGTTCTGTATAATTATCCTGAGTGACAGCAGCAACTTTTACCTAAGCTACCAACTGCCAGAAGAACTATATCATGACCATCACTGGGATGTTGTGGGATTGATGAGGTTCCATTCAAAATAAAGCAGTATATTAATATTTACTGCAGCAGGTATGTAGTACAGCAACATGCTGAATGAAATGCTTAGAAGAAAAGGCTTTTCTGAGCTCACCTTTAACAGAAAAAACTGCTACAAACAAGAAACCTCAGGCTTCTGGATCCAACCCAGTGCTGAAGAGAATCAAATCTCTCTTGAAACCAGAGAAACAGTTCTCAACCGTATGCTGATCACTGACCTTTAAAACCAGATCTACCAAAATAAGGCCTTAGGTGGAGCTATTTTATGTGGGACTGAGAATTGGTTGCATTTGTGTGTTGCAGGGCTGCAAGGTCACCATGGTATCTACCAGCTTCTCACTGCTGACTCCTGAGGACAGCTTTGCCTTCTACCAAACATACTTAGGCAAGCATTGCCTAAAGATGTTACTCCAAAACCACTTCTTAGGAGACCTTAAAGTCAGGCCCTGTCAAATATGAGTAAAGAGAAGTTTGGAGCAGTATGATTAAAACCTTTAACAGTCCACAAAGTAGATACAGATAAAATAACAAACTTCAATTAATAATGCTTTAAGAAATTAATTGGAATACAGGCTTAAGAGTGGCAATAAACATACTGTTTCTTAGACTGACTGAGTAAACGGATGAAGTAATCCGTGAAACAGAAAGTGCAGAGAGGAAAAACTTGTTATGCTTCAGGATTCTTCCTAATCAATGGAGATTCGTTACAGCTGGCTCCACCCAAGGCTGAGTTTACACAAGTGATTTTCTTACTCTGTTTCTGAAGAGATGTGCAATTAGGGCCTAGGGGAATGCATTTGGTTTATTAGTGTGCTTTTAAGAAAGATGTCTTCTGCCACACTGAATGACTGCCTACAAGCACAACTGTTAAAGCAGCATTGAGGAGAACCTATCATTAATGCAACAGGTGCAATCAATCTTCTCTGTTTTTATTTAAGTTGTTTATGAGCCTGCTGACAAAATTTGGGCTGGCTCTTTCGGGTGAAATGTGGAGGTAGAAGAGTACCTACTAAGTGAAGTAATTACTAGGTGGTGATTGGCACCAGTAGAGTTCTTTCCCAAGAAGAGCTGCTAGGAGGTGTTCGTGAAGGGGTGAGTGTTGTTTTTGGAGGTGTTTTGAAGATTTTTATGACATCTGAGCAGAAGATTAGAGATATTTACCAAGCATAATGCTTTACTAGGAGGAAGCCGAGTGTCTAGGGCTTATGTTTCCTCTGAAGAGAATACTCTGTTTAAATAAGAGGGAATAAATGTTAATGCAATGTGCTGTTGAGTTGGTTTGCTGTAGACTGTAAGAAGGGAGCCTGTGCATTTTCAAGAAGGTCTGGGAGTCTGTGTTTTGTTTTGTTACTCTGAAGGTGCAGATTAGTTTTCTCCCTGTGCTTTCTCTGTTCCGAGATGCCGTGGTCCCTTCCTCCTCTTAGACGATAGTTACACTTTTCTCATTGGAGTTATCCTTAGCAGTAGTGCAACTACAGAGTGGAGACTATGCCAGGCCTCTCAGCCACAAAGCACTGCTGTTTCTGGGACTACTGGGATGAGGGGAAATGGAAACCACAGTAGTTGTGTTCTTGTGACTCATCTTTTTTTTGTTTCTTAAAACATTTTTTAGTCTCTTAGAACTTTGATTCTATTTGAAAGTATGTTTGGGCAGATTGCTGTGGGGACCGGGGGCTGCTTCATCCCATTTCAAGCTCTGTATCACAGCCTTTCTTGCACAGACTGTAACTGGTGATTCTCAAGTGGCTCTGTAATTACTGCTTCTGATGCAGACAAGGACAGCTGTAGACTTTGATGCTAGCACACTAACTGTTTATATCACATCACTGTAGCTTCTCCTTCTGGTACTTTGAGAGGCATACTGTGGGAAATGACACAAAAGGTTAAGAAACAAGACACAGGAAAATTGGCATTTCCTCTAATAAAAATACAAATTTTAAGATTAAACTGTAGAACTACAGATTATCACTAATTCACCATCCTCAGAGAGAAAAAAAGAAAGCAAGCTCCCAACTTGTGTATATTGCAATACTTGATTTACTAAGCATTTTCTGTAACTACTCATTTGTAATATTTTCCCGGGGCGGGGGGGGGGGGAANTGCATTGGCAGCTGAATTGTAACTCATAATTTGCAGATTAAATAACTGAAGTACTCTGGCAACTCTGTACTAAAAGGGGAAAATGTAATGCTTTCATGAAAATAACCTTGAAGGTAAACGAAAGCCTACATCCATCCAGGCTCAAGTCTATTAAATGTTCCCTTGGTACACATCACAATAGAAACATTTGGGCAGGCAGTGTAGCAAAAATGGAAAGAAATAGCAAGCCTCTGAAGTCACTGTATCATCTTGCTACCTTTAGGACTATTTTTATGTCATGAGGTTTGATTTTCTATTTGCTCTTTTGATAATGAAGCAGTTTTCTTGTGCTGAGATCAGCTAGAAGAACTACAATGAATGGCTTCAGAGAGATGGGGATTTCTATATACAAGAGTATGAAAACTTACCAAAGGCAGGGCCTTTTAGCAGTGGAAGAGGGAGAAAGAAGAGCCTGATACCACATCACTGAATTGGAGGTGGAGTTTTGGTGTTGGGCCCTTTCTGTGACTGTTGAAGTGGTGACAGCTGTATTGGAGCGGCACATAACAACCCTTAGGCAACTACCACGTGAAATAGTCTAACCTAGGCAGCTAATGGTGTTAGATTAAGAATCTTGGAGCCTGAAGGTAGAGAGGGAGAGATCATTACAGGTTTCTGGCTCGGTTCCAGGAAGGTGCTCTGTGCCTAATGCAGAAGGCAGGTTACTTTCACAGTAATTCTCCCATCATGAGAACTGAGTGGTGGAGCAAATCTGGAGGGGTGCCTGGTTTGAAATTAGGCTGTTCTGTGTTTGAGGGGAGAATCCTGTGAACCAGACAGTCCCTCCATGTTTAAGAGCCTGTGATAACCTCCTGAGGGCTCCCAGGACTGTGTGGACAATCTTGGGGGCTTCAAGGACAGAGATATGAGAGGAGGCACTGCTGCTTTCCTTGTTCTCTAAGTGCTGAGAGGAACTGCTGCCAGATCAAAATCAATGGTGATTTTGTTGAGTGAAAAAGGATGGTAAATTATGAGCTTGATCACCATCCCATTCATGTTTTAACTGTTTCTTTAAGGTGATATGGATGTGAATTAAGACAGTAAAGAGGACAGGAAAGGGTCACAGAAAAAAAACAGATGCAATCCCACTAGATGCAAAACCTTTTATCCCACAGCAGTCTCCAGAGAGTGCTACTTATGTTGTTATGTGTGTTATTTCTACTGAGCTAAGTTTTCAAAAGCCTATGTGCAAATGCCTAGAGGCAGATGTTTTGGAAGGTAAAAACCCTCTGAAAGAGAGGTGCAGGGTATGTTCTTGGCAGTGACAATACCTTCTCTAACTGCTTTATTTCTCCTCATTAAAATCACAACCCACCACCTCCTTTCCTGTGACTCTCTAAACAGTGTGTTTCAAGGTTGCTACCAACCCAACAGAAGTCAAAGTCACATCTGCCTCTCTGTAATGATGCTAGGTGTTGCAATCAAAGCAATACAAAAAAACATTTTTAATGCTGGTAGTTAAGTAATGACACAATTAGCTCAAAGACCAAAAGAAGTTAAAAAGGAGTGACTGTCACACAAAGATGTCACTTTAACGTTGGGTGATAATGAAGTTCATTACTTTTGCGTGAGTGGAGGTAACAATACAATTAATCATGATTCCATGACACAGTCAAGAGACATTTCCTTGCATTTCTCACTAGAAATATTGGGCATCTTCAGTGCAGCTAAAATGAATAGAAGGAATTACTAAATGAAACTGATAATACATACATTACAAGATCTGAGACTCAGTCATTGTCTTTTCTCCCACAGACAAAGGGCTTTACTGCAAAGAACTACTAACAGCTATGAAAATTTCTTTGTGGTTTACTTCTGCAAAGATACCGGAGAATGAAAAGCGAAAACAATCTTCACTTGTTCCTTGGCTTTGTGCAGACTCAAGGTGGCCTTAGGCAGAGCTTAAACTTATAGGCTTATCACTTCTTTTGACTACATAGTGATTTTTGCAGTTACCTAAATTAATAGTTGTGTCCCTAATTGTCTACAAAATGTCTACCTTAGTTTCCTATAAAACCAAATATTACCACCAGTGTTAAAGTTTAGAAGCTTGCTGCATTTTCTGGTGCCACATTTGCTGATGTGCTTAATGTGTGCAAAAATCTTTAGAAATGTAACATGCAAGTCACAAGTCCTTTGTCCTCTGCTACCTAGTTCACATAAAATGTCAAAGGGTCTGCTGCTGATGTCAGTAAAGGCATCTAATTAGCTCACCTGCTGTATGTAGGTGACCAAGGCCCTGTGATTTTAAGTTTTCCATAAAGTTACCCAAAAACACATAATGTGACATGGTAGCTCTCAAGACAAAGATGAGTTCTTACCAGCCTGAAAGGTAAGAATTTAGAAGTAGGATTTGCATGTTGTTTTGTTGTGTGGCCCAGTGGCATTTTGAGAGGATGTTCAGAAGGTTTCTTTATCAAGTATTACAAAAAATTACTTAATCTTTAATACTTGATAAAGTGATAATGTTTTGTTTTTATGGAATTTTTCTTTGCCAATTAAGCTAGGTGATATCTTTTATTATATAATTTATTACTATTCTTTTTATTATTGTATTAGTGGAGGATGCTGATGCTTCACAAAAAGAAGCTTCAAAGGAAGAAAATGTTCATCATTTTTCTTACTGTAGAGATTATGTGAGCAACTGTGAGATATTTAATTTGTATTTGAAGTTTCACTTTCTACCTTCTTTTTGATATAGCTAGAACGTAGTGAAAACTGTCTTGTTTAAAAGGTTAAATATGGATTTTTTTTCCCTGTAATTGTTTATTCTGGTGGTGAAAGAAATATGTTGAGTATTGTTAATCAAATAAGACCTTGCTAGAAAAAGGTTTTGCTATAATTTATCAAGCACCTTGAATCTATCAGTTTAGCAATAGGAAAATATATGTAAGTGCCTGTGTATAAAATTATAAAACAAAGCAATGATGTTTTAGCTTATGGTTCAGAGAGGAACTGTTACCTCTCAGTATTAAGTATTTGAATAGTAAAAACTATAGCCTTCTATGGAGACTTCTCTAGAGTCTGGAGACCCTTCTGGATGTGTTCCTGTGTGGACTACCCTAGGTGATCCTGCTTGTGGCAGGGGAATTGGACTCAATATCTGAAGGTTCCTTCCAACCTCTAACATTCTGTGATTTATTTGCGGTTGGCTATTAACTGAACAATAGGAGGCTTTAAGAACTTCACCTAGAATCCATGGCACAAAAATGGCTGGTGAAGGTGAGGTGCTTGGTGGAAACATTCAAAAATACTTTGTTGATCAGGCTTCTCTTTTCCATTAAGTTCTCTATTACTGCAGAGCTGATGTTAAGCATCTGAGAAAAGTCTTGAAAATAGATTCCAGGATAATTTTATATCAGGTTCTCTATTACAAATGGAGATAACTGGAAGTCAGGTGGTTCTTTGTAGGTTAATCTGGCCCATTTGGTGCTTTTGAATTATCTGTATGGGATCAAGACGGCTTGTTCAGAGCTTAAGTGTTACCATGAGCCCATATATTTCTATAAATGGGCACGGCCTTAATACTGGAAGTTGTGGTCCAAGTAACAGAGATGAATGTTAGCAGTAAAAGTTAATTTTGTCAACATTCCATTCTTATGTCTCATTGATAGTATTTCACTGATAATAAATTCCCTAATAAGAATAATGGCGAGATTTAGTACATCCCAGAAACCAACACTCTGGCAATCATTAAAGTGGCCTTGTTAGCGAGGAATGCTAGGAAATGTTTTGAAGAAAAATGTAGTGAAATGCAGCAAAGAGTGAATTTTTTGTATAAAGAAAATGTTCAAATGTTCTAGAAATCATGCAAATGTCTAAGGACTGTTTTCATTGGCTTTGGTGTCAGAATATTTGAGATAAAGTAATTCCTAGTCCCTCCTGATGCCTTCTGGGTCATCAGGCTGTCAGAATCTGTTGCTATCTTGACAGACTCTCACAGAACTGAGGATACTTCTAGCTTCAGTGACCTTGGACATCTGTGTCTGTGGTAGGAGAAATGAACTCTGTTTAAACACTTAAGTTACAATATTTCTAGGTAAAAACTCAAGATGTTGAAGCCTACCTGTGATTCTCAGAACAGTTTTCATAAAGATCTTATCACTATTTTAAAATAAGTCAAGCAGTTCTTTATCTTAGAAAACAATGCATAACTTTTATTGCCTGTTCTCTGTGCTCCTTGCCTCAAGTGCTTTTGTGCACACTATTTTCTGTGTAATTTACACAGCAGCACTTTTACCTATATTATTCTTTAAAAAAAAAAAAAAAAAAAAAAGAAAGAGAAAATAAGAAGTTTGTGATTTGAGCTCAGAAGTTATCAAGAATGAAAAATGAGCTTGGAAGCAGCAAAGACAAAGCATTTGTTTCCAATGGTACACTTTACAAGTAGAATGATATTTAAGAACAGCAGCTACCTGAAATCTGCATTTAAATAGACTCATGATGTGGCATCTTATATTCATTTTCCTTTTTTAAAAGCTTTAATGTTAGTTTGGGTTTATCATAGCTTAAATTGTATGGTTTTGTGATGGAGTATTATCAGATACCTGCAGCAATGATGATTTGGATGATTGGGTTATACACAGGCTTTTTAGGTTGCTAAGGGAGAGTGAGAGAACCAGGAGATCTGGTCTGTGCTAAAGCCCCAAAATTAAATCAAATATAGCTCTCTAGTCCTCTTTTTAGTCAAAAATGTCCTAATAAAAGGGGATTGAGGGTTGTTTTAATCAGGCCATGTACATGTAGAGCTCCATGGCTGAATTACGTGGTGTTTGGAGATTGATTTATTTTGCACTGTCTGTATCTGTTTGATTTGTATAATTAGCATTCAAGTGTGCATACTTTCTGACAGCAAGCTCTCCAAACAGCATTACTGTTCTGGGGCCCTCAAAAATGAACTGAAGTGTATTCTGTTTAACTTTGTATTTCCTGTTGGGAAAGAAGAAAAGGCACCTCCACAGGGAGGTCAGCACCTTGTGAGACCAAACCAGTTGGGGAAAAAAAAAAACCAAAACAAAACTTCTTTTGCCTCACAAATTAACTCTCTCTTGCTTGGGTAAAGCAAGCTAAATCCTATGCTTCCACTAGTTTGTGGCTGTGGTCATCTCCTCACCCTGGGTCTGCCCCTGTGTGTCCATGGGCTCCTTGTGAAACAGTGCTGGTGTGGTGCTGAGCAGTCTTCAACCTCAGCAGGTGCAGGCTATGCCTCTGTGAGGAGGCGAAGGGCTACCTCTACCGGTTCCGGGCAGTTTCAGCTGGTTCTCACCAGCCTATCACCTTGCTGAGGAGACCGAGCAATGGCAGGAGGAACCTACAGGTAAGCAAGGCAAGCAGGGCCAGGGCAGGAGGGTGTGTAAGAGGGTATTTTATTTTCTGTTGGTAGTGCAAGCAGAGACCTGGGCTAGCCAGTAATAAATTGTGTGATTCTACTGCTGGAGTTGATGGTGCACGTGGTAGTGAAGATCAGAGGGCACAGGCCATGCCTGTGCCTGGCATGGCTGTGGCAGGGGTAACTGCTCTTATTGTGGGGCTCTGGGAAAAGCTGTGTGTGGCTTATGACACAGGTGAAAGCAGTTGTCAAGTCTCTGTGAGGATCACTTTGAACAGGTAATAGTCAAAGACTGAAGCCAGGGCTGTCCTCATCTGCATGGTCCAGGGAGGCTGGCACAGGAGCTGTGGCAGCAGGAGCTGAGACATGGCTGCCTGGGGTGTGTATGAGGCGGCAGGGTGCTAATCGGAGATCTGGGAAGGTGACCTGGGGCCCAGCTGCCAAGCACAGCAGCTTTTGATACTGAACTATTTCAAGCAGTTCCTTTTTTTATTTATCTTACCTAACAGGTCTTTACAGGCTTCCTCAGATGCTGCTGAGGAAGTCAGTAGCGATGAACTGCTATGAAGCACAGAAATAGTACTAAATACCAGGAAATACCAGCATCTGTGACAGAAGGAAAACATAATGCACTGAAAATACAGAAGCGAATAATGACTTCAGTTCATGTACAGAGAAAGGATCTGAAGTCTTAAAATGACATCAGGTGTCAGCATTAATACTCCTCTGAGCTTTACACCCTTAGAAACTCCTCTTCTGTAACTCAAGCTGTTTAGGATCATAAACAGTTATTCTCAGTACCGCTGAGACCAGTGCCATACTCATATCACAGTTTCAATGCTTGATACCTGTCATGCATCGGAAGGCAAATACAATTACCTGCATATCAAGAATACCTCAGAGCTGTTTAAGAAATCAAGGTTAGTCACAGTATGCTTTTGATGTTCCACTTCTCTCTTATGGCTGTAGAGTTTTACATTGTTTAAGCAAAGATGTTCTAGGTAAGGATTAAGAGATGGTTGTTGGAGAAATGGTGCAGACATTTCAACTCGCATCACTAACAAATGGCACAGTTGATGATCCCTTGTCAAACTGTGGGAAGGTGATCAGTAGTATTGTGGGTTCTAGGAACATAAGGTGAAAAGGCAGAATTTAATTTTGGAAAAAATAGGTGGTTTAAAATGAATCTAATGCTGTTGAGGTCACATCTCTTTTACCGTTCATCAAAACACACTGGTCTGAAATTTTGTCACGGTTATACAGCTTCTTGCAAGAAATTCTTCTTCACCCCAGGAGTCTTGTTTTGTGGTTTGGCACAAAATGGCTCCTACAGTGTTGAAACTTCCTCGGTACAAACTAACCTAAATGTACCGGTGTAATGTAGGACCAAAAAATGCCCTATCATCATCATTTTCTCAGCATGAACAGCAAGAATGCAGGTGCAGCAATTGCACTGTATTGTATTTGGTCCAATGTTTTGAAATGCATTGCGGGGCTGAAGAGGCAAGGACAGTGGCAAGTCTGTTTTGGTGGATGATCGTCAGACCATACTGATTTTAAATGGGCACAAGCGTTTTGAGAACCTAAGTGTGTTGAAACCTATACAAAATTCTACGTCAGTCATTTGCCTTTATTTTCTGCTCCCCATAAAGTCCTATATCGTAGCATGAAGATCATCACAGATATCATAGTGTTGCTATTAGTGATGTGTTATTCTAAGAGATGGTGTTTCATCAGTGTGTAAAATAAGGCCACTGTATTGCAAGTATTTTCACCTCGTTATTTCTTTAAGAGTCACTTCAGAGATAATAGAATAGCTGGGCAAATGTAGTTCAGCACATGTACACGTGCTTATGGAACAAGTACTTCAGTTAATATGCAAGATGGAAAAAAACAGATCATGGAAGTGAAAACTTGGTGCTGAAAATCAATCCAAGACAAAATGCATTTATGCTAAGAAATGTTTTGTACACAGGAAGCAATATTGCATGAAAAAAGGTTGAGACTCTAACAGTGAAGTTACCAGCTATTTGAAGAAACAACTAATCCTTAACAATTTTATAAGGGCTAGAAAATTTCATTAGCAGTGTTGTTTTTTTAGACTGTGGTGTGATGGATCATTGAAGGTGCGAGATTGGTGAATGACTTTTGTTTGCAAGCAAGCTACAATTGGAAGTGTTGATCTGTATCTTTTTGTTCTTTTGGTTTTAGTACTGTGTAGAGATGAGAAGGAATAATGAACAGGGTGCTAAAATCATTTAACATTAAGAGTGACTTCTTTTTTTTTTTTTTTTTTTTTTTTTTTAATTTGGTTGGTGGGTGGGGGGGAAGTATTGAGAGCCCCCTGGTTTATTCAACTAAAAAGAAAAGATAAAGAATATGAAAAATCTGTGACCAACCTGCTAGAGGAGTTCCTGGAGAAGGAAAAGGAAGATATACCGAAGCTGGAATACTAGGTATTGAACATTGGATATAATCAAAGCTTCCTTATTTAGTTTTGATAGGTTATTTCTCATAGCTGTAGATTTGTCTCCTTCCTTTTTTAATCAGATTTTTTAGTGTGTAAATATTTGAAATAGTTTTCTGAAGACTGGATAGGACCTTTGTCAGGGAAATAGGGGATTTATTTTAAATTTTGCCCTAAAAAAGGTTGTAAGAGCTGTCATTTAAAAAAAAAGAAAAGATTTAATAATAGAGAGAAGAGTCAGTGTATTGCAATGCATTTCTGAGAAGGAAATAATAACTAATAATGGTTTCCACTGGAAACCTTTAAATGTCATTATATGCCAGTATGCTGACATGGTATGTAGACTGACTTTATGACTGTTATATTACTCATGTAGATGGCAATAAAGGAAGCTGTTTTCCTTGCTGTAAATCACGTTTACAAGCACAGTACCATAATGTGTACAACTGCTGGTCTGGACACAGCTTTTGTTACTTGTTGCTAGAAAAAGACAACATCAAAACAACCAAAGAAAACTAAGCCCAGTCTGATTCAGGTGCTTACTCTCATGTCTGATGGGTTGTGCTCTCTTTTTGCCGCCTGTCAGCAAGCTTTATAGTCAATCACAGGAGGAGTTCAATCAACTGTGGTCAGACTCCCTCAAGACTGATAAAAATCAGGGAAGTTTTTCGCCTAACAGCTACAAGCTTGTCTATTTTCCCCAAACATAAACAAAGTTAGAATAAGGAGGCTTCTTTTCGGTCCCTCTTTGATCCCAAAACTGTTAATGGCAACATAAAGGTAACAGCTGACTACAACCCAAGCCCTGTTAAAACTGGAAATAGTTCCTCCTCAATGTGACACTTTTATTGAAGTATGGAGGAGAAAAAAAAAATACAGAAAAAAGATTGAATCTCAAGGAACTGTTTTTGTCTGGAATGGTGAAAGGGCTAATCATTGTGCTGCAGACATAACTGATAAAACAGCAGAGTTACTAAAGCCAGATTTCCATGTGGAGTGTAAGTGATGGTTTGGATTTTCTGGTAACAGCTAAAGCTTTTGTTGTTTGGAGTATGGGTAATGGACTCTAGGATCTGTCCATCATGAGCTGGGCTGACATTGCAGCCTTTTAGGAGGAATTACCTCCTTTGCCAGCCATAGTTCTATGAAATGTGTAAGTATTTAACCTCTGTGACTTCTCTCGTGTTGTCAGATTTAACTGAAATTGGCCATTGCATTCAAAATTACTAAAAAGCAGTGACTGACAGAGATACTCTCACTGCACAGTGTGAGTTCATTTGCCTTGTTCCCACAGGAGACCAGACTCCAAACTGTTTCCAAACTGCCAAGCATCAGAGCTGCCTGGGGAGGGGCTACAGAGGTGGGGAGGGCCTGAACTGTTCCCTAACTGTGTACAGAGATGAGACTGCCCTGAGTGTTGCATCCCTGCACAAGTCGGGTGCTGCCTGCTGCCTCAGATCAGCACCCTGTGCCTTCATCTTGTACTGGAGTGACTGAAAGTATTTGTTTTCTCTTACCTCTGTTTGGTCGTTTGTTGTTTTTTAAAATGATTTGGCCCATAGCTACAGTACTCAACTTGTTACCTGCTGCAGCAGATAACTTCAGGTGCCAAAAATGACAGACTCCATTGTAACCAGAATAATCGTACCTGCGACCTCTACCAAACCCCATATGTGGGGAGGACTGTGTAGTAGGATGCGAGTTATTGTTCCTACAAGCTGTCTCGTTGTGGTGCAATTTAACAATTTCCGATTTTGCCTGCTGGGAGAGCATGTTGAGATACTTTCTGGTTTTGTGAAGATTCCAGAGAGTGGCAGCTGTACAATGTCACTTGTCATGCTTAAGCATAATAAAATGTTGGCCAGAGTACTGGAGTGACAAGGATGGAGCATTCTGCTGCATTATATCTATTACTGTCTGGAAAGGCCATTCCAGTCTCTGACCTGTTTCTCCTTCCATAAAAGCAGAAGCTACTACTGTAAAAGCAGCCAAGCTCTTTCAAAGGGCAACCTGATTCACTTATGGTGGAGTGTGCATACTGTCCTACAAATATGATTGTTGCTGAGATGTTGTGGATGGTGGGGAGAAAGAAAAAGTTGTCTCTAGTTTAGGTTGGTGTTTTTAGTTTGTTTTATTTTAGTAAAAAACAAATGAGACAAAAAAAACCAAAAAACCCCAACAAACCCAGTCAAACAACAGCACCAAAAAAGCAAATGCCCCTGCCAACAACAAACCCAAACCACCAAATATCAACACCCCCCCCAAAACCCAAGAACAAACATAACTTTCATCTATTTCCAGAACCGTCTTGTTCTGGCAGCTCCACATGATACATGAGGTTGTGAGAACCAAGTAGACGCATCGGGTTAAATTAATGAGCTGGATAAATTCCATACATGCTGCTTAGCTGAAAGAGAGCACAAGCTGCCTTTCGCACTGCAGAGGACTGTTGTGTTGAGCCACAGTGATTTGTCCAGTCCTGAGTCTGAAGAAAACCAGAGGATCCTGCTGTTTACATGTGCTGTACCTCATGGGATTGTTTGGTTTATGTCATCAGATAGTGACTTTCTGGTGTAAAGGAGTGTGATGAGGGGAAAACTTGATTCTATGCAAGCACCTTCCAAACTATCAAGATGAAAAATGTGTATGTGTCAAGGAAAGGTGAGGAACTGAAAGCTTACAAAGCTATGGGAGGTTCGAGAAGGCAGTATAACTTCAGACCTATTTGTTATACAGATATTTACATAATGTTTTTTTCTATTGGGATTCTCTGCTGGTTAAAGGTATGCTAAATAATTTTGATAGACCAAAGAACTGAGTAACAAGAAATGTACTCAATGTAGGCATTGACTGTTGAGGTTCTTCCTTCAGTGGAGTTCAACAATCATCAGTCCAGTTTGGGGGAAAAAAAGAATCTCTGTATGTTTTTAATATAGGATAAGGAACTACTGTGTTTATGAAACATTTAATGCTAAGTCTATGAGTTTCATAACCATGTTTAAGGCACCTTCAGGTCCACACAACACTTCACCAGTACATTCAGTAAACAAAGGGAATGACAATAGCTCAGTTATCCTGATTATAGATGCAGTAGGTGGTAAGGCTTGAATCTATGATGACTACTCCCTTGTAAAAACAAAGTGATGTTTTCATAACCTAGACATTTCCTTTTAACCCTGCAAAGCTTGCTGAAACAAAACAACAACAAAAACCAACCAAACAAAAAAACCCTACTTGTTAAAAGATAAGCATTTTATGTTTTAATCTGGCATGTGACAAATTAATTTCGGATTGCTCTTCTATTGTTTCAAACAAATTACTCAGCAGGTTTAAATAGGAAAGTCAGAAATTTAATTAATTTGATTAACAGGGAAATATGCATAGACAGTTTTAAAGTACTTAGGTTTTGGCCTCCAGCAAAATCTTTCAGTCCTCATTTGAGAAATGTTCTGCCTTAGGGTCTGTATGACTCTAGACTGATAGTAAAATGCATGAGCCTTACACCTTAAGCCACTGGTTCAAATATAATTCAGGTCAGTAGTTAGTGAAAGTCGTATTTTCTAAGGTATACTCAGTGATGTAAAATACAATTCCAAGGGCCAGAGCCAGCAAATGACTTGGGTATCTAGAAACCACAGACCTGCAGGTTTGGGCTTTAGGCACCTGGCAGGCAGAGGAGAGGTGAGTTCCTGTGTTGTCTGTGGCCCCTGGAACAGGGTCTAGGGACATCTGTGTGCCTCAACACATGCTTCTGTGGGCCAGCAGATATGAGCATAAACAACCTTGCTGAGAAGTAAGAACCTAGCACTAACCAGTGGGGAGGATGTTATGGAAATTTTGTCCCGTTCCAAGGGTCTGGTGCCCAGCTGCAGTGTTAAGTCAACTGATTTTGCTGATAATACTGAAAGTGGCTCAACTTCTTTTCTAGCTGAGTGCTCCAAGTAGTTTTTTCTGCATGTCTGAGTGTTCTGTCTTATAGATTACTAAATTCTTTGCCGGAATAGGTTCAACAGGAAGTGAATCCGCCCAGATGCTCCAAATTCACTCTTCTACCACACATATCCTGGGATTAACACAAGCCTGTGTGAGATGTGTCTTTGCAGTCCCTCAGCCAGAGTAGAGAACAGAATCAGTATCTCCTTTTCCAATGGAGTGCTCTGGCATCTATGAAGGTTAAGTTATAGATGGAGGAATTATGGTTAATAGAATGTTACTGCTGTATCTAGATTGTTTGAATTCATTAAGAATTTTCCATAGCAGATTAGAGCCTTTAAGGGGCAATCATAGCATTAGGGCTTGAAATTCTAACTTTTCCTAGAAAGTAGCTTTGAATTAGGACTGTTACTGGAATTTTAGTTTAGGACTTGCTTTCCACCAGATTTTATACCAAATAAATTTCAACATGCAAATTTTTACCAAGAGAACATATTCATTAACCCCATTTGTAGCAACCATATGCCAAAATGCATTCAGCTGAAAATGTTTTTTTTTTTGCATAACTTTTAAGGCAAAATCTCTTCACAACTATCAGAGATGTTTCAGCCCCTTTTAAAGGATGGTATTGAGTTTTATGTAAGCTGAAAAAGCAGTTACACTTGGTTCATTTGTTTGCTTCCAAGACACACTTTTGGTTTTTTCCCCTCCTTTTTAAAAATCATTCCTAAAAACACCATTTGAGGCTTTAAGCGGCCTCAGGTCAGTTGTGATTGGTGAAGGAACTGCTCACCTTTTAAAGTGACTTTGTGGAATCATTTATCAAGCTGGCCAAAGCCTGTGGTGCTCATTGCTTTCCTGGGAGTCTCCCAAAGTCTCTAACAGTTCCCTTCTCAATTAAGATTCCAACCTGGAGAAAAAACAGTGACTACTCACATAACAGCTACAGTAATTTCATGATTGCTTGAGGAAATTGGTGGCTAGCTGGGAAAAGAATAAATCAACCATTCCTCCTGTCTTTCAAATAAATGGCCTGTTAATTACCTACTAATAGTTTTGCTGGACAAAGTCAAGGATTTGAATTGTAGCATTCTACTAAAATGGCAATTCATCAAGCAGCTATTATTAATGAACAAAATGGGAAAGGATATGAATGAACAAAATCATAGAATCATAGAATGGTAAGGTTGGAAGGGACCTCAAGGATCATCTAGTTCCAACCCCCTGCCATAGGCAGGGACACCTCCCACTAGTAC
>VWZE01000949.1:144152-157841 GCA_013396675.1 Eubucco bourcierii
TTTTTTTTTAATGCAGCCAAGAATGCATCCTTTAGAAAGCAGGATTTTTTGCTGTAAGGATTCTTCAAAAATTCTGATAAAGGATTACTCAGTCTTGTAAGAAGGTATAAAAATACATTCTGTAAATATGCATCTATACACCTTTTTTTTTTTTTCTGCTAGAATTAGTAGTTTTATTTTTTAATCTAAAGCTGTTCTGGTTTTCTTGCCTTTTCTTACTCTCTAAAGGCTTTTTTGATGGTGTATTTTTCAAACCATTTCAGCTGTGAAGTAGGAGAGGCTACTCTGCATTGGTATTTGGATAGTAAGTCATGAAGCTGCAGGAAGCTGCCTCCAAAGTTGAGAACTGCTGAACCTTTTGCCTCCTAGAAAGCATCTTCCAGTCCCCTGAACAAGCCCTTTCAAAAGATGCAGCATACACTGCAAAGCAGGTTTTCCTGTCTGGAGGAGAGTGGCTCATTGAATAAGGATCAGCAGTTGCATCTAAGATGTTTTCAGTGCAGATACTCATAGACTTGCTCTTATACTGTGTGTGATTGGACTTGCCATTAAATTAGATCAATACTTGGCATCTGTCCTGATGTACTATCACACTGCTGAAAAGATCTTTTCTGTGATCCATAATTAGCCTTGCTGCTGTTCCAATACTAATCACTGCTGAACACCAGCCAGGTAACCGACAAAGCAGAGATCTGGGTAGTGTGAATTCTGAGCAACTTGGGCCTGAAGTGTTTGACTTATGTGCTTATCACTTTTCTTCATCTTGTGTTCAAGACTGTAGAGCTATGTGGTGAGAAAGAAATTACTGGGATTTGTCATAAAAGGAAAAAAAATCATATTCAGTAGCTTCATTTTAATTTCATTTTGAAATAGATGCAACATGGTACATGCTTAAAAGTCAGTGAGAAGAGGGAGATGCTTCAAAAGAATAGTAAATATCTCTACAGGTAAAGCTATTGGAGTGAGTCAATAGTAGGGCCACAAAGATGGTACAAGGGTTGGAACACCTCTGCTATGAGGATTGGCTGAAGCATCTGGGGTTGTTCAGCCTTGAGAAGACTCCAAGCAGAGCTGCCTTCCAATACATGAAGAGGTCTTATAAGAAGGCTGGACTGTTCATAAAGATATCTAGGAATTGGACAAGGGGGAGTGGTTTGAAGCTGAGGGAGAGTAGGTTCAGAGTGGATCTTGGGAAGAAATTCTGTAGTATGAGGGTAGTGTGACTGTGGAATAGGTTACCCAGAGAGGTTGTGGATACATCCTTTGTGGGGATGTTCAAGGTCAGGTTGGATAAGGCCTTGAGTAGCTGAGTCTAGCTGAAATGGTGGGTATGATCTCTAAGGTCCCTTCTGAACTAAACCTTTCTATGATTTAATTAACAGTAGGGGGAAGAGAGCACTCCCTTACAGTACTTGTGCGGATTGGTCCTCCTTCATACAGTAGTATTGATGTGAATCAGGAGTGCTGGGACTTGCAAGGTATCTTTCCTGTTTCCTCCCCTTATCTTACCTTTTTTCTTCCTCTCATAGCAAAATTTCTTCCCTTACTATTTCAGTTTTTACACTGAAAGAAGGTGCTGCAGATCTGGAATACTTTTGGTTTTTTGTTTTTTGTTTTTTTTTTTTAAATATATCATAGTGGTTTTGCATCTGCGTACAGATACACAAACTACTGACCCTTCTCTTAATTGGGAAAGAAATTGTCAGTCAAGGCAAATCAGTGTGTATATGACATGCAAGTTCCCTTTAATGTGTAGATTACCATCTTTTAAAACAAATTTCTTTAGTTTGTAATTTAAAACATTTCATAAATCATTTGCTTGGCTATATTAAGGCAGTTATTAGCAATTAAGCATTGGTGTCCAACAGCATGCAAGCCTCTGAAAGTGTGAAGGAGCTAGATATGGTCTGCAGAGTGTTATCTCAGATATTACTGAAACGTTGAATGCAATTATCATCTTATTAGGGTAATAGTATGAAAGAACTGTTTAGGCCTTTAATCAATATCAAACAACATGTGATTGTGTGTTGATTAGATATAAATTACAACACCATTTGCTAAGCATGGTAATTGATAGTTTGCTTTTGATATGCTAATTAAATGACTAAATATCTCCTGGAAGGAATTATAAATCATTATAAAATCACTAACATGTTTGGCAGCTTGTCAAGTGATCTGCAAACATGGGGGCTTCTGGCTGTGTTCGGGGAACTTGGGCATTTCTCACAAATTGGATTTGTCTTCAGCACAGAAACTTTGGATAACTTAATACTTAACTTCACAATACCTATGCTTTTCCTCACTAACAAATTAATTTGATGAGATACAGGTCTAAATATTTACTGATTTGAGTTTAACAGAGTAAAACCAGATCTTTTTACCTAACCTTGCCAGCACATATCCTATTTGAGACCTGTTTCGGGTCATGTTTTCATCTATGTACATTTATAAAGACATCTTCCAATATACTGATTTAAATTTCTCCATACAAATTAAGATTTCTGCCTTGCTAAACTGACTAGTGCCTTGAGATGGGGCACAACTGAGAGACTTGAATGAGAACAAGAACACAATTTTCTTTTGTGATGAAAGTATGTTATTTTTCCACATACTCTCTAGAAGATTTTATTTCAAACTTGAAACCACACAGTGAGTGGTGTGACTATGATGACAGTTTCATATAAAAAGTAAATTTAATGAACATTAGGAATGGAAACTTCTGAGGGAAGGAGAGGTCTGTGTGTATGCACTTTGATAAGGTTTCTCATCAACTGGTATATATGAAAACAATTCAGAAGCTGTTCTGCTTCAATCCAAGGAGTAACTGGGTGAGTTGCTCTTTAAGTTACAGCAGAAAAACGTAATGGATGGGTTCTAGGAAAACTGTACAGAAGAGAGACTGTTTTACTATCTCAGTGTCTGTCTGCTGTTTTGTTTACACATGTGTATGTTAACTCTTTTCCTATTTTGAATGAAAATCCATAGAGAAAAAACAACCACCCTACACAGTTCTACAGGCTGAGGACAGTGGCTGGAGAACAACCAGGCAGAAAGACATTGGTGGTCCTGGTCAACAGTTGACTGAACATGAACCAGTATTGTGCCCAGGTGGCCAAGAAGCCCAATGGTATCCTGGCCTGTATCAGGAATAGTGTGGCCAGCAGGACCAGGGAAGTCATTGTGCCTATGTACTCAGTGCTAATTAGGCCACACCTTGAGAACTGTGTCCAGTTCTGGGCCCCTCAATTTAAGAAAGATGTTGAGATGCTCGAATGTGTCCAGAGAAGGGTACCATGGCTGATGAGGGGGCTGGACCACAGCCCTATGAGGAGCAGCTGAGGAAGCTAGGGGTTGTTTAGCCTGGAGAAGAGGAGGCTCAGGGGAGACCTTATTGATCTCTACAACTACCTGAAAGGAGGTTGTAGCTAGACAGAGCTTGGTCTCTTCTCCCAGGCACCCAGTGACAGAACACAAGGACACAACTGCAAACTGCACCAGAGAGGTTTAGATTGGATGTTAGGAAAAAAATCTCCACAGAAAGAGAGATTTACTGTTGGAATGGGCTGCTCAGGAAGGTGATGGAGTCCCCATTCCTGGAAATGTGGAAAACTGGAATACTTGATGTGGCACTTGGTGCCATAGTTTAGTTGATTAGACAGTGCTGGGTAATAGATTGGGCTTGATCTCAAAGGTCTTTTCCAACCCAGTTCATTCTACCATTACTGGGAACACTCCTTTTCTGCCTGACTTCCAGTATAGGTTTCTCCTGGACCCCCTTATGCTTTCTGAATACAGCTGAAGGTACTCTGAGTTCTGTGATCAACGCTTGGCAGCCTTTCTTGTGCAGTGAGACAGTAGCTGGTGGCCATGGCAAGAGGAAGTGCCAATGATCCACAGGGACTGGTTTTTCCATTCCTCCTCTCTGTCCAAAGCTTATTCTTACTTCTTTGTGTTTTAGACAGGTGATTGCTGATTTGAGATATCTCCCCAACTTCATGTTTGCTATCCCACAATGGCTCCAGCTTTCTAGCCTCTGCATCTGCAGTAAAAAATATGTGGCATATAATAGTATTTCTGAGATAACTCAGAAGGAACAAAGGAAGCGTTTCTGTTAAATGACAGATGATGGTGATATTTGTCTGAATTCACAACTTCCCAGTGTGTGCAGCTATCTAGAGCTATCTTTCAAAATGCCTTTTCTTATTAACTTCTCAAGCTCCTGAAGCTTCTGTCCTATGGTATATTTTCTCAGACAGCAAATTCATCTTGCATATAGCAGTAAGAATAGCTGTGTGTTTAGTGTTTGTTGGCTTTTTTTTTTCTTTATGAAATTAAATTATATTTATTGCTTATAGGAAAAATAGATGAATTCTTTACAATGCAAGAAAGCTTGTTGCTGAGATGTTGTAAATGTCAACAAGTGTTGTTACGGTGATGTAATGTTAAAATTAACTTAAAATAGCTCTATTACATGCAGATGAAATGTTTCTTTGGGAAATGTTCCATTGTGTCAACTTCATTACCTAAACTGCCTTTGATTACTTTGATGTGTAACATCTTTCTGTAATTCAAATGCCTTAAATGAGTGCTATATAATCACTGCTGTGTTTTCAGCAGTGGGAAGATAGATGATTATGTGCTGCAACCTGTGCAACATAGCACGTAGTTCTCAGCTATTGTTTGTGTAGCTAGGTTATTTCTATTTGCATAAAACAATCTTGCTAGAGAACTAGTCCCATGGCTGGCAGGATGGTTAGAAATGTAGCTTTGAATTAGTTTGGAGGTTTTAAAGAAATTGTCACTGAAAGAGTCACTGATTAATTTGTATAAAGTATTCTAAGCTGTACAGAAATCAACAGAAATCTAGTTCTTCATTACAATATTGAACAGAAGAGTTGTTTTCCTGTTTCAAATGCTAAATAGTCTTGTAGCTCTTCTGTGTAGAATGTTGATTCCTTGTGAGAGAAATTTACCAGATGAAACAACAGAAAGTTGTTTTGCCTGATTGATTGTGGGTTTGCTTTGGTTTTTTTTTTTNTGTTTGTTTGTTGGTTTGTTTTAAAAAAAAGAAAGAAAGGAAAAGCCCAGGCAGGCAGGAATCCTTTGACTTGTTACTTCATATGAAAAACTTACATTGAGTTCAGCGTGCACAGCTCTGTCTACAGTAAAATGCTCTGTGAAATCATGTTGATTCACTGGTATAGTACTTGAGAAGAAATAAACAACAGTCTGATGTTGCAACATTCTATTTCCATGTTTCCCAAATGCCATTTTATTTCCTTTTGGCTGTGATTTGAATGTTTTGTCTTCAGATATATTGATACAAACTGCAGATGTAAAAATCAAAATAAGGTTTTCTAGTTCTCCTGCAAAAAATGTTTTGATTAGTCAAAAATGAATAGAAATAATCTCTCCTTGCCTCACCACATGCAATTTGTCTTCAAAATACTTAGGTTCTTATCTTACTTCATGTCATATAGGGAAAAAATATTTGAAATGCAGAAAACAGCAGTTAGGCGACAGACATTTGCTGTATTGTTTCAGCTGTGCTCTTCTGATGTGTTCCTTCTTGTATAGAGTAGATGTAAGATTAACATAGTCTATTTTGCAACTAAATGCAGTGTATACTGCAAGAATCTCAACAGTGTGATGCTTCTGTCAGCTTACTGCATTGCAATGGGTAGGGAGTTTTGTGGTCCTTCATTTCTCCTCTTAGACCTCTTGCAAACCATATTTTCACACACTTGTCCCTCATGGTGAGTTTCCCAAGTACTTGAAAGATGCCACTGTGAGGTTTTTTTGAGTAGCAGATCACCTAAAATGAAGTCAAGATGTCACAGATTGTCACTGACTTAGCTATCCTAGGGAAGAATGTCCCCCTCAGAAAACTTCGAAGAAGAACTTCTTAAAGCAAACACATAATTTCTTCAGTTAATGAGCTTATGCTCCTTGATATTACTGTAGCTTTGAGAAATCAATCTCCTCCTTGCATTGTTAGGGTAACTTCTGTATCCTTCAGAGAATCTCAAGTGCTGCTTGTGACTCAGTGGTGATTGCTGGGGAGAGAAGTCCCATCTTAAGCTATCGAAGGTAATCAAAAGGCTGGCAAGTGTAATAGTTCTCCAACAGGAGTGTAGAGATGGTGTGAATAAGTGAAATTCTGAGCCTATTCGCGTCATACTTGGTGCAAGTCTGTAACTGCCACAAATGTAGTCCTTCGGAAACTGAAAGTGAGGTGACAGAAGGAAGTGCCATTTCAAATAGTCTTACTACCTACAAGATGAGACAGACATAGAGTGTGGTGCTTTGTTAACACGCTTTTCCTTTCTGATTTGGATGAAGATGATAGGAACAAACAGGAATTTTAAAAACTTTCCACTTTGTTGTTCTTCCTACCTGTCACATCCTGATCCACCTTAGGAAATGTACCTTTTTTCCATTATGTTTACAGAGACAAATCAAGTTGGATGCTGTTGGAATCTTTGCTTATGTGTTGTATCAATTTTTCTGCAACATGTTTGTTTTGTTATTTCTTCCCATGGGAACTTTTTACAGAAATGGTATTTGCCAGTGAGTTGTTTTTAGTTAGATTTTTTTTTTTTTTGCATGATGATTGTCAATAAAGTAGTCATGCAGCTCTCAAAATAAGTAAAACTGAGATCATTTGGGACAAGAAAAGACATGTTGCTGTTTACTTAAGTAGCTTAACCAATGATGACTTTACCAGAACCCATTTTTTGAGATCATATCCTGCCAAAAGTGTTATCATCTGTTCTACTCTAGCTGCACTGTAAATTGGCTGCACAGGATATGCTGCTCTAAAAGAACTCTGTTATGGCCCTTACTAATGAGAAATGTGAAGTGGGGATGATGTGATGGTATTAAGAATCTCTGGCTGCTCACCTTGTGCTTTGAGGAACATGTTAATATTTTGTTCATGCTCACAGTAGGCTGGACCTGACCCTCTTCCCACTACAAATGACTTATTTACAACTCTACTTCTCTTTCAACCCTACCCTTTCCTGGACAATTTCACAGGAAGGAGGCTACTGGTGCACTGCAAAGGAAGAACAAAGAGCTGTGAATAGTGAGGAAAGCAAAACTGCACCATCCCAACTGTACATGGGACTACAGGCTCTGTAATTAATTTCTGTGGCTCTTATATCACAACTGCAGCTCTGTGTTCATGTTCTTTTAGTTCAGTAGTAGAAGCAGTATCTGAACACTAACAGAAGGGAGAAGTAATAAATAAAAGATGTAGTGGTGCTGTGCCAGGGCAGACTAATTATGTGGATGGTGTGTCATAATAAAGACAGTAACTTAGAAAATCTAAATTAAATGTAGTATGTTGAGGTCCTGAAATCCACCTGCCAGGAAAAAATCTTTCACTTATTAAACTGGAAGAAAGAAAGTGTAGGAAAAGAAGGAACCATTTAGTCCCATTAATCTTCTTTGGATGGTAAAAACAAAGATGAAATCACCTTTTACTTCCCTGGGATTTGTTTGAGCAGTATGAAGTAACACTGTAAAATGCGTTAGACAGACCTACTAAAAGAGAAAACAAAAAACACTTTGATAAGAACTGGGTAGAGTTCTTTTACCTTACGAGAGGATTTATTTTTTTAAAATTATTTTTCCCAAAAAGCTACATCCCAAATGGGGAAGCTCTGAGAAGTTGCTCAACTTGTTAAGACAATTCCGTGTCATCTTACAAACAAAATCACGCTTCTTGTAGTCTTGATGTTACCAAAGTTGAGTGGAATTAGCTAGCTAAGACCTGTTTGCCACAGTATTGCACTGACAAGTATGTAAGAAGCATCTCTTCTTCCCTACAATCTCATTCCATTCTCTTTTCCAAGAGAAAAATAGTCCAGGTTTAATATTTCCTTGTTCTGCATTCCCTGCGGCATGTGTTTCAGTACAGGAATAAATGACTGTATAAGACTAAAGGATTGAAAACCTTGCTACCTGAACAGCATATTTGAGTAATGAATGATTTATTTATTTTTTAATTAGGTGTCTCAAACCTAATAAGCAACAGTCTTTCTAAGCAAGTTTGCCCTTGAGCTGGGACCAGGGGTGATGAATTGTGTTAAATATCTTTTCTGTTTTAAGTGTTTGAAGAGTATTTAAGTATTTTAAAAGAAGATGTTAAATTAAAGAGTAAATTCCTGAAAACAAACCAGCAAAACCCAGACAACCTTCCATAACAACAAACAAAGCTCTAGGACAGAAGATGAGCTTGCTGTTTTCCATGCTCTGTTTTAGTTCACCAATAATAGATTTGTGTGTTGAACCTGTCATCTGAGAGACGCTGAACCATAAGCATCCTGATTTGTTGTTTGCATTCCCTCGCATTTTCCCTGGGAAGTAAAGTGCATGAACTGAAGATTTTACAAATATAAAAAAAGATTGCTTTAAAAAACCAAAACCTTGGTTTACAGAAAAAACATTTATAGAAATTATCCTTCAGAAACATCTGCAAAAGTGGATCTCCAGTACCTTTCTTCTATGAGTAGTACCACAGAGATGGTGCTACTGATTTATGACGTTGTACTTTGTCTGGTGAACAAGGAGTCATCTCGTTTTGCTGAATTTAATTGACAGTGTATGTTGCAGCATGGGAAACCAATAGAAACACCTTGTGACTTCTGTCTGTTCCCACTGCTGGATTTCTCTTTGGTATCTAGGTTACAGGGTTTGGTAAGAACGGAGAAAGCTTGTGTGCTTCTAGGTTGTGTGTTTATGTGGAATACGGTCATACCTAAGGAAGAAATTGTGTGAAAAAGTTTAGTGTTAACCCTTTATGTAAAACTACCTTAAAGGTTGAATCTGAACTTCAGTGTGCAGTGTCTGGGGTGTAGTTTTGTGAGGTATAGTTTTGGTGACTGCATATTAATGCTTTTGGTTCTGCTATGAAAATCTGTCCATCTGTAGTGATCGTTTCACTAGTAACAGTGATCACCTAGGTGAAAGTAATAGCAAAACACCTACTGATGACATTGGGTCATGACTCATCACTAGATCGTTCTACACTTAACTGACACTACATGACGTGCAAGGATATTACACTAGATGGAAAAATCATCCAATGTCTAGCAGTTCTTCTCTGTAGTGACCCTATTTCAGGGAAGGTGTGGCCCCCACTTCTGTGCCTATATTGCTAACAAATTGAATTCCACAAGCCAGATAGTTATTTGCCAGAAGTAGCATTACTTGCTGGAATTCAAATGGATTTTCTCTGCTTCATTCCTCTTCATTATCCTACATGCTATGAAAATATCCATCCTGCTGTGTTCTTTGCTGGTACAGACAGTTATGGCCTCTTCCAGCAGCTCTTACAAGATAACTGTTATTCCTTGTTACAGTTACAAGGGGATGTTTGTTTGTGTTTTTTAACTCCTTGGGTGCAAGATGGTGGCCACTGTGGAAATGGAGTGTTATAGAGACAATTCTCATATCACTTAAAAAATAAAGCGACATCATTGAGGATTCAGAGATTGACAGAAAATGAAGCTTATGTGTAAATTTATCAAGCCTATATTTATTACTTCTAGGCCTTGGTTTTTCACTTGGAAACAGTATATTTTTCCTCTATTGTGCTTTGAAAGTTGTCCACTAACCTGATACTGTGTCTTCCCTTGACTCGCTGCTTCCAATTCAGTCTGATGTGGAAAGTGTACCTAGGCTGCAAAACTTCTCTTGAAACTTGGTGGTATTTTCAGTAGGAAAAGTCCTGTAACATGTATTACTAATATTCCTTCAAGATTAGTCATGATGAAGTAGAAGCCTGGAGAAGAGTGAAGGCTCTCTCTATATTTTAATAATCCTCAGTACATCATGAGTAGTTTGCAAATGCACTCTCCCACACAAATGTTTCCATGTCGAGTTACAGGTATCTCCTAAAGTCCAATACAACCATCAAAGTTTTGTTCTGACAACACCTTAACCCTAATTCCAAATTTCCTTGTGACCACCACAGTGATTTGTACAAGCAGATATTTTTATTAATGCTACAAAAAATGGAACAACGTCAAACTAGAAAACGGGGAAAACTTACTTTAATTTTTCTAGTCTCATGTTAGTACTTTGGCTCAATGAGGTTAATATTTCCCTGCATTGTGCTGCAGGTTGAAGGTACCTGGGAGGAATACCCAATGTTCTGCAATATTGTTGATGTGCCAGAGGGATGGGATGTCATCCAGAGGGACCTGGATGAACTTGGGCAATCCCAACTCAGGGCGAGCTTTTGTATCAGTCCAGGCTAGGGGATAACGTGATTGAGAATATCTCTGTGGGAAAAGGACTTAGGGTAGGGGTGGATGAAAATCTGGACAGAAGACAACAATGCATACTCACAACCCAGAAGGCCAATGGTATTCTGGTCTGTGTCAAAAGAAAAGGACCAACAGGATAAGGGAGGTGATTCTGCTGCTCTCCTTCATTCTGGTGAGATGTCACCTGGAGTACTTTGTCCAGTTTTATATCCCTCAACATAAGAAGGACGCATACTCCTTGGATCATGTCCAGAGGATGGCCATATAACTGATTTGAGGGCTGGAGCACCTCTGCCACAGGGACAGGCTGAGAGAGTTAGCAGGGGTTGTTCAGTATGGGGAAGAGAGGCCTGCAGGGGGGATGTTATTGTGGCATTCCATTACTTAAAGAAGGCCTATGAGAAAGATGTGGCAAGCTTTTTATAAGGGCCTGCTTTGACAGGACAAGGTGTGATAGTTTTAAACTAAAACTGAGGAGATTCAGATTAGATATAAGGAAGATTTTTTTTGTTTGTTTTTTTTTTTAATACAAGGAGGGTGATGAAATGCAGGCACGGGTTGCCCAGAAAGGTGGTAGAAGCTCCACCCCTGGAAACATTCAAGGTGAGGTTGGATGGGTCCCTCAACAATCTCTAATCCTCTAATATAATAGAAGATGTCCCTGCTTACTGCGAGGAGGTTGCACTGGATGTCATCTAAGGTCCCTTCCAACCTAAAGCATTCTATAATTTTGAGTCTAATGCTGAAGTCTGTTTATGGAGACTGCCCCTTTGTTTTGCAAAATTAGTTTCTTATAGGCTTTTAAGGTCTTGGACTACAATCTTATCATTGTCCTGTCATCTGGTTTCTTTGTGCAGGAAGTTTATTTACTTTACTCTCCATTTGAGAAGGGCTTATTGCTCACTCTGTCAGGTAATCACCACCTTCTGTTGCAGCTTGACATCTTAACCGCCCCCTCAGGCTTGAATTTAACTAATAAAAAGGCAGTTCCATTTAATTAAAAAAAAAAAAAAAAAGGTGGGGAGGGGGAGAGGGAGGGCAAAAAAAAGCTAAAGGCCACAGTGGGGTTGACTTCAGCTCCAGACTCACGTCTTGTCTCTGGTTTCAGACAGAGTTTTTTCCAACCAGTTAAGATTACTTGTGCTGCTGGGGTGTTGGACAGCCCCCAGTTCCTCTGCTTATTTGTGTAGTTGTTTGCTTTTATGTGTTCAGGTTCTTCAAATTTCTTCACAAGGGGCTCTGAAAGCATTCAGGTGCTCGGATGCAGCTGAAGTCAAGACTAGCATGGAGACTCAAGCGCATCAGACGGTGTTGTACCAAACTGTAATTCCTAAATTTTATTAAAAGGCTTCTGAGTGGTTTACAAATGCAAGTAGCCAAAGATTGAATTACAGTCTAGAACTTCAATCTTCCGTCAGTGCATTTGTGCTTACACGTATATAGGAGTAGCTTATGTAACTATTTATCAATACAATGAAGGTGCTGCAACTTATTCTTAAGTTAGCCTTGATATTTACAGATAAAAATTTGCTTCTGACATAGCAAGGAGATTACAGTGTTTGTGTGACATAAGAGGAGAAGGATTATAGTAATCTTTTCTTGTTTTATGGCCTTATGTAGGAGGAGAAAGATTTCAGCATGCTTCCTTAGGAACATAGAAATGATGGGGAAATTATCTGCAGCATTTTGAATAACGACCTGGCATACATTATAATATTGTTTCATGGCTGCTTTTGCTGTGGAATCAAATCCCAGTGGGCCAGTGGGTAGTCACAGTTCTTAAAGGAAGGAGAATTATTACTTACTTGTGTGTCTGTGTGTGTATAGACAGTAGCAGTCTGAGTAAAACCAGTCATTCCAGCAGTGTGAAGGAAAGGGCCTAGCTGTTTAATAGAAATGCACAGTTTGAATGAACTGACAAAGGCATCTTATTACTTGAATGTGTACATTCCTTGTTGTTTTTTTTTAATCCTTAAAGCAGTCAGTCAGGAAATAGGGGCACATTAGCATTAGAAATGATATTGGCAAGGGACGAAAAGGGACAGAATGATTTATTTTTTACTTTTTATTTAATGAAAAGCTTTAGACCACCCTTCCCCTCCCTCTTTTATTTTTTTTTCCCCTGATATCTCATGTTGTTTCACTGGAGGCTTCAAAGGAAGAGTGCAAGGTCTTTGATCAATGCATCAGAAAAGGGTGTCTGGTTTCAGAGAAAGAAGTGTCCTTTATTTTTAAATACTTTAAAATCTATTTATATTTTTCTTGGGAAGCTCCTCCATGAGCTTTGATAGAAGGGCTTATCAGTGGATCATCCAGACTTTCTGTTGCAATTACATGAGCAAACCCAGTGCTAAGCCGAGAGTTTCATCCAAGTCTGCAGAATTGTTTACTTCAAAGTGTCTGAGGTTGCTTCCCTGAACAAAACCCCCTTTACCTTCTTTGCTCCACCCCAAAGCAAGGCAGGGATATACTGAGCCAGAGGGTGGCAGGCAAAGCCCTTTTGTCCTGCATACCTAAGGGAACCGGTCCTTTTAAACATGTTTTTTTTTGTTAAAGTCAAAGCACATATTTTCCCTATTTTAAATCTAGAGGATTTGGATCTATTTTCTCTCCTTTACATCTGAGAATGTCCTTGCAAACTTCTTATGTAAAATCTGACGAAATGTCAGGATTCCCACAGCCAATGAATCCCCAGAATGGTGAGCCAACTGACAAGGAAGCTGCATGGAGTTTTTGATGACAGCTTGGTCTTGAGCTAATACTCCTCGTTTAGTGGTGGTCCACACTTGTCGGCAAGGAAGGATTTTTGTTTGGGTGTGGTCACCTGTGACACTTGTTCTGCAGAAGACTGGAGGACAAGAATGTGCTATTGCAGTATGTTTACTTGGGTCTGGTTACTTCAGTGATCAAGCTATGCGGATGTTGCTACCTCTGCTTTTGGAGCTGGACAAGACTGTCTTGTGAAGAAGAAAAACAAACAAACAAAACCCCACCAAAAATAAACAAACCATTCCAAAACACTCTGGGGTAAAGATCTGGGATTCTTGTATTATCATAGAATGGTAAGGTTGGAAGGGACCTCAAGGATCATCTAGTTCTAACCCCCTGCCATAGGCAGGGACACCTCCCACTAGTACAGGTTACTCAAGGCCTCATCCAATCTGGCCTTGAACACATCCAGGGAGGGAGCAGCCACAACCTCCCTGGGCAACCTGTTCCAGTGCCTCACCACCCTCACTGGAAAGAACTTCCTCCTAACATCTAGTCTAAATCTCCCCTCTGCCAGTTTAAGCCCATTGCCCCTTGTCCTGTCATTGCAGGACCTTGTAAATAATCCTTCCCCAGCCTTCCTGTAGGCCCCCTTCAGATACTGGAAGGCTACTATCAGGTCCCCTCGAAGCCTTCTCTTCTC
>VWZE01000949.1:158632-169770 GCA_013396675.1 Eubucco bourcierii
TTTTTTTTTTTTTCCTTTTATCTTTTGATAGTGTAAAAGTATGGGCAGGGTCTCTTCCAAAATTAATATTGTTTATTAATTTTGATATTTAGCAATCTCACCACAGACCATAAATTTTAATAATACTGGGTTCTTTTCACAGTTGTGGAAAGTATTACCCAGAGGGAAATAAACAGGGAATCTTGAGCACTTAAAAAATAACTACCAATAATATAACTAACATTAACTCTTTAGGAAAGAGAATCTTGCAACCAATATGCTACTCTCTTTCAAGGGAGACCCAAGAGTCTCTTTTCTGCTAAGGTAGAAAACACAATAGATTTCAATTATAGAGAGGCTTATGAATATTTGCTCACAATGTATTATCTCCAGATTCCTGAGGCTAACTAGTATTTCAAGACAGTTTCAGAGTTCTGTCAGTGTCCTGATAGCTGTTGAGAGGCTTCTAGATCTTCCCAGACTGTAACAGAGTGCTGGGAAAGAGGCAGATGATCTCTGACCTGATCTTGGTTCCCCTTTTGAACTCCAGAGCCAGCAGGATGTCTTGCAGAGGTGCAAAGAGCATGATGCTGGTGGCACTTTTCACCATGTCACAAGGCACTTAATACCTTCTCCTGGTAAACTTGAGGCACTTAAGTTTCCAGGTAGTTCAAGCTCAAAACATCAGGGCTAAGCTGGTCTGAAGCATGAGGCAGAGCAGAAGAAACTGCAGCAGAGTGGAGCACATTGTCAGAGCAGAGCACAGTGCTTGCAGTTTAGCTCCGTTTATATTATTTGCCTAAGTGTAATGGCTCCTTTGGCCACAGAGATTCACCAATCAGAATGGCACTTTGCCAAACTGACCATATTAGATGAAACCAGGGCTTGTTTACCCTTATTTGGGCAAGACACTCACAAATACATAAATACCTGTGAGTACCTGTTTATCACTTTGGGAGAGGACATAGTGGTCCAAGCCTTTGTTTTCCTCCTGCCCTTGCTTCCCCCATCAGCAGAAGGGCTGGGCAAGTCAGGACATGTTTTAGACCTATTGGCCTTCCACAACAGATATCTATAAAAAGGGGATTATTTATTAGAGGAGAGAAGATGGAAATGAGGGTCTTACTAAGAAGGCAAAGAGGCTGGTGGTAGGAATGAAAAACAGACTAACAACTGGTGGGAATAAATTGTGAATGTTAAAGAATCTTGTTACCTTGGTAATTTAGCAAGAGCAAACTGCAGTGCAGAGATGGGAATAAAAGTAGCTTGTAACTATGAACAGGACAAGTCAAATCTGCAGCAAAGGAAACCTGTCTATAAATGCAGCATATAGCTAATAAAAGTCCTAGGCAGCACAGCCCCAGGACTGAAATGATACATGAGAAGTTCCCTTACTGTAGTTACAATGCCATTTCTGCTGTAGAAGAACCTGTTAAAAATGTTAAGTGCTTGATGCTGCTGGGTGGGTATGTGATGCCTAATGCTTGCTCATAGTGTGTTTCCCTTCTGTGTCAAGCTGAGGACAAGAACATTTAAACCTCCAGGTGTCACAGGTGACAGGGTGAATCTTGCTTCTTAAAGATATTTATTATGTCTTTTATGTTATGGAATACAGACTGAATTCTTTTTCCCTCTTACTTTCTTCATTTTACACATTATTTCCTTACTTTTCACCCCTTACTCAGTATCTTACAGCACAGGTAAATTAGTATCTTGCTCTCCAGTGACAATCTAGTTAGTTCAGACACTTAAGGGGATGAGAACTTGAAGATTATCCTGAAACTAAAGTCTTACACACACACACAAAAAATTAATGGCTTAGAAAATTGCACATAAATTGTTTTCAGCAAATGAAACTGTTTTACTCTGATTCTTACCTTTCAAAATTATCTCTAGCACAGAATCCGGTCAGAGGTGTTTCATTTTCTCTGGTGGTCTTTTGCTGCCGTGTTGTTGTGTTCTGCTTCAGCCAGGAATAATCGAAATCCATGATGAACCATTCAAGTAGTGGAACTAATAGATTCTCACTGGAATTAGGGACATTTTGTGGGATTTCCACTAAGAGATTTAAACTTCTTTTTCTTGAAGGTAGCTTGTCTGCAGATTTTAAGAGTTTCCGAGAGTGTTGCTTGCTTCTGGTTGTTGTACCCTGTTTCAGAACAAAAAGACAGACACCTTTGAACTGCAGAAGATTCTTGTTACAGAAATGTTCTTAACTGTCACTGCAATGTCACAGCTAACATCAGAACAGGTAGCAGTGAAACTAGCTACTTCTCTTGTGTGTTACCTAAGCTATACTCCTTGGAAGCTTTTCTTGGACTATAAGCTTTTCTTGGACTATAGCAGAAAGAAACTATTTTCCTTTAATTTATTTGAAGGAGGAGGTTATTTTCACAAAGTACTCTAGAGATATACACTAAAATACATTTCTTCAACATTGCAGATCTTTCTATGGTGGAAATCAGTTTTAGTCAAGTTCTTGTGCAGAGTATTTCCTTTACTGAAGAGCATGCGAAGGTCAGCATCCTGTTTCTTTTCTTATTGCAAAAGACACAAAGTTGATTAAAATTACCTTGTACACCCTGCTAAAATTGAAGAAAAACAGTATCTCCTTTCAATCTGGAGATGCCAGAGGCTATGTCATCTGTGATGGATAAAAAGGATGATCTCAAAACCTCTCATGGCAAAATTTGCATCACCGCATTCATGTCTGCTTTTGCCCTTCAAAATCCCAAGAATAAGAAAAGAGGTGGCCCAAAGACTCCAGTTAAGAGTCACGAAACATCATCTATAATTTAAGTCATTAATAGGCATCTCCATTATGCTGTAATTATTTATTGATTTTTACGTAGTGTGACCATTCTGCACATCACTCACTGAATTGACGTGGTAGTCAGCAAATTTAAAAATCCTCTTACCTGACTTGTTTTTGTCAGCATAAGCCATTTGTATAACAACAAGATTCTAAGTTTTGATGAATATAAATGAAAGAATCATAGAATTATTGAGGCTTCAAAAGACCTTTGTGGTCACAAACTCCAGCCTATGACCTGACACCACCACATGAAGTAGACCAAGAAATAGGAAGAGTGAGCAGAAAGAATTGATAGAACATGTTGTTTTTTCCTGCGCTCTGGAAAAGCATGTGTGAGCCAAGCCCTACCAAAAAACCTTCATATTATTTCTATTTCTTTGTAATTGCTCCAAGTTCCCAATAGCCCGTTGTTCTGGAGCACTCCAAATTCCTTTCTTCTCCCCTTCCCCCCTGCCCCAGGTGTGAATGGGGAGGAGAAGGTGGCACGAAAACTGCTTTCCCCCCTCCTCTGCAGGCTTGAAGGGGGAACAGCGAAAGACTGACCCATGTTGCAACCTGCACTGGGAATCAGGCTGGTGGTTGGTTGGGTTTTCACACCCAGTATGAAATGACAAATGGACGCTTTGCCTAGAAAAGGATAAATAGAGCAGGGGAGAAGGCACAAGGTCCTTGCCTTAGAAGAGTTCCCGCCTTGACAGAGTCCTTGTTTTGGGCCTTGCCCAATTTTGGACAGCTCCTACCTTTTTACATGGCTCTTGGTTTTGCATCGTCCCTGCCTTTGGACAGCTCTCCCAACTTTTGCACCATTCTGTGAAAATTTGCATGCTTGGCAAATCTTGGGGTCCATTTGAGAGAGTTGCTGGCAGCACCTGGACCTGGCTACTCTCAGACCATACAACAGCCAACTTCCTGGCTGCTATTCCAAACTCAGGAGACCCTAAGAAGTCTGGCTCTCCCCTGCCACTGCTGAGACAGCGCCACTTCCACTAATCTCTGTCTTGTGTCAGTCTTGTTTGGAGACACTTCTTACTTTGGTAGCTTTTCCACCCACGTTGGACTTCATATGCATGGATCCAGATTATTGGCTATTGCTTGCAGCATCAGAAGGCAGCCGAGTTGCAGAGAAATCCAGCAAGGGATCATCACTGAATGCCTGTCTCACTCTCCTTTGTGAGTAAAGCCTGCTGGTCCCTTAATTCTCTTCTCAGCCTGATTGATAGTGGGGTAAAGCTATGTTTGTAGCTTAGTCTTTTCCATTTCCTGACTTCCTAACTCTCTAAATTTGCCCTTAGCATCCTGTGAAGATTTTTCCCAATCGAATTAGAACCTGTAAAGAAATCTAAACTAGCTTTGTATATAGTTTGGGGGCAGGGCTTTCAAGAAAATAATTCTATTTTTATAATTTCTGACTCGGCCACGTTAATTCTCTACCTCCATGACACCCATCTAATCTTATATCCTACTGCATGGAATGGGCTTTACACAGCAGCATCAATTCAAAATCTGTGTTAACGCAGATAAATAGTTTGAGGAAGCTTTTTCTTGTTGTTGAAAGGTAGCTAACGTGGACAAGCAGCAATTTTTTTAAGTCACACTGGCTGAATGTGAAGTACAGCCTGGGAGAAGAAGAGGTGATTTAACTGCTAGTTGGTTTGGTACATAGATTACCACTGGCTGAATATCACTTAATTCAGCATTTGAATCTTACTCCCAAGATTTTTGTCCAATCTTATTTCACATCTCATTTCTGCCATGGCACCCACCTACTATGCTATCAAAATAACAAAAATTTGGGGAGACATTTAAAGAGCTTGAACTTTGAAAACTGAATAATGGCAAATATGGCAATTTTGAACATTGATTTTTATTTTATCAGGGAGGAGGAGGGTAAAAGAACATAGTGCAACTTTTTTTTTCCCTCCATAGGGTAGGTGATTTTGCAGTATTTCATGTTCATGTGAGTACAAATGTGTAGAAGAATTTTTTTTGGAGTATTGAATCAAAGCAAGCCTCGGTTTGCTCTTGGAAATATAGGTTAGTAAGAAAACGTCAGCTTGGTATCTAAAATGATATTGAAGCAATGCAATTGAATACAAAATAAAACCTGTTTAATAAAGGTGGCAAATTCTCATCACCATAACTTCAGGTGGGGTAGTTATCCTTTGTGAGATTCCAATAGCCCTTGCTCATTGCTCCCACAAAACTTTTGGTGGACCAGATGGTTTATTAGAAGCAAAGGTTGCTCTACCTTGTCTCTCTTTCAATGTTATTTAGTTAAATAGATGTACAGACTTAAGGAACTTAAAGGTCTTATAGGCTTCTTTTGCTTCCTCTATAGGGTAGTAGTGCTGTGACTAAAGCTACCCTACTGCTTTCTGAGGAATCTGCACAGAAACTGCAGCCTGAGAGTGTTGTCTGTGTGACTTCTAATGTAACTGTCATACATTTTGATGTATATTTCTTGTAAAACTTGCAGACAGGTCCTTCGGGGTTCTAAGAAACCTCAAAATAGAAGCAGAGAAGTAAAGTGCTGTCAGGGCAGAGGTCAAAGCTCTTCCTCTTTCCTTTTACTATGTATACAGGGCAAATATATGATCCTTTATGTTCTCCAAAAATTCAGATTCTCTCCTAGGCAAACACTACAGTAGTATCCTTGTGGGCTTTTACCTCCAGAAGCTGTCATTGAAGAAAAATCTACAGGCTATGAAACGGAGAGCACAGGATCAGCCATCCAGTGTCCTTGGGGAATGACAAATATTTTTTTTGTTGAGGTGGAGAGAAGGAGGAGGACAGGAACTGCCAGGAAGCACAGTTTTATGGTAACTGAATTAATGAACTCAAATGAAAGGAATAAAGTAGAGGTTTAGAGTGGAAGTGCCATTTCAGTTTTAACTACTGCATGGCTGCTGCAAAACTATAAATCAAAGCAGGGTAGTTACGTAGAAAAAATAAAGCAAGGAAGACAGAGACAGTGGCAATAAGAAACTTGGAGGAACCCAACCTCTAATAATTGAAGTGCATACCACACTGGAGTTGTCTTGCCTCATCTCTCAGCTGATAATTAACAAGTTAAGCAGAAAGATGTGAGGAGCAATTTACACAGAAGATGTTCACTTTCCTTGCTCAGCAGATTTAAATGCCTGATTCTTGTCTTGCACTGGAGATTTGAAGCCGATTCCTTGTGACATGTGGCATGTTTTTCTGAGGGTGATACTTCGGGAAATCCAGAGATCTCCATGCAATTGTCTTGCCAATAAACATTTCTCATGTTTTGGGGATGGGTTGGTTTTGTTTTGTTTGTAATTACTTTAATCTGTTCCAGGCCTCTATACTCATTTTAGTGATATAAAGTAGTTGACACCCTGAAATTCTACCATCTTACTTTGGCCAGGCAATGGAAAATCTATGGAACTCATTTGCCTTGTCAGTCAGATAATATCATCCTCTCCAAGGTCTTTTTGGCTGTTGTTTAATTTTTTTTTCTTATTTCTGTTATGCTATTTGTGGTTAAAGACTCCCTTTCAAGAATTGATGGAAGACTGGGGGGAAAAAACCCAACAAAACACAGAAAGTGTTCTTAAAAACAAAGTTCCAAAAAGAGAGAAAAATTACTATGTATCAATAGGTATTTTACTAATGATTTGGAGGCAAAGGATAAATGATAGGCAAATCTCGATGAAGAGAGAGTTCATTTGATTTGGTGCTGCAGTAGGTGAAACTGCAAGAGATTGAAACACAGTCTCACTGTCTTTTTGTTTTTGCTGTAGTTGATTACAACTGTTTCATTGGTAGTGCTCAGGACTGTCCATTCTGACCAAAAGAATACCTATAAAAGGTAAAGGGAGACTCCAGGAGCTGTTAAATCCCAGGCAATAATGCACAATGTAGAAAAATGCTGTGTTTCGTCTAGAAACCACCTTTTCCCTCAAAACACATTCATGTATTTCAAATACTTCAGAGGCTATAGGCTGTATTTTCAAGGTGTGTCCATGGAAGTCTCTCAAATGAGAGTTCTGTGGGAGTTTGCATTTGGTGAGAACATGTTCCTATATAAAAAGGAACAGTAAGTGACTTGTGTTTAACATGAGATGAATGGAAGAAGCAAAGTGGAGCAGAACTGTGGTAGCTGCTACTATCTGAGTATCTGTAGGTAAAACTCAATGAGCTGAACTTGGTCAGCTTTTGGCTGTTCTGTTGGGTAGTTCAAAACCTGGTACATTTAAAGTTGTATGTTTGTCAGGACTGCTTCCTTCCTGTGGCAAAACAGAAATACTTCTAGTCTCACAAACAAAACCTGTGCTACTCAAGGTCGATTCATTCTACCAGAAAGCAGGTAAGTGCTTTGTAAGAGAATGAAACTGTAGAAGTGGTTTTAAATAACTTCCTAGAACTGCTTTCATTCTGAAAAGTGTTAAAGTTACTTTGCAGAGAGAGGTCTAAACATTTTGATGGAACACTGTGAAGGGACTTGAACTAGCTGGTTAGAATGTGTCATTTGCTGCTGCTGATTGACTCAGAAAGGGTGTCTCTGAATCACTTGATTCATGATCTCATGATTCAGCATAGGACAGGTGAAAATGCTGTTCCTTATCAGACAGCCATGCATCAGTTCTCAATACAGCTTGATCTCTATTTACTTTACGAGGAACTAAATGGAGTGTTGCAAAGTAATATTAAATTAGGATAAGGGGCAATGGTTTTAAACTGGAGCAGGTTGGATTTGAGACGAACATAAGAAAGAAGCTCTTTTCAATGAGAGTGGTGGAATACTGGAACAGGTTGCCCACGGATATGTCTGAGGGGACCTATGTCCTTGGGCACATTCAAGATCAGACTTGATGCGACCCTGGGCAGCTTGATCTAGTAGGAGGTGTCTCTCCTGGCTGTGGCAGGGTTGGACAAGATGACCTTTGAGGGTCCCTTCCAACTCAATGCAATCTGTGAATGTGTAGTTAGACTTCTTTTCCCCTTTCTTCACCCAGTCCTGGAGCAATGCCCCTGCCTAGTAATTCTGGCCAAACATGGCTTGAGATTTATGAACCCAATTTGTAACAGCTGTTCAGCTTTTCTGCAATACATCAGAATAGAGCAGTAAACAAGAAAGATTTCTTGTATTGAAAAGGACATTTTTTTGATGCAGGACTTTTAATGTTTGAGTAGGAGGGATAATTCTTTCCTGTAAATGCACAAAAATTATAGGTATTAATGACTTTCATATCTCTTTGCAAGTATAACATCTACTCCATGGCAACATCTTCCACCTAGTAACTCAGTAACTTAGGGCCCAAGACATATCCCTCTATTGTGTCCTACCAGCACGTTTGCCTGAAGCAGAGAGACGTAGTTTAGAAGCCCCACATGCAGCCAGCAGTAAGGCCTTGCTGTCCCTCTTTTCTGAGAGCTAACGAGATCACAGCCTAGGATCAAAAGGCTACGGTAAATCAATAGTCACAAACCTGCGCTCATAAATCTCTGTGCAGAGAACAGCTACATAGGGACCTCTGTGCAGGGTCTTACAGATAGGTCTCATTCATAAAAGATTTTGACTTCGTACTGTGGTAGAGGTATTATTTATTTTGACAGAACATCAATGCTATGGTGAGCAACCTTTATCAAGCTGTTTGCACTGAGCTTTCTGGAGATAAGACATGCACCTTCCCGTCTCATTACCACAACTTCTCCTCCTACCAGCTCCATTCAATTCAGTCTTTTTATTAGTTCTTATACAGTAAAACAAAAGGAGGGAAAAAAACTGTCTGTCATTGCAGTAGAAGAGACTGCTGAGAAATGAGAGAGAATAGTTTCTTGTGTCTAGTCTCCTTGAATTCAGATAACAATATATATTGCTTTCCAAGAGATAAATATCTAGTGTGTGAATGCTTTTTTCTGTGGATCCTCATCTTTTATAGGACAGGGAGCAGATTTACAGCAACAGCTCCCACATGGGTTGAGTTCATTCTTGGAAGTATTCAAGTATCTTGTGTTCAAATGTGAGGTTCCTCTTCACTTGTTCTTTTAACTCTCCTCGTAAATCTATTGTTGTTTTGTCCAGTCGTAACTTTCCAATTATTCTTCTTGGATCTTCCCCAAGTTACTCTCAGCTTCTGGAAAGCCAGCAGACAATGTTCTTCCCATGCTTGCTGTATGTCTGGTCGCAAGCTTTTCTGCTTGAGTGGCAATGCCAGATTTATCTCAGCAGGAGGTCTTGGTTGGTCCTGCTCTCTGCATGGCAGATGGGCAGAAATAGCAGGTGTACATTCCTATGGCATGTGCCAGAGTCCCTGCTCTGTGGGGAGATTGTAGCTCATCTCTGAAGGCAGCGATAACAAACCTGGTGTGACCAAGTACAGGTCAGTGCTACTTGGGGCATTGCTGTAACAGATTGCTGGAGTACACTGCAATAGATCATCCTTTCTTATCTGCTCTATTTTTCTTGAGGAAATAAATCACTTGTTTGAAAGTGTGAAGCCATATGGCATTCACCTTTTTTTTCATTCTGAAAGGGAAAAGAACTATTCTTATGAAGGTATGGGGCAATGTAGTACTTTGAATTTACTATTGAATGTGGAAGTGATTTAAAGTAGGATGTAAGATGTGTTTAAGTGTGTAAACTACAATATTGTAATGTATTTTAGAACTGGAGTGTACATGAGGCAAGTTGGTCTTCAGTACCTGCTACTCTGATTGTGAGCCCCTGACTCAGGTGCTTTTTATGATTCTCTTATGCCTGGTAGAACATGAATCAACTTTGGTCTTAAAAGTTTTGGGTTTGGTGGGTTGTGTTTTTGTTTGTTTGTTTGTTTGTGGGTTTTTTGGGTTTTTTGTGGTTTTTTTTTTATTTTTTTGGTGTAAGTCTGTGTTAAGTCTAGTTAAATGGTAGGGCTGACTAACATAGTAGTTACACCAGTCAGAAATGTGGGTTCAAATTCTGTGTTTGAATCTGGCCTGAAATATTTACATGTATCTAACCCCCAAGATATCCTAAAAATATGGTTATGTACCAACTGTTTCCATTAGATATCTTTTGACTGATCTTTGATCTTTGCTGTTTAATTGCTTTTTAGTAAGTTAGAAGAGGAAGAGAATAATTACAGCATGCTGAAAACTTGCTGAAAAGCTCCTGTAATTAGTGCTCTTCTAATAATGTTGCCAGTGTTTTACAAATCAGAAAATTTTAGAAGTCAAAGCAGTAAAAGGATAACAGCTATTTCATCTGGCTTCATTATTACAACATTGGGACATAGTTTACAAATCCAGGTGCTGCAGTTTAGCTTTGCTGACCCAGAAGGGAAGAGGCAGGCTGCTTCAAAGGGCCTGTTGGATGTTAGCAAATTGGGTGATGGGAGCCAATTAACTGGGTATAGATAGTGGTTTGTTTCAACCTTGGTGTGATTTAGTTTTTTCTTTTTCTAATGGACTGTTTTCAGAAAAGCCAGATGATCTCTTCAATTGCAAAACTTGCAAAATCAGACTTACATAGCAGTTCTGGTTTCAGAACGTTTCCTCCTATTTGACTAAATTTTGTTTGTGATATTTTACTATATCATTGTATAGGCTCTGGGCTTAAATTACCTCTGTATTCAGCACTGTGCCATTGTGTCACAGATTTAGTGTCTGCACTAACTTGTGGAATTACTGGTTTTGATAGCAAACAAGTCCTTTCCATTTACTTTTCCAGCTGTCATGTATGTAAGAGGTGAATAAAAAAGCAGGAAGTAACAGTTAAAATATAACTTCAAGGACCACAGCAGGAGCAAGGTGGTGAAAATGCAACTTGTAATTGGATGCTTGAGGGAGCGCAAGTCTCATGTCAAAGTGTGTGCACACATGCAATACTTGATGCCAAACTGCTTATCTTAGAGATGTGGCCTCACCAGGGCAGAGTAGAGGGGCAGGAGAACCTTTCTCAACCTACTAACCACAGCCCTTCTAATACACCCCAGACTGGCATTGGCCTTCCTGGCCGCAAGAGCAAACTGCTGGCTCATGATTATCCTTCCATCCACCAGGACTCCCAAGTTCCTCTCCCCTTCACTGCTCTCCAGGGATTGTTCTTTCCGAGGTGCATGACTCTACACCTGTCCCTGTTGAACTTCATTAAATTCCTCCATGCCCAACTCTCCAGCCTGTCTAAGTCTCTCTGATGACAGCACAACTCTCCAGTGTAGCAGCCACTGCACCCAGTTTGGTGTCATCAGCAAACCTGCTGACAGGGCACTCCATGCCCTCATCCAGGTCATTAATGAATACATTGAATGATACTGGTCCCAGTACTTGGCCCTTGGGGGACTCCATTAGTTACAGACCTCCAGCTAGACTCTGTCCCATAGACCACAACTCTGTC
>VWZE01000950.1:3741-26594 GCA_013396675.1 Eubucco bourcierii
CCCATAATTTTGCTGTGGATTTCCTTATGTTTTAGGTACAATAAGGCTTATCTTCAAATACAGAGGGCAGATTCTTAGGGTTTTTTTTTTTTTTTTCCTCAAAAGCAGCAGAAATTCTTGAATAATCACCTGCTTGCATAAACCTAGACTTCACAAAAATACTAAATGCAATAAAATTTAGGAAAGTGAGGTAGTTATTGTGTCATCACTCTTTAGATAAGTCCAATGTGTTGTTACAGTGAGTTATGGTAAGCAGAACTTTTAGGGCAAGAAAGTGGAAGGCAGCAACTCTGAAAAGCATTTAAGGGTCATGAAGGAGAAACAGTTAAGTGTGAACTCCTGTTGTGAAGCTGTGGCAAAAGAGAGTAATGGAAAATCCTTCTGCATATAAGCAGGGGAATAGAGAACAGGAATAGCAAGTATGAATAATTGTATTCTTTACAAAGTATTAGCGAAATGGACACTGGATTTGTCTGTGTATTTCTGTTGTCCATTTGAAAAAAAAATAAAGACAAATTGCAGAGAGAACAGAAGAGAGCTAAGGAAGTGATTGAAGGAGAGGAAAGGCTTATGTGAGATGAAAGAACGCCATCTCTTTGGTTTATCAGAAAGAAGATTGGGAGGTGACTTGATTACTGTGTGTTCAAGTCCAAGAGAAGAAAATACTGGCAACTAAAAGACTGTTTTGGAAGAGAAAACACATCAAGGATGAGTGTCTGTGAACTGAAACCACAAAAGCTCAAATTAGAATAATGCATTAATTTATAACTGTTTGATTAACCACAGGAAGAAAATACTGAGGGAAGTAGTGGTTTCTTCCTCTTTTGATGTCTCTAGATCAAGGCTGTATGCCTTCATAGAAGATATGCTTAAGGCAAACAGAAGTCACTGAGCTCAGCACAGGAGTCACTGACTGAAGTTTAATGAGCTGCAATATACAGGTTACACCTATGATCTAATGCTCCTTTCTGGCTTTTAAAGTCTGCAAGCTATGACTCAATGAAAGCTGTAAGCCTCATGATCTGTGGAGACTTTGGAGAATTTCAGCTTTAACTTACAAAGTCTTTAAGCTGCCTTTTTACTTGCATGACTAGCACAGAAAATGCAAAGCGGTACGTACTCATCTCTTGCTATGAAAGAAGCCAAGAGCTGGATTCTTTTTGAGAATAGCTGGGGTGGGGAAAGAGAATAATCACACATACACATTAAAGGTAGAGTATGCCTCAGCAAATCATCTTTAGGTTAGCTTCACATCAGTTGTAACAAAACAAATCGATTATATTTAATTGGGATAGGTTAACATAAAAAGAGAAAAAGGTGGTGGGGAGAATAAATTTGGTATCTTTTCCAAATGCTGTGTACTGACTGCACTCAGGTCTCAGATGGCTTCTGCAGCCCTACCTGCCTTTCCAAATATTGCTTAATGTATTTCTGATCTGCAGCATTGTAGTGTGTTCTGGCTTAGTTTTGTAACTGTGAACCCTACATCTGAGTTTTGCACTCCCTGTACCACCTGTGTTTGTTTCACAGGCAGATACCAGGATTCATGTGCCTCTATCCTAATATGTGCAATACTTTACTAATGGGGGCATGGGAAATGTAAGGCTGAGAAACTGATTTCCTAGGGTGTAGAAATGTGGTTTTCCTTGAGCACTTACAGCTCTGAAAGCTTTTCTATTTTTTGAAGTAGCAAAACTCACAAACCAGGTTGGATGGATTAGATTCTCCTGCTCAGGCAGAAGGTAGCCATGCAGAAAGGCAGCTGGGCTCTAAAATGTGAGGATGGAGAGGTAGCAGTAGTTTTGGAATATCGATCTGCAAGGTTGCATTCATGACTGAATGCAGAGATTCAGTGTTTGCTGTCTATGTCCCCTGCCTAATAGGTTGTGGTGTCATGCAAAATTCTGCCTAACCAGCAGTAGCTTCAGAACTTCATGGAAGAATGTAAGTTTTTCCCTTTCCTTACCTCTGTTTTATAGAGCATAAACAGAAATGTCTGTCAGGCTACTAAGTATAAGATGCTACAGCTCAACAGCAAAGCATATTGGTACTAGCATAGTGGGGGGATGCAAGGTTGGCAGAGGTTTGTGAAGCAACTATTATGAAGTTCATAGGATCATAGAATAGTGTTTGGACACTGGGCAGCAAGTTGCTATCCAGACATGAACTTGTGGTATCTCTGTTTCCACTCTGTGAAACAGTACAGCAGGGACAGGGAGCACAGCTTATCACATGTGCCCTGTCTCCAGAGGAATGCACTAGCCTGAGACAAGCTTCTTCACACAAGTTGGACTGGTCAGAAGATAGGAGCAGGTGATTGTGTGCACAGTGCTTTTTTCCAAATGTGCTCTATGAGAATAGTCTTCATCTCCTACACTATAGATGAAATTTGACACTGCACCCAAGCTGCCATGTAGAGCAAAAGTGAATTGTTAGTTGTCTCAAGAGCTCCCAGTTTTGATGCTGCCTTGTGTCTTTCACAGTGGTAGATGAGACATACATTCTTAAAGCAATGTATGGTGAAGCAGTGTACAGTTTGCACACCGATTTATATTAATTTGCAAAGTGGTTCTGCAACAACATAAAGCACCATATTTATCCCATGATAAAAACGTGGGAGCTTTGCAAAGAGATATAAACCAGTACCTTCTATCTCAGAGAAAATGAAAGGCATGAAAGGTGAAGCTGTGGAAAAAAGACTACAATGATTGTTTTTTCTCAGTTCTCTGTGCACTCAGCATACAAACCACGGAATTTGGTGATTGTTTTCTTTCAAAAGAGATGAAAGCAAAGATGGATTTCATAGTTGCAACCCCAGGGATGGGCAGTTCTGACTTACTTAAAGCCAACCATAATTTCACAGAAATGCTTGGAGAATCCCATTTGGCAGTCATGTGCAATATGGGTGAACACATCCACAAATTCTTTGTCCACGATAGCAAGACTCATTTTCTATACCACGACATTTATTCTGGTTATGAGACTAAGAAAATACAAAACTATACAAAATGTATTTTATTCTTGACTAGTACTTGCAAGCAAAGTGCATTGCATGACATACTAAGTTGAAAAAGAAAGCTTACATTGTAGAAATGGTACTTCCTGTCGTCAGAAAGAAACACATCCTCTGTATGTCCATAGGCAGCAACTGTTTTCTATGCTGCCATTGACAAGTTGCCATGTTTCAGTTCTGTGAGGATGTTAACATGTGGATACAATTGCGTTGGGATTTGAGTGAAGCCATTTACTCTCTGAGTAATTTGTAGCTTTTACTGAATCCACTCAACTACACTACAGCAGTGCCTCAGGGAAGCAGCCTCTGTAAGATGACCAAGCAATGTATTAATGTCTTAGTAGAGTAGAAAACTTCTCTGAATCTAGTAAGGGAAATGTGGAGTTTGCCTGAAAAGTAAATATTGATTATTTCAAATGGACATCTTGGACGTGAATAAGGAGTCTGACTTGCACTGCTTCCCCCTATAAAACTATAAAATGATATCTCAGTTTTATTAAAGTATTAATATATTGAAGGACATTGAAGTGTTTGAGCAGGTCCAGAGGAGGGCCATGAAGATGATCAGAGGGCTGGAGCAGCTCTGCTATGAGGACAGGCTATGAGAGTTGGAGGTCTTCAGACTGGAGAAGAGAAGGCTTTGAGGGGACCTTAGAGTAGCCTTCCAGTATCTGAAGGGGACCAACAGAAAGGCTGAGGAGGGACTATTTACAAGGTCAAGGGGCAATGGATTTAAACTGGCAGAGGGGAGACTTAAACTGGATGTTAGGAGGAAGTTCTTTCCCGTGAAGGGCTGCTCAGGAAGGTTGTGGTTGCTCCCTCCCTGGAGGTGTTCAAGGCCAGGTTGGAGGAGGCCTTGAGTGACCTGTACTAGTGGGATGTGTCCCTGCCTATGGCAGGAGGTTGGAACTAGATGATCTTTGAGGTCACTTCCAATCTTACCATTCTATGATTCTATGATGCTATGATCTGCTAGTAGACATATTGAAAAAATCAAGATCTTGGTAACCTCAGTTACACCTTTCCAAAGAAGAGCACCAGAAAAGACAGAGAAACCTTCTCAAAGTATATAACCATGTTGATACAAAAATAATATTTTATGTGCATCTGTTTCCATTTCCAACTATAACCAACCACTAATTTGGGGAAAAATGGAAAACTGAAATTCCAGGATGAAAACAGAGATTCTCACAGGTCAGTCTTTAAAAGATTTTAACGAGTTTGTGGAGCAATGGGGAGCAGACAATCACTTTCAAATGTTAAAAATTTATACAGGGCAAACAGAATCAGAAAGTTGCTATCATAAGTAAACTCAAGTTATTAGGAATATTGGAAATAGTTGGAAAATAAAAACAGACCTGTGAATGCATTCCACATAAGGATTTAAAAAAAGCACTATGCAAAAATGGGAGGGTAAATATTTAGAAAGAACCCTAAAGATCTGCTTTTCATCTTTATTCCCTTAGCAGATAAAAGTTGTGTCAATAAGTTCTGGAAAATGTTAAAATGATTGGTCTGCTTTTCAAGAAGCTACCATCAGAGCCTTTCAAGACACTTAAGAGTTTAGAAGTGAGGGTTGAGGTTTCTTTTTAGCTAGAGAAGCTATTGGGATATTTTCTTAAGTCATCTTCTGGAAAAAAGAAAAAGGCTTGGACAGAAGAATGTGCAAACATTAAAAATTATTCAACTCAACTTATGATAAGAAGGATTAATTTCTCAATTATTTTAAAATTGTTTGGGAGAGGGAAACAAGTCACTTTCAGGTAAAGAGTAAAAATAGATGCTGGTGTGGAAAGTAAAGGAGAAGGTGAGAAAACCAAATCCATGTCACAACACTTATATCAGAACAGGAAAACTGCATTAAAACCTTTCATAGCAATCCACAGCTGTTTGTCAGAATTACAGGTAGCTATGGCAAATAGTAGAGAAGGTGCAACTAACAGACACATTCTGTCATATGTGCTGGACTTGATGGAAAGGTTTTTGGAAGAAATAGTGCTAAGAGACACAACAACAGTGAAGCCTAGTGTGAGTTGCAGCAAAGTTTGCCTTTTCCCTGTGATGACTGCTCACTTGTTTGAAATCTCAAATGGCTAGGAGAGAAGTGGCTGGAGAACAGCCTTGCAGAAAGGGACCTGGGGGTGCTGGCTGCCATTAGCTGGGTATGGCTCTGGCAGTCAAAAGAGCAAACCATATTGTGGGATGCATAAAACATAACATAAATGACTGGTCAAAAGAAGTGTTTATCCCACTGCATTTAGCATGGATGTGGTCTGATTCAGAGAAAAGGAGGCTGAGAGGCAACCTTGTTGCTCTACAATTTCATGAGGAGAGGAAGCGGAGAGAGGAAGTGCTGATCTCTTCTCCCTGATATACAGATAGGATATGTGGGAATTGTTAAAAGCTATGCCAGCAGAGGTTTACATTTGACATTAGGAAGCATTTCTCCATTATTGAGATGATGGAACAGGCCCCTTTGGAGAGTTGGTGTCCTAAGCCTGTCAGAGGCATTTGGACAGTACCCTTAACAACATGTTCTAACTTTTGATCAGCCCTTAAGTGGTCAGGCAGTTGGACTAGATGATTGTTTTAGGTCCCTTTCAAACTAGTCTAGTCTAGTCAGCTTGTTGTCATCAGTTTTCCAGTTTTTCAGCTTGTTTCTGGAAGCACTGATAGGGCACTATAAGTGTATAATAGGATACTATAGTATATAATAACTCCTGTAGTGACAAATGTAAATTTACATGTGAGATTGTTTTACTCCAATCTAAACTACCCCAAAACCCACAGCACCTGAAGATACAGTTGTCTTGGTTCCAGGTGTTATGAAGATATGGCAGGGGGTGGGACTAGATGATCCTTGAGATCCCTTCCAACCTTACCATTCTGTGATTCTATGCAGTTGGAAAGCAGTTTACTATGGGAGACATCGTTATGCTTAATGAAATCTCCTTTGTTTCTTGAAGCTCTAAAAGTGCTCTTGTGTAAATATATCAGACTACACACATACAAACACACAGAGAGTACATACATGGAGATTACAGTAATGTAATAGTGTTCTTGCAATAATTATCATTAATAGTAATATGAAGTATGTCCTTATAGAGAGAAATGGGGGCTTCATTTGTTAAAGATTAAAACATCCTCACATTGGGTCTGCATTTAGTTCTTATTATTTCTTTTCATAAAGCCATAACAAACTCCAAAACAAAGCTGAGCCACATGTGGTTATCAGTACCCATGAGGTTTGAATGCATTACTTTTTCCTCTCTGACACATAAGGAAGACAGAAAACAACAAAGATTGTTATGCATAGTTCCGGTATTTTTGTATTAACTCAGCTGGAACAACTCTGCAAGATGTTCTGGTCTACTCAGTAGCATTTTGCTTCTCACCCTTCAGTAGCTTGTGTCTGCAACCCTTGGTTTCTTCTTTTCTCTATAGCAGACAGTTTGTACATAGCTTTCTAACATTTTCTTTACACTTGAAGGAGGGATGATAACAGTGCTTACATGTAGAATAATCAAATACAGTGGTTAAGCTTTGGTTATTAGGTGATAAGAATATTCTGTAATAATCAAGAAGGGCAATTTTCTTCAGTGTTGCTTATACTCTGATTCAGTCATAATGTCTTGCTGTTCTTTATTACCCCTCTTAAGTTTCATATACATGTGCTCAACCCACAGTCCTCTCAGCTTTTAACTACTTAAGAATTGGCAGCACTTGATTTGTTTCCTCCCTGTTTCAAACCTCTTCTACCTTCTCGGTAGCCTAAGATTCTGTCTGGTATTTATGTAGACTGTGTTTCCATGTTTGCTTGAAAGAAGACTGGTGATATCAATAATTACATTACTAGGTCTATATGCTTTATGTTGTCATATATTTTGCAGTTATAAAAACAATTTGATTTGATAGTCACTTAACTCATAAGAATAATTCTTTATAACTTAAGCTTGGAGTGCTTACTTTACATTCACTGTTTCTTTGTCTTCCCTAATTTGAGACTTTTGGTACATCCTTGGATGCCTCCACTCATTCTGCTGTTACAGCAGGTGCTGGCTACTTATCAGAGAACCACAAAATCAACCAGGTTGGAAAAGACCTTTGACATCATCAAGCCAACCTATTAACCAACACCATCTAGCCAACTAAACCATGGCACCAATTGCCACATCCAGCCTTTCTTTAAATGCTTCCAGGGATGGTGACTCCACCACCTCCCCAGGCAGACCATTCCATTGCCAATCACTCTTTCTGCAAAGATTTTTTTTTCCTAACATTTGTTTTTCCCTAAACTTGCCCTGGTACAGCTTGAGACTGTGTCACATCATTCTGTCACTGGTTGCCTGGGAGAAGAGACCAACTCCCACCTGGCTACAATCTCCTTTCAATTAGTTGTAGAGAGCAATAAGGTCTCCTCTGAGCCTCCTCTTCTCCAGGCTAGACAACCCCAAGTCCTCGTAGGGCTGTGCTCCAGCCCCCACCCCAGCCTTGTTGCCCTTCTCTGGACACGTTCAACCACTGCAACATCTTTCTTAAATTGAGGGGCCCAGAACTGGACACAGTACTCAAGGTGTGGCCTAACCAGTGCTGAGTGGAGGGGCAGAATGACTTCCCTGGTCCTGCAGGCCACACTATTCCTGATAAAAGCCAGAATTCCATTGGCTTTCTTGGCCACCTGGGCACACTGCTGGCTCGTGTTCAGCTGGCTGTTGACCAGTACCCCCAGGTCCCTTTCTGCCTGGCCGCTCTCCAGACTTTTTTCCTGCATTATCACTGAGCTCTCATGACTACTATCTGCTCACAATTTTGTGATTAACCTCAGCAGCAGGTCTTCACTCTTCTCATAGCTAATCTGATTTCTACAGTTTGAATTTTTAGTGCCACTCTCTTTGCTTGCTAAACCTTTAAGTACCTCATTGTCTTTTTGGATTCTCTTTATCAGAGTAGACCATTTTTATTACATCAGATACATTGTGCATGTGTGACATTCTAAATGTTGCATTATATTGATGGGTGTGTTAACATCCAGCAGGATACTGGGGCTCTTTATTTCCCAATCAGTTTTACAATTACAAATGTACTGTCGTTCTATTTTCCTTTGCTATTCCCCTTTCTCTTTTTTTCAAGGGTATCATAGAATCATGGAATGGTAAGGTTGGAAGTGATCGTCTAGTTCCAACCCTCTGCCATAGGCAGGGACACCTCCCACTAGTACAGGTTACTCAAGGCCTCCTCCAACCTGGCCTCGAACACCTCCAGGGAGGGAGCAGCCACAACCTCCCTGGGCAACCTGTGCCAGTGTCTCACCACCCTCTCTGGAAACAACTTCCTCCTAACATCCAGTCTAAATCTTCCCTCTGCCAGTTTAAACCCATTGCCCCTTGTCTTGTCATTGCAAGACCTTGTCAATAATCCCTCCCCAGTCTTCCTGTAGGCCCCCTTCAGATACTAGAAGGCTACTCTAAGGTCTCCTCAAAGCCTTCTCTTCTCCAAGCTGAAGACCCCCAACTCTCTCAGTCTGTCCTCATATCAGCTAATAGAAATACAGATCCAGGCTGTTCGTGGTCTTGCAAATCTCATTTCTTTATGTGAGGGTTTTGGTCTTACTGCTCCTTCATAATTTGCAATCTGCTGATCAGGTCTGGATATGGTTTTGTCCCCAATAAGTGCACACAAACACACATATGTACACAGAGCCTAGCTATGGCAGATCGACATGGACAGCACTTTCACAAGCACTAGACACAAACCAGAGGCACTTACGTAGAGCATAAACAATACAAACAGCATGGTCCTGCTTTTCTTTGCCAGCAAGTCAGTCTCGAGGCTAACTAGTAGATTTTAGACTCACACACGTTCACAAGGATCCCCCTCTGGTAGCTTTTGCATTCATCAGCTCCAGTCCTGTAAAGAAGATGCCAGACACCATGCAGCACCTGCACTTCACTAGGCAGCTTGACACAACCGTTAGACCTGACTAGCAGGCTGGTTAAAAACGCTGTGGCACTCTCCATCCACCTGTGCCATGGGACATGCTGCATCACTAAATAACTGTGTTAACACCATGTTAACAGTTGTCAGAACTCAAGACCATCCAGAAATGGTCAGGCTCTCTTCTTCTCCTTTAGACATAATCTGCTCTGCACCTCCCTGTCCCTCCCAAACAGCAATGCTCAGAGCAATGCCACACAACCGCTCAGTACGTACAGGAGGAGGAACATTTAGCATCATGTATACACTACTTTGAACTCTTCAGGTAGAAAGGCAGTATGTCAGTCACAGGACTGAGATTCTGTTCTTTTGATCTCTGTTCTTTTGTTCTTCTGATCTCTGCTTTTGTTTACTGAAGGCATCATAACATCAGATAGCTTAGGCTTCAAGAATGGAAGCTCACAGATAAGTCCTCAATTACCTCACAGTTATCTCTTCCCCTTTATATTACAGGTATCAGATGTAACTGATTTAAAGACCATTATTTGTTGGTTCAGCAACACACTACTAAACCCCTAATAATTCAATGATTAATAAATGCATCTTTATTAGATTAAATATATAATTTTGCACTCGATTACAGACAATGATGAAGCTACTGATTAGTAACTTTCAGTCTCACAAATCACATGCAATTACTATTGAATCACAATTCTATTACCCTTTCCTCCCCACATCATTTAGTACTAGGGTGCAACTAGAGCCACCTTTACTCTGACTTCCCACACCACACAACATGTTTGCTCTCTAATTGTTTTAATTATTCTCCTGGTTTATTAGAGAGCCCACAGCTAGTCACAAGGACTAGTGCTCTAGGGAGACCTCTCATTTACAATCATTGAATCATAGAATCATAGAATGGTAAGGTTGGAAGGGACCTCAAGGATCATCTAGTTCCAACCCCCTGCCATAGGCAGGGACACCTCCCACTAGTACAGCTCACTCAAGGCCTCATCCAATCTAGCCTTGAACACCTCCAGGGAAGGAGCATCCACGACCTCCCTGGGCAACCTGTTCCAGCGCCTCACCACCCTCACTGGAAAAAACTTCCTCCTAACATCCAGTCTAAATCTCCCTTCTGCCANGCCCTCTGAGCATCTTTGTGGCCCTCCTCTGGACCTGCTCCAACACTTCCATGTCCTTCCTGTGCTGAGGGCTCCAGAACACAATCTACCACCATGAAATCAGGGCAACCAGACCTCTTCTTAAATAATGAAATAATGACTGATTTTAAATAACAAAGGAAAAAAGTTCTCCTGCAGTCCAGGTACTACTCTAGTTTTGTAGGTACCTAAAGACCACACTGAACATCATAGCCTATTCCTGGTGGAACAGCGAAGTTAAAGATAACTGAATACTTCTGCAGCAGTGCATTACTCTGCAGTAACAATAAAAAAAAAAAAAAAAAAAAAAAANAAAAAAAAGAAGGGAACACTCAACAGAAGACTAATGAATAAGGTGCCTGGAAGGAGCCTGTTACTGAAAAAGACTCTTTTAGGTCTTGTGACAAGACATTTGAGAAGCCTAAGGCATTGCTTCCAAGTTCACTAATCATCTCCTTTTACTGAATTTGTCACTACAATTGCTAGCAACTCAGTTCATGTCAGAAGGTGGCCTTTATACGCTCATTACTTTGTGTTATTTTTCTCCTTTGTACCCTCCAAGGGAGAAACTTACCTTTATTTTGTGTGTATGAGAAAGAGAGCAAGTGCTAGTGTTAGGTTACACAGAAAATCTGTACTGAAGCCATGAATTTCACTGATGTTCCCAGCTCCCAGATCCATTCTTTACTTGTGAGATCATACTTCAGCAATAGCTATCTGTACTGTATATCTTCCTCCCACCAAATCGCATACATTTGTATTTAAAACTCTGTAGTAAATGTGCCAGTTCATTTAAGTGCCTATTTTCCCCCATATGGATCTAATTTGCATTAGGAAGATTAATGGAAAATTCAAATAGGAAGGCTGATTCTAGTGGAGATGCACTACTTACTGCATTTCTTTTCCCTCTTCATTAATTTTGTTTAGGCTTTTTGGGTTTTGGTTTGGTGTTTCGTTTTTTTTTTTTCCTGTGGTTTTATCTTAAGGCCTTTAAATTCAGAATTTAATATAGAGAGTTTATTGGTTTCCAGGTAGTGGTCTGAAGCTCAAACCACTGCAGGTGTGTGACTAAATGGTGTCAATTGGGGGATGGATGCACAGAAATCGGGAATACAGCTAAAGAGTTAAATCAAATAAAAGCAAGACTCCAGCTGCTTACAGCAGACTTTGGATCAAACCATATGGGAAGTTAGGAGGTAATACATGGTGCAATAAATCTGAAAACAAATCTATTCACAGATGTACCAAATGAGATTTGTTTTCCTACTATAATTGTGTTCTACCAAACTGCAACCTTCACTAAAAGAAGTTAGAGCTATTATAGATACCTGAACTCTTTAACACTAATGATAGTAACTTTTGGCAGAAAATATGTGTGTACCTGGTCAATATTCAATTTCAAAACATTTCTGGAGGCTATCCATGAAGAATTTTGTTTGTAAACCATATACCAAGGTGATTTTGGAAGTCAATGAAACAGGTATAAATATTGATATGGAGCCCAGAAGTTCACTAGTCTGAGCACAACTAGCTACATACACTCAATTTACTACAAAACCAGTGAACTTTCTTGTTTCCCATTCTGCTATTATTTTGGAGAGTGCTCCAAAGGATACATTTCCTTCTCTTTATCAATATTGGTTGGTACCTAGCTGTTCAGAAACAAAGTGCTTACCTTGCAAATAGTGGTGAAACCAGAAATTTAGAGACCTAGTCATACACTCTTGTCCAACTTCCACAGGGAATCCCAACATAGAGGTGAAATAAATCCTGGAGCAAAGATTGAGCAGGAAAGTAGAATGGCTGACTTCTATTGTTGTCTAAGGTTGAGAAACAAACACATCTGTTAAATCATGAAAGACAATATTATGGACAGTTTTGAAATCTGTGATTAACCAGCGGTGTGATTTATGCTTTCAGAGTATGAAATTGAGAGATCTTTTTTCCTAAGAATGAAGTGTGTCCTAGCCAAGAGGAATGCAGGACTGACATGCAGTGGCTACAAGGTACTGTATATAAACCCCTTGCCCAAGTATTTGTCAAGTGCCAAGATTATTTGTTTAGGGTTTTTTATGTATGTGTAGCTGAACAACAAGTCTGCAATGGGAAGAATCAGAACAGATGCAAAAAGTGCTACTCCTGATTCCAGATTCTCTTAGCAATGCAAGTCTAGACTCCCTCCCAATGAGTTGGGGTTTGCTTTGTGGCACATTCCCACCTCTCAATTCCTGAATGGAGAACTGGCTGGAGCACACCCACAAAAGTGCAAGGAGAGGAGACACAGCTAGGTCTTATTCCCCCAGGGAACTGAAGACAGGTGAAGTATGAACCTAGACAAAGCAACTGGTAAGTCTTCCCACTTTCCTCTGCCTTGGTGTTACCATGCTCCAGCGAAGTAGCCACTCAGTTGCACAGATCACCACACCGGTCTGACCAGAATGACCTCCACACTAATGAGACCAAAATCTCGCCCTAAATAGTCAATTACTGTCAGCTCAGGGTTGACTAATAGTGAACCACTGAGTGTGTCTACAAAGTCTTTTTTTTCCTTTTTTTCCATTCATTTTCTATTTATTACATGATATGAGAAGCCACAACAAATGGTGAGATTCTATAATAACACTGCCTTTCAGGTGGTTGTTTTCAACTTTACAGTGTGCATTCGCTACTCTTTGAGCTACACAGTTATAATTGTGCTACTTAAGCATCAGGAGAGAAGGGTACTTCATCAGTCTGGTGAGGATTCCTTTTGTTTGAGTCATTCAAATACAAAAAGAAAAGCATGTAAGAACAGCAGAGCTCTTTTAAGGAATGTGTTGAAGGTCCAGACACATATCTCTCTATTTGCACTTGTATCTACCTGGTTAAGACTGATAATTCTTCATTACACGAAACCCTGTTTGCTCAGCTGCTTCCCAGGAAAAAATATTCCATCCCAAGGCAGAATTTGAAATCAGGTAGAGCTTATAGTGGTAGTATCTCTGTATGGGGATTTTTTGCCCCCATTTTATGTTCAGAGAGATCATCTTCTTTTTTCTTTGGCTCATTATTGACAGTTTACGCAGTGAAATATTTAAGGAAGTATACATCAAGCGAGATATTTGCCTAAATTTATTTTCTTTGACTGTGCTTAGAGTCAGGACTTAGTCATTTGCAAATATCACCTGATTAGCTGAAAAGTGGGGAAAAGTGAATCAAATAGTATGGCGATTAATAGGACCTGATGAGAGATCTTATTTAAGCTTTGGTGGCTACTGTACTTTTGCTAAACATACTAATCACTTGGTGATTGGAGAGGAGGAAGGGAGGTTATACAGGAGGAGCTTATTTGTAAGTGACTGTTTAATAGCTTGTTCAGGAGTATTAAGTACAGTGGAAATTAATTCCTTTTGATTGGACATAGTTAAAAGTCAAAAAGAGAAATTAAGCTGAAAGATGTGTAACACACCTGCCTTTCTGACTAGAAAATTGGCAGGAGCATGAATTATTTCTAAATACCACCACTCCATTAAATAAACCTGGAATAGTCCCCAGGTTATAATTACCCTCCTCTCCCTTCAGCTGACATTGTGAAATTTCACTCTGAAGTTACCACTTCTGTGATTAGAAGTCGTGTGTGGGGATTCAGGAATATGATCTCAAGATCCTGGGCTTGGTCACAGGTCAAAAGAATGCCATCTGATCTTGACTGGAGCCATTGATCTCAAGTGGATTTTTAAAGTGTGTTTTTCATCAAAATAATAACTCATTAGAATGTAGATGTTTACGTATATTCCTCTGTATCTCCGTGAGAGTGAGTCATTAGAAAAAGCAACTTCCAAATTTTGTGAGTATGTGCTGGTTTGAGGCTAATTAGAATATTTTAATGGAGAAAATTACACTATAGGCTGTGAAAGGAAAACATCCTGATGTCTACTTCACTCATACGCTTGCTGGAGAATTGTTTGGGAACACTAACCAAAACATTAGATAAGTGAGTCTCTCTCCGTCGCTGGCTGGAACAGGAGCTGCTGTGGGATCTAGCAGCTTCTGGGCTCTGACTCCTCTGCTGATTAATCCTCACTAACCACTTTTCTTCTAACCCCCTTGGCCGATCCTCCTAATTTACCTTGCACGTAAGGCAAACCTTGGGGTAAGGTACAGGGGTGGGGAGAAGGTGGAAGGGTGGTTGGGAGCCCCTCCTGGGGTCTCCGATTTCTGGGAGGGGAGTTGTGTTGCTGTATTACCTTTTACTTGTATATTTCTGTAAATATTCTGTATATAGTGTAAATATCTGCTGTACATTGTGCAAAGCTGTAAATAGAGCTTCATCATTTAACTTCCAGCCGACTGAGTGCTAGTCTGGGTCATTTTACAAAGTGTGGGGGGGCAGGGAACTCCCAAACCTTCACAGAGTAATAAAGAGGAATTCTGACTGTATCTAGAAGAAACGTGCCAGACAGCAGTCAAACAATGAACTAGAAAGCAATCTAGTCAACAAAGAACATGTGCTTTAGTATTTGATTAATCATGCTGGCAGTAAACATAAAAACCATCATTTACTGTGTTTTAATCTCCACTCCTGAAGCCTTCATGGACTATGCGGTATTTAGGTTTCACAAGGGTGCATTGATTATTACCTCATTGAAACTGGATTGCCATCTGACTTGTGGTCTCTTCCATTGCCATTGAGTGTGTTTTCTTCTCATTCCAGGTAATCCACTGCAGTGGCTACCTGAAGATACGGCAGTATATGCTCGATATGTCTTTGTATGATTCCTGTTACCAAATTGTTGGACTGGTGGCTGTAGGTCAATCTTTACCTCCCAGTGCAATTACGGAGATCAAACTTCACAGTAACATGTTTATGTTCAGAGCGAGTTTGGACTTAAAATTAATATTCCTAGATTCCAGGTAAGCAGGTCTCTCATTTCTACCATAAAATATTTTCAAAGTTAAGTGTTATTACAACAGTTTCCAAACAGTTCAAAACACCCATGAAAGGTAAAGCAGTACAAAAACAGATCTGGAAGGCAAAGACCATGTGGGTCTTCAGCTAGCTATAAAGACCATTCTTCATCTTGAATGTCAACACATAAGAGCCTGCACAATTTAACCTGTAGTTACCTAGCATTTCAAAGAGTTACCCAAAGCCTTCTTTAGTCTGTGAGCAATTGGCAGATGGACAGTAACACATTTTTGCCTTAAAGGACATAGAATCATAGAATGGTAAGGTTGGAAGTGACTTCAAAGATCATCTAATTCCAACCCCCTGCCATAGGCAAGGACACCTCCCACTAGTACAACTCACTCAAGGCCTCCTCTAACCTGGCCTCGAACACCTCCAGGGAGGAAGCATCCACAACCTCCCTGGGCAACCTGTGCCAGTGCCTCACCACCCTCACTGCAAAGAACTTCCTCCTAACATCCAGACTAAATCTCCCCTCTGCCAGTTTAAATCCATTGCCCCTTGTCCTGTCATTGCAGGACCTTGTAAATAATCCCTCCCCAGCCTTCCTGTAGGCCCCCTTCAGATACTGGAAGGCTACTATCAGGTCTCCTTGAAGCCTTCTCTTCTCCAGACTGAAGACCCCCAAGTCTCTCAGCCGGTCCTCATAGCAGAGCTGCTGCAGCCCTCTGATCATCTTTGTGGCCTTCTCTGGACCCACTCCAACAGTTTGATACCCTTCCTGTGCTGGGGGCTCCAGAACTGTACATATAGATCTTAACATACAAAGGTAGCAAAAGTATTAAGTATGCACTCTCATCCATAATTTCATAAAAAATAATACAACTGAAATGAGGTCAAATGACTTGCTAGCATCAACCACAAAGCTTTTGATGGAGTAGTAAGAAAATAGACTTCTGCACTTCAATGATGAATCCAAACCTACTGCTAATATGGGGCTGCTGAAATGGAACTGAATTCAATTGGCTGCCATGGGAAAACAGCTGTTGCTGAGGGAAGAAAACCCTGCCTCCACTCTCAGCAGTTACAGCTCACACACTAGTTAAGAAGAGAAGGGACTAAAACCAGAACTGAAGTAGCTGTGAAATGATTCATTCCTTTCTTTTTGAAACAGAATCACAGAATAAGAGGATGGTTTGTGTTGGAAGGGACCTTAAAGATCACCTGTTTTCAACTCCCCTGCCCATGGGCAGGGACACCTCCTACTAGAGCAGACAGCTCAAGGCTACATCCAACCTGGCTTTGGTATCTTTTGAACACGTGTCATCTTTTAGTATACAATGATACTTTGTAAATTGCAGGCCAAGATACGTTGAGGGGAAAAGCCAAATTCCCAGAAAATAAAGCAGATTTGGCTGTTGACAAAATGATCATTCTTCAGAAATCCCTGCCTATGGAGCAGTATGCCACATACTCTTATTTCCCTGGTATGCTGGGCTTGCAAGAAGCAGAAATGACATCCACATGTGGCACTCAAAAAAGAGTCTGTATCCAAGACAGTGGGGAAGTTTTGCATGGCAGGTGAACCGTGCAAGAACACACTCTTCTTCCATGTTAAGCCAGTGAGATAGTGGACCATCAGCTGCTGAGATACAAAGAACTACTTGTGAACTACTTGTTTCTGGAATCCCCCACACCCTTTTTTTTTTTTTCTTAACATTTTTTTAAAAATGCTTTACTTAGTGTAACAGCTACAGAGAAGCACAAGGGGTTTAACAAGTCTTTGCAAGTGGAAAAAAAGGAAATCATGTGCCTAAGAGGAACTGCCTGGAGGCATAAGTGTCTTCAGAGGAGATGGTATAAGCAGAGGTGTTGACAGGAGCACAGACAGAACCAGTACTGTTGCATAGCTGTATTTACCAAAGAGCAGATGGGTGGTCTCCATACACAGGACAGTCAGGGGTATTAAGCGTTACCAAAGCCCTTTGCTCTTCCAGCTGAGCAAACCAAATTGTATTTGCTCAGAGTAGCAACCTATTAGGAATAAGATAAAACTGTTTTCAGGCTTGATTCTGGTGTCCATATAAGGAAAAGTGTTGCTAGATACTGAGAGGTAACAGTCACGGACAGACAGGTCAGTAGGAAATCCATAGGAAGGAACAGGTAAGTAAGCCTTTCTAGACACTTGATACCTTGTAAAACAAGAGTTCATTTATTAAGATCATTGGAAAATGCAGAATTACTTCCTTCCAAAGTGATCTGATGTATCTCATGTTCTTGGTACAGTCTGTACATTCATTGCTATGTGATTTACAAAAGCTTTAAAGAACTCTGGAGGGCAGAACTGATCACCGGGGCAAGCTCTGTTGCCTTGTATAACCTGTCACATGGAAAGAATCACCTTCAGAGGCCAGGCTTTCTATGGTGCCTCACAGAGGGGTTGAGTTTGTGTGGAGGAAGTCAAGCAGCTGAGTTTATTTCCAGTATAAAACTTCAAAATGTTGAGTATCCTCATAACAGTTAATGATGGGGGATTTTTTGGCCCATGAGAAGACCAGACACAAAGCAAAGCTGCACCTCCAGGAAAATGAACACCTAGCATAAGTTTGTGGCATTTTGTTTGGTTTTGGTTTAGCTGTTTCTGTACTCAGTGTTAATTAAGTGTGCAGGATGAAACTATCACCCATGTTTTAGTTGCACTGAAGTCAGAAAGAGCACTGAAACCTGAACATGATCTTTCACCAGTATTTCATCATGTTGGTAGGGAATTTCAGCCCCTAGGATTGTATAGTGAAGAGAGAGAACACACACTGAGGAGAAGGAACACAGGCATACAGTTGCATATCCTGCTGCAGAAAGAGAGCACCTGCGCTTACTCCACACCAGCAGTTCCTGACTCAGTCCCTAATTCTTGCCTGACTGAGACAAGAATTTCCCAGATGAAAGCACAGCTGAGGGGTGTGTGGATGTATTTGTTCTGTGTTTATAAAAAAACAGACCACAAAAGCATCAATTTTTGTTTGCCTTTCTGATTTCCTTCAGAGAATGAACTCCCCACGACACTCTCTGGTTGAATGTAAAGTGTCCTGTTTCCATGGGCCTGTTACGAACGATGCAAAATTAATAACCAATATTAATTTTGATATTCAGGCAGAGATTGTTAATAACTATGAAAATTGTTTATGAACATTAAATCTCACCAGACATCTTATTTATAAGGTTCAAAATGCACAGTTTGGAAATGTATACATACAGGGAACAGGCAAAACTGGAGCACTTTAAGAGGTACCCAGCAAATGCTAACATTTTTACTGGAAGAGAAGGTTTTAGAGATCACTTATACTGCTTGCAGTGTAAGTGACCCCATTTTTATATATCCCACTTATAAATATATCCCACTTATTCACTAGATGGATGCAGGAAGCTCCTTTCTGCTTATGGCAAAAGGCAATTAGTGATTACAAGAATCTTTAGGTATTTACTCACAAAATATTATCGGACAGTCCCCAAAGCATGTGGAGGGGTTGCTGTTGGTGGTTTCAAAGCTGTTAGAGGCATTGGAGTTTCCCAGGCTCTTTTCTCAGGGATCTGGAGTCTGGCACAGTCTCTGACCTGGCTCCTCTTGACTCCCAGTTCAGCAGCAGCCTTGCAGAGGGGCAGGCAGGATGCAATGCCATGTGCAGGCTTGGCACAATGTCATGCTGGCTGGGTAGGCTGATTGCCTGCAGGCATTTAGAGCCCGTTCCTGGTCACTAGAGTTCCACACAGCTCAGGATTCAATGAGGCAGCAAGCAAGCATGGATACAATGGCAGCGCACCCCTTGTGCTACCTGCTCATCCATGCAGCCTGAGACTAATGGGCCTTTGGACATAGATTAGCCAATCAGGATGGCACTTTGCCAAGCTTGACCATATCAGCAGAAGCAAGGGCTTTTGTCCTCTTTTCTGCAGTTGCTTCCCCCAGCACAGAAGGAGGGGGAGCAGGGGAACATGCCTGAGCAAACCACAGTCCTTAGACTTAGTGGTGCCAGGTTCTGTGTCCTCTTTCCCACTGCTGCTTCTCCCCAGAACAGAAGGAGGGGAGAGCAGGAAAACATATCTGGGCAAGACAGGACATGTATAGGCCTATTTTGGCCTGCTTAGGCCTACCATGACAGGGCCCCACATGATTCATAGAATCATAGAATGGTAAGGTTGGAAGGGACCTCAAGGATCATCTAGTTCCAACCCCCTACCGTAGGCAGGGACACCTCCCACTAGTACAGGTCACTCAAGGCCTCATCCAACCTGGCCTTGAACACCTCCAGGGAGGGAGCATCCACAACCTCCCTGGGCAACCTGTTCCAGTGCCTCACCACCCTCACTGGAAAGAACTTCCTCCTGACATCCAGTCTAAATCTCCCCTCTGCCAGTTTAGACCCATTGCCCCTCATCCTGTCATTACAAGACCTTGTAAATAGTCCCTCCACGGCCTTCCTGTAGGCCCCCTTCAGATACTGGAAGTGTTAGGGTAAGAGTAAAGAATAACAGTTACAAAAGGCAAATAATCCAAGTTTATATTATCTGCAATGTCTGATGATACACATTACTTGAGATCCCCTATTCATTTCTGTGGGTGCTGCTGTTACTATCTGATGGTGTGTATCCTCACTGGTGTTCAAATTCAGAACAAAAGCATTCTTTCAAAATTAATGAGAGTCCCCACTCATTGTACCATGGTTCAAATAACGAAGAGGCCTCAGACATGTGAACTATATTCCTTCTGGATCAATCTAAACTGGGAGACAATCTCAGCAAAGCACTCCAGGTATTTATAATGCTTTCAGTCCACAGGCCTAGACTAGAGCTAGTCCCAGGTAAAAGTCCTGGAATTAAAATACCCGAACACATTGGTTGCTGCAGAAGCAGATCCTCATCAGTAACTATTTTACTCCAGAAACAGCCTGTTAGTGGACTGTGCTGCTTGTAATGTAGACTTGCCTTTGTATGGTACCTCTCTTCTACCTGTTTAGGTGAAGAAAGCCCAGGACAGTATAAAACACCCCCAGCAACACTAGGTAAATAAGCCACAATATGACCGAGTTGCACAATGTATTTTAAGGATCTTTTGTTCCTAAGCAACAGTGCGAAATATTCAAAAGTCCATTTTGAATCAGGAAGTTTGACTCTTCAGGTCTGACCCAGTGTAAGTCTGACCAAGTGTTGTCTGGTTCTTTAACACCTGCAAAAATGCTGCTGTTTCAAATTTGTTCCATTATTCTACTTCTCATCATGCAAGGATGTTTTTCTGAAGTCTAGCTTCTGCCTTCTTTTCCTTAGTTTGTGATCTTCATTGCTGCTTGTCTTTCCCTATTCTCAGCTGGAATAAGCTCCTGCTTTTTTCTTCTGTTGGGCATTAGCCTGAATTTATTTATAGACCATGACTACAGCCTCTATGGGCTGACACACATGTTATACTTGTATGTTTGCAAAAGCAATTGAAAATGTGTCAGTAGTCCACAAGAGTAGTTTTATTGTTTAGTGAATGGCTCCTCAACTGGATCTTTGTGCAAAGAATCGTGCATGGCAGTGGCGAAAGCCCAAAGTGGAATAAGTGAAGGAACTCTTTTTCCTGCCTGTGTGTGAGGTTGGCCAGGGAATAGCTGCACCTTGCTTTGGCTGAGTCGAGTGGGTTTATTTTCTTATAAAGATGAGGATTCTGTTTCCAAAACTAACATTTTGTCCTGCAGGTTTTAGGCACCTGATTTGTTGGCAGAATCTAATGTTAGGTTAATGAAACTGAATATTCCTAGAGGTTTTTCCTTATTATTGAATCTTCCTTTTCCAGGGTGACTGAATTAACTGGATATGAGCCTCAAGATCTGATAGAAAAAACCCTCTACCATCACGTTCACGGTTGTGATGTCTTCCATTTGCGATATGCTCATCATCTGTGTAAGTAAAAGAAAAATGCTGGATTGGAATTTATAAAGCAGAGTGAGAACTTCAGCATAGTGCCTGTTATCTGCAGGAAAGTAGAGGAAGCTTTCCAGACCTCAGCTGGAGCTAGATTTTCAAAAGTGCTTGGCTATCACTTAAGGAAAACGTTAGTTCTGCAAATAAGCTAGATACTCCATATGCTGTGCTTCTGAAGAAAAGAACAGAACCACCAAACCAAACCAAAACAAAGAAACCTAAACAAACAAACAAACAAAAAAGCAAAACAACCCCCCAATACCTATATCTGGCTACTTTTATCTTCCTACTTAAAGGATGTAAGCTGTTTTGAAAATTTGGACTTGATTCTGGGTGGTGAACTCTTAAAGGGAATAAAAAAAAACCCCACACAAAAAAGCAAGTGAGTGAGTGATAGGGGAAAATCTGAACCTTACTAAGCCTCCTTTTTAAAAAGAAACATTACACAACAGCTCCCCGTTCCTCTGAAATATGTTAGTAATAATCATCCCACGTTTGAAGTGAATACAAGCCCAAAAAATCCTTAGATGAACGTTCATTAATAGCATGTGGATGAGGTCTGGAGAATGAAGTGTCAGGGAAAAAAAATATAGATTTAATAATAATTCCTCATCTGCCAACAGAGGCAGTAATCAAATCTTCAAACATCTGGATTTGGGAAGTAGTTCATTCGGTAGCATATTAATTTGAGAAGCAAATTGAGGCTGAACTCTGGATTTGGCTCAGTCTGCTACAGCCCATATGATGCAAAGATGACATCCAAAAACTGTCAGTGATTTTTTTTCCCCCAGATTGCTCCTGTGGGCTGAAAGCTGCCAGAGTCAAAGCCTTCTTGTAGAATTCCTAAAAGAGAAAGCAGTTTGGTTTTCACCTTAATAGCTGCTGTTCATGAGGATATGAAATGTAAAGGAGGATATAACTGTCTGGTCAGTCCTGAAGTTCCAAGTGTTGGATTCTGTTGATGACAATGTCTGCTACACGTGGGAAAACAGAAATTGGACTTCAAGTTAATATTTACCAAAACACTAGTGAATAGTCTGGGCCATTGGAGACGGAAAACAAGACCACAGTAGATAACAATCTTCTCTTGGGGGTATCCTCTTTGTAGCGTTAACATCTGCATCTGAATAGGACCTTTGACCAGTACAAAATGCCACTCATTATTTTCACAATGATCTAGTTGATTGGGTAGGGCTGGATGATAGGTTGGACTGGATGATCTTGAAGGTCTCTTCCAACCTGGTTGATTCTACGATTCTGTGAATCTATTTGCAATACCAATATAGATATGGTTCCATTATACAGCCACAGCCATCTCTGGAAAAGAATTCTCCATTTTGGAACAGAGTGATAGAGAATTGTGTGCTCACTGTAGGAGACTTGTAATGTGGTTGCCAGTTTGATCTATGTATTGCTCCAACTCCTTCCACAAGACAAAAATGCCCTCAAACAAACAGAATAACTAAAAGCCATTCTGAATTACAAAGATAATTTACTGTAAAGTTTAAAAATGGAAGAAAAAAGTGAGACACAAGTAGTGTTTTTTTAAAGTTTCAAGGTAAGCAAATGAAGCCAAGAAGTGAAAAATAATGGCAACTGCTTAGGCAACATTGTGAACAGTAAGGAACCAAGGTCAGAAGAGCAAGCCAAAGGAATTATTAAAGCAGATGTAAAGTGTACAAGCTTCTTCTGAGGAACAGAGTTCTAACTTCTCTACCATCCATCAGTCTTAGAAACATGAATAGTAAAAGGCAGGCAAGTTTGATGTACCATTCCATAAAGCAATCTGGTGACTAAATGTTGTCTGATGAATAACTGTGAAAAGATCTTACACTTAGTAAGGGTATGGAGAGAAGAGGAGGGGAGGGGAGGGGAGGGAAGGGGAGAGGAGGGGAGAGGA
>VWZE01000950.1:26923-62676 GCA_013396675.1 Eubucco bourcierii
AACAAGAACATCAGGCTATGAGGAAAATGTAGATGTGAATATTTGCCTAAGATGTGCCAGCAGCAAGTAATGTTTCCTGTTTTCAACATTTCATTAGTTTGCAGCTATGTGGAAAAGTTTCTGGCATTTGATCTAGTGTTGTTTTTTATTATAGCACCATCAAGATACATGATGTTTGCTCTGCAACTATGGAAATGTGACCACACATAATGAGTCCCTGCCTAGGGATCTTGCATTCTGAAAGATAGGACAAAGAAGCTGTTCCAGTATAGGCAAAACATTATTCTGGCCTCAGAGAAATGACTTCATTTGTACCATTGTCTTTCTGAAAGGAGGATTTTGTGCACCTTATATGTTCTAATATGATTGCTTTTCTCATACAAACTTCTTCAAGAGTAATTTATCTCTGCCATGGCAAGGCAAGCCCCAACCCCAGCTGATGTCATCACCAAACTGTTTTGCTGCTTCCTGGAAGACCACCTTTATATTTATAGAACCTATTTTACAGCTGAGGGCAGTTTATACTCTGTCTGTGACACTGATTATTCCCCAGCAATCCAACTTTCTGGCACAGGTGTACTAGTGGTTAAGAAGGCAAAGAACTGTAGGCTCTGCTAGGGCACCATCCACCTAATACACTGTTTGAGGGCTTGGCTCATGACATGCCAGGTTGTGTGCACCAGAGAAGGAAACAATAACTGCTGCTAGACCGGAACCAAGTTCACTTAGTGGTATTCATAAGTGCAGACTAGGAACTCACAGGCACATGTCCATGAGCCTGCTGGAGCTTTTTGAAATAGCCATTTATGACAGACCAAAAGTACCAGTCCAGCCAGTCCAGTGCCTTTTTCAGCTTGCCTACTAAAGCAGGAGTGAACCACAACAGCGGAACACCCAGTTATAAATGGTACATCTGAAAGTCAGGGCGAAAGCTGCTGAATCCTCCCTATTTGATTGCAACAGAGGCCACCAAGAAGTCTGAGCCTGCACATATTGCCTTGGTAATGCATTTACCTCATTCTCATTTCTGAGGTTTCCAAATCAGCGTCAAACAGGGTAATTTAACACAAAGCCAAATGGAAATTGACCTCATTTACTGTATCAGAAGCACAGTTTACTGTCCTCTAGCCAAGGCCAGACTTTCCTCAGATTGTTAAAAATTCAGGAGACATGGAGTCCTCCCTTGTCCCAGAAGAAGTAGTACTTTATCCATATAATTAGGAAGGAAAAGTGGAGACTGTAGTCCTCAGTGGTTTGGGTTTTTTTGATTTTTTGGGTGGGTTTTTTTGGTTTTTCTGTTTGTTTTTTAATATTGTAGCCAGAGAGCTAAGACAGGCATAAAAAAAAAAAAAAATCAGTGATAGAAAGTCAAAACTAGTCCCAAAGCACAACTTCACTACAGCTAGTGATCCATTACAGCATTAATTTCTGTTTTGGAAGACAGAGTAGCAAGGCATTTTCCATTCAAGGACAACCTGATGAACTAGCACAAAGACTTAGTTCTGAGAAGCCTAGGCCATGTTACAAAATACCTGCTAGATGATCTGGGACAATATATAAGCATAATTTCCTAGAACTTGAGCCTCTGGGTCATAGAACACCAAGAAACATAGTGATTCCATGGCATATAGTTGATCAGAAGCAAATATTTTTAGCACAGATTTATTTGGCATGGTTACATTGAATCTTTGAGTAGCAGCTACAAGACCTTTACCTTGGAGTGATGCATTTCACTTTCAAGGAGCCTTTTTATTTATGTGTGTTTGCATGCTTGCACACATTACTCATTATTTACTTAAACAGCTGTTCCTATACACACTTTCAACCTATAGGGTGTCCCATGTAGAAATATAGGTGTGGAAGAGGACATGAGCAAGCATTAGGCAAAAAAAAAAAGCTGCTGTCCCAGAGAGACTTCAAAGTCTAAGCAGCAGGCAGTGGTTTGGAGTCAGCATGGATGGGTTTTTGAATGTCCTGCAAGATGTTGTTTCTCTAGTTGCTTTCTGAATAAGTGGATCCCATATCCTGTAATGGAAGAAGAACTGACACTTCCAGGGTAACCTGTCTATATCCCTTTAGCAAGAGTCCATTTTTCATATGGAGATCAAGTGGATTTGAAGAAAAAGTTAAGTATTTAGTTATGTGTGCAAATGGATAGGAGAGCAAGCAGCCCAGGAAGATGACCTCTGTTACAGACTTACTTAGAGGACCTTTTATCAAGAACAAGAAGCCTTGCCCTTACATCAGGCTATTCACATTACTCATATCATTATGGTCCTTGATCGCTGTTGAAATGACAACCCTCTAGTCCTCCCCAACTAGCAACTGAACCAAAATAAAAGCAAACCCAGTGATGACTGAAAGCCATATAATTAACTCCCAATCAGTAAACAAACCCCTAAAGATTATGCACCCTTTAGTACCAAATTTACTATTGGATGCCTTCTCTGTCAGGAAAATGGAAAATATTCTATGAACAGTAATCATAAGGCCCTGTATTTTCATTTCAAGTGCTCAACTGCCTGGCTATAATTGGCTGAAAGAGCTGTTATTTCATTTCCTTATTGCATATCTTCTTCTGTACCAAGCATGTACAATGAAAACAAAATTACAGTGAGCTTCAGTATTAAGTTCAGTCTAGTAGTAATTCAGTTTCTTAATCATGTAAAGGAATTGCTGCTATTGATTGGGTTGTGGGGTTCTTTGTTTTGTGTTGGTCTTTAGGTTGGTTTTGGAGTTTTTTGACATACATTTTATAGCAATCTCTGTTTCTTATTTCCTACTTCAAAATAAATAACTGATTGTATAGAAGACTAAGAAAATGGAGTTTCGTAGAGGAGTGCTCGAGTGTCATGCAAGAGAAGAACCACCTTTGAAGGCTGGACACTAACATTAGATTCAGTAGAAGCCTGCCACTGAACTAGAAATATTTGTGGCTAGATTAAATATTTAGAGATGCTGCACAGCTCCTATTATAGCACAGTTATAGTTATACCATAACATAGAATCATAGAAATAGTAAGGTTGGAAGGGACCTCAAGGATCATCTAGTTCCAACCCCCTGCCATAGGCAGGGACACCTCCCACTAGTACAGCTCACTCAAGGCCTCCTCCAACCTGACCTTGAACACCTCCAGGGAAGAGCATCCACAACCTCCCTGGGCAACCTGTACCAGTGTCTCACCACCTTCACTGGAAAGAACTTCCTCCTAACATCCAGCTTCAATTTCCCCTCTGTCAGTTTAAATCCCTTGCCCCTTGTCCTGTCATTGCAAGACCTTGTCAATAGTCCCTCCCCAGCCTTCCTGCAGGCCCCCTTCAGATACTGGAAGGCTACTCTAAGGTCTCCTCGAAGCCTTCTCTTCTCCAGGCTGAAGAGCCCCAACTCTTGTAGCCTGTCCTCATAGCAGAGCTGCTGCAACCCTATGAGCATCTTCGTGGCCTCCTCTGGACCCGCTCAAACAGTTCCACGTCCATTCTGTGCTGGGGGCTCCAGAACTGCACACACATCTTGGTGTAAAAAGGAGCATAAAGAATTACATTTCTGTGAAGCCTGTCAGATAAGCAATTTACCTCTCTGTTCTTGTCTTTATTTGTATGCTTAAGAATGAAATATTACCTTAATCGACCTTCAAAACGTAGAGCTTACAAAGGAAAAAGCTTCGCAGCATAAAATACATTGCAAAATAGTCTATCAAGCTGTCAGTCTATTTTATGAATCTATGAATGACAGAAGCACTTCCAAGTATACTGGAAAAATACAAGCTAGTGTATTTACTTGTATTTAAATAGAAGCTAGGACAAGGGTCAGTGGGTTTAAATTAGCAGAGGGTAGATTTAAACTGGGTGTTAGGAGGAAGATCTTCCCAGTGAGGGTGGTGAGACACTGTCCTGTAGCTGCTCCCTGCCTGGAGGTGTTCAAGGCCAGGTTGGATGAGGCCTTGAGTGACCTGTACTAGTGGGAGGTGTCCCTGCCTATGGCAGGGGTTGGAACTAGATGATCCTTGAGGTCCCTTCCAACCTTACTATTCTACGATTCTGTGATTCTATGTCCACTTCAGAATATTTTTGTCACCTTTAACCTCTCTTTTTCAGTTAGAAGATTAGAAACTGTTACAAGTTTTTGCAGACTGTAAGCATATAAGGGCAGGGTGAGCTGGAACAGACAGCACACCTTCAGAGTGTGCAACTCACAACATGTAAGCAATACTGTGACCTTGTGAGTCTGGGCAAAGGAGCAGGACAGATACCTTTGCAGGGGAGCTATTTAAAGTTTGGTGGGAGAAGGAGGGGATTTAAGGGAGAGGGAGGAAGGAGAAAAGTCCTCGCTTTGCAAATAATCCTGTCCAGGAAGTGGTCTCAAGTCCAAGCAATATGAAATGTTTATTGGTTTGGTTTTTTTCAATTGTATTCACAGTGTTGGTGAAAGGCCAAGTCACAACCAAGTACTATCGCCTACTGTCCAAGCATGGAGGCTGGGTTTGGGTGCAGAGCTATGCTACTATTGTGCATAACAGCCGTTCGTCACGGCCTCACTGCATAGTGAGTGTCAATTATGTCCTTACGTAAGTCAAAATACTTCGTACCATTACGTGTTACAAGTAATTGATTCATTATAAATTCAGTTATTTAAGTGTGCTTTCCTTGTGTCTTCCAGTATCATTCTGTGCTTGCCACTCTCTTCATATTGTTGCTCTTTTAATTACATTGAGCTAGAAAGCCATAAGGCTCCTGATGACTAATACCACTTGTAGCCGTTTGTGTTAGACCTGCATCCCGGTTCTGTAGTTGGAATCGGAACTGTGCTGAAGCTGTCCACACATGGTGAAAGCTACTGCTACTCGGCAGAGGTCACGGTGTCAAGTTGGGAACCAGAGACATGGTAGGAAGCATTACTTCTCTCAGGGGCAGATGAAGCACTGAGGATACCCTCACTTGCCTTGGGTTGCACAGTTATGTAGGGCAAAACTACATTCTCACATTGGCAAGTAACTCCCAATGAGCTGGTGAACATCCAATGGTTTGAACCTGCAGTTCATGAATTCAAGTCATGAATGTGTTACAAAATTCCTGTGTTGCTATAAACCTGAGAGAGACACACATCTGTATCAAATAAGAGGGATAAGTAATAGTGAAACAGACTGTGACTGAAGAGACTGTTTGTGGGGGGAAATGGAGGGAAAAAAAGCTCTCCCTTTTTGTTGAATGGTGTAGAAAGGCAAGGAAGTGGTCTAATTCTTACCTGACTTGAATGTAAGATGTATTTGCATGATGTGTGTGGTAGGATCACATGCGTCTGCATGTTACAGTGCTGTCTCCAATACATGACTTTGGGGAGTTTATATATGTTGGCTGAGAAATCTCAGGGTGTTTTCCTAGACTACCTGAAGCAGGTACTCAGGCCTATACAGATCAGAGAATCATAGAATCACAGGAACATTCCATTTGGAAAAGACCCTCAGGGTCATGAAGTCCAACTGTTATCATTATCCCTACTCTACAAAGTTTGCCCTTAGACCGTATCCTCAAGCATCACATCCACATGACTTTTAAACACAACCAGAGTTGGTGACCCCCTCCCTGGGCAGTCCATTCCGGTTCTTGACTACTGTTTTTGTGAAAAAAATCTTTCCAAATGCCCAGATGTGTGAGCCAGCAGCATGAGGGAAAGGCTCAGCCCTGCAACCTGCTTGAATCCCAGGAGTTAGGATGAACCAATTGAGTGAAAAGGAGAACATTGTGCCAGGGATAGAGCAGCATATTCTTAAGTTGAATTTACTTCCAGGTGATTCACCATCGAAAAGTGATTGAAATGAGTTTTAGAAAGAAATTGAAAGAAAATATTTCAAAACTATGCTCTGCTGCTGACAAAACCAAGGAGACTATTTAATAATTGTTTCAAGATGTGATTGGCAGATTGTTCTTGATTTGGGTTTTTGGGTTTGTATTTTTTTTTTTATCTTTGGTACAAAATTCTGCCCTGTCTGTGGGGCAGATAAAAATAAACAGAGCAGAAAGTCTAGAGACCATCAGAAAAAACCATGGCAGCTCCTGCAGTATACAATATGCACAAGTATGTTGTGCCGACAGGAGAGGAGTATCACTCCTTTTTTGTTTCCTCTGGGTTAATTGTGAAAGCCAGAGCAGAGACCAGTTCTTGACTGAGGAAGAGACAAATGAAATTGATCTGGGTCTTTCTATCAGCTGACATAGCTGTTGATTCCAAACTGCAAGGTGGCACAAATGGCTGAGAAGTTGGCACAGCTGTGGTTCAGAGGGCAGGGACACCGAATACAAAGGCTTGAATGTGTCTCCCGGTGGAATGTTTGTGACAGACTCGTGTGGGGATAGAGTCAGACCATAAAATTCACTGTCTGCTGGCTTCCTAGACTTTCTCTACAGACTCAGAAAATCTTGGAAGAACTAAAATGAAAGCACTGTGAAAGCTAACATGCATTTTCTAAGGAGCTATTTTGGATTTCTGTGGTATGCTTGAGTATGTAATTTATCGGACTGTTCTTTTGCAGAGATATTGAATATAAGGAACTTCAGTTGTCACTGGACCAGGCTACCATTTCTAAGTCACAGTTTTCATGTAGAAACTCAGTATCTACCTCGCAGGAAACAAGGAAAATAGTAAAACCCAAAAGTAATAAAATGAAGGCAAAACTCAGAACAACACCCTACCCACAACAGGTAACTTCTTCAGCAATATTTACTTACCGGTTGTTGTTGTAGAATGCTTTGGGCAGGATAGAGATCATCCAGAAGTGATTACAGTATGCTCTGCTGCAAAGATTTCCTTGTAGGCCAGACCATTTATTTTCTCTTGGGGTAGACAGCACAAGCAGTACAAACCAACTTTGTTGAGTGATATGGAGTACACTGCTTCAAAAAGCAGTGTGCTTTCTTGCTAAGAAGAAAAACTTGTACTAAGAACAGCTGTGCTGTGAGAATTTGTGCTGCTGACATGCACAATTCTTAACGTCACATAGGTATTAGTAGTTTCCTGTGCTGCAGAATGTGTCATAAGAATGAACCCTAGCAAATAGAGCATTGGAGTAGGATCTGGAACATCTCACTGTCACTGGGTGAGCTAGAACCAGACATGAAAGGAAACTATAGAGATTGTGCATGACATCGAGTTGGTGAGTCTAACACCCACTATGAGATGTTCTGAGACTTCGCAATGAATAGTTCTGGAAAGGACTACCTTAAAACAACATAAATGCAGCTAGCATATATACCTCACTGGAAACAGTGGCAGCCCAAAAAACATTTAGAATTCAAAGAGGAGGGTGGGAGAGAGTGGGAAGAGAAAACTGTGATGGAAGTTGATCCAAGGGACTGATTTTGCCTGCCTTCCATTCTAAAGTTTGACATGCTTACATATGTAAAATCATCTTCATGGTATTCCAGTGCTTTGGATCAAATTTACACCCTCTGGTATTTACATCTGCTTACACTTACTAGATAAAATTCTACTGACAACGTTATCAAATTAACCTTTAGCATTAGGATGACAAAATTTTTAGTTCCTGTGTTAAGTGAAGACAAAGCTACCATGATGATGAGGAACTTTAAACATGCTGGTAAGTCAGTCCCTTTAGCCAGTGAGATTGCAATTCATGGAGGCCTGTATGATACCTTTCATAAAAAAGTTAGTTTTTAACTCTCTTCCCCCCCCCCTTTTTTTTTTCTCCCCCCCCAGCAATACAGCTCATTCCAAACAGACAAACTGGAATGCAGCCAGGTGGGAAACTGGCGGTCCAGCCCTGCAGTGAATGCTGCCACCATTCAAGAACAAAACTTCCATTCAGAAAACAGTGAACTTTTATATGCCCCATCATATAGCTTGCCTTTCTCTTACCATTATGGACACTTCCCTGTAGATTCTCATGTCTTCAGTAGCAAAAAGCAAATGCTGCCTTCGAAGTTTGGGCAGTCTCAAGGAGCACCTTGTGAAGTGGCTCGATTTTTCTTGAGTACTCTGCAGACAAATGGAGAATGCCAGTGGCATTATGCCAACTCTTTGGTACCCAACAGCCAGTCGCCATCCAAAAATCTTCCTGATCAGCCAGTGAACATCATCCGACATAATCTTGGACAGAGCTATGAAGGTGGGTGTCACTTTAAAAAAAACAAGTGAAACCAGCAAAGCAAAGCTCTGGGGTCTCTGGGCAAGGTTTGTAAAAGGAGTTTGAAATTAGGAATTACAAGATGTTTAGGAAACACAGAAAACCAAAACCAGTGTAGAGTAACAAACACTCTTTACAGTATTCACATGTTCACCCCTCTTCCTATTACCATCAGATTTGATTAGGAATAGTATCACAGGATTAGTTATAAAAAAAACCTATTCACCAGAATCACTTTTAGAACAGAGCAGAGCTACCACCCCCTTTAATACCAGCACAGATCAGGTAAGACATTGTTGAAGTCAGAAAGAAGCAAATGTGCTTCATCTCACATAGCAAAATTTAAATAAATGTGATCTTTTTCCATAAAAACTGAAGGTTATAATTTCTGAATATGAAGCCATTCTGAATGTCTTTACCTTGCAGTTGCTAGAGGGAATGAGAAATGAAAAGCAGCACTGTCTTCTGATTTATTTAAAAATCACTTCAGTGCTCCTCCCTAACAAACTGCGCTATAGAATCATAGAATTGTAGCATTGTTTCAGTTGGAAAAGACCTCTGAGATTGTTGAGTCCAACCATCAATCTAAGACCACCATGGCAGTTAAGGCATGTCCCAAAGTGCTATGTCCACATGGGTTTTTAACACCTCCAGAGACAGTGACTCCACCACCTCCCTGGGCAACCTATTCCAATGCCTGACCACAGTCAGCTCAAACACTCTGAAGGAAGCACTGAAGCCACTGTCTTCTTGAGGGGGCAATCTATAAAAACTAACTTTGCAAAGCTATAAAGTAACTAAATGTAAAGAAGCTCCAATTTTTAGATCTCATATGCATTATGTCTATGCACATACACCATTTTGATTAGTTAAAAATCACTGCTGAGGACTGACTGGTTGACATACTGTTCAAAAGTTAGATGGAAACACTCCTTTCTTCCAGCTTTGTTGAGGATGGGATGGAGGAAGCGGTAGTGGAAATTTTAAAGATGTCTGAAGGGATGTTACAAGCTGAGCTTGCTACGTCACACAGAATATGATCTAAAACATTGACTGTGTCTCCCACAGAGAAGCAAATAACAACTGCCTGGGGTTTGGCTCTTCACAGAACATTTCTACCTCACCTAGCTGACTGCAGCATTTTATTTTACTGTTCTGTGAATGAGCAAAACTAAAGCTCTTCTTACAGTCTAGTTTTGCTGCTGTTGTGGACTGGGTGTGACAAGGAGTAGCTTTAGACCAAAAATAAGAAAATGATTTGTCCTTTCTAAAAATTCTGCAGAAAAAAGAGGAGAAAAAAAATCATCTACGCCTTTCTAAATTAAGTATGAGTATTTAAGTAAATCTTGCAGATCCCCAGTAAGCCTGTAGGGACAAGCCTGTTCTAGGAGTAGAGAAGTCAGCCCTGCTATTCTTCTCTGCTTCCAGACTGATGGGGAAATAAGATTCACCACTTCCCCATCAGAGTGTGCCATCGGATACACTGAGAATGGGTGTGGAGAGAACAGCCTGTTAAAGAACAGTCTATAAAATTGATTGTGGCCATAAAATTTGCCAGAAAAGCCCAGTGAGCATAGCAGCAGACAAGCAATTTTCCATCAGTTTGTTGATATGGGCAGATTAAATCTACGTAAGACTTTATTGCTTAAGTTGGAATATGTGGGTTGAGTTCTGAGCACGTGCATGTTAATGGATGTTTAGCTATTGAGTGGTGAATGGTACCATTAATTCTCTGCAAAAGCACTTACAAAACTACTATTTAGGAAGGAAAATGGCATGTGGTCAAACTCAGGCCTGGTCACAGATCATTGCTTGAGTTCACAGACAGTGTTATAGAAGAGGAGAAAGAAAACTGGAGCTTTGAGTGCTAAGAGGGTTTCTATCTAACTGTTCCAGATATCATTTACCATTGAGGTGAATTACCACTGCTGTCCTTTCAATGAGGTTGGTGGCAGAAAAGAAACCTGAACCTTTGGAAACAATATTTTGCTTTGAATTGAAAGGGGCAACCAATCTTCCTTACATTGTCAGCTGCTGCTTTTTCCAGTGGTTCATTGAAAAACTGACAGCCAGTAAGCTTCAAAGCAGAGAGGATCTGCTTAGCATCATTATCTTCAATCCAAAGGAGATGCCAAATATGACATCTGGCAGCCGGGTTAGATGCAAGGGCTATTCCACATCACATCCATAGATGCATCTGCCAAAAACGCTGTAGGCCAGAGACATTTTTTTTTCTGTGGAAAATAGCTTCTTTTGGAGAGATCAGAGATTCTAAGATAATCATGCCAAGCCATCAAAACTCTGGAAAAGCACATAGCAGATAAAACTGCCTGCCAATCAGATGCTGCTGCCTCAGACTATGGTTTTGAAGCTTCTTGCATTTTTAAAATTTTTTTTTTTTCCCAGCTGGCCTAGTAATCATAAAAGAAACTCTCTTCAGAGAAGTCAGGGAAGTTTCCTTTGTACACTTGAATGGATGCACTACTATTGTGGGTACCACAGCACCCATTTTGTATTAAATAATGCTGCTGGCCAGTCTGTGTTACCTGTGTGGAGCTTAGTGCCACTAACCATGCCAAAATTCAGGACATCCATGAAATCACACTGGTCTGTCTTTCTTCCCCAGACCAACTCCCAGGTTTAGCCTGCAACTACTGAAAGAAATACTTGACATCTTTTTTGAAAAGTGTATTGCACCAGAGACAAAGAGGTCTTGACAATCATGTTGCCTTACTATTGTTTCTGGAGGGAGAACAACAGAGGCAATAGTACTTACAACATTAGTCCACGCCTCAGAGGATTTAGGAGTTCAGACCAGGAGACAGCAGAAGATATTCAGCTAATCTAAACCAAATTGTTTTCATGGGCATGGACAATATTAAGAGCTGTTGTACCTTTGCCTTGTTTGACAAAGGCATATCAGCATGACTCTGTGACACAGAAGTGTGCGACCAGAGCAGTTCAGTGGCTCTGCTCCTTGCTCTTCAGCAAAGGTCAGAGAGATTGAGCATCTGCTTCTCTTCTCTGAAGGCTCTCTTGTACAAAGGCTTAGGAAAAATACTGTAATACCATGGGCTACATGTCAATATTCAACTGTTAGCATGCTGCCTTTTTTAAAAGTATGTAGCAATTGGTATAGTAAATAAAGGTACAGTAATTGTCAGGAGTACCCTCTTCTGAGGTTAGTGTAAGTCACAAAGTCCAGGAAAAATTATGCAAGATAAAACATGCATGAAAGGATCTTAACTCTGTCCTAAATACAATGTTTTTCAGGCTGGATGTAAAACCCTGCTGATAAGGACTGCGTACATTTTGCATGAAGACTAATGCTGAGTACCAGTCTTCCTTTGCTTTAGCCTGGTTCCAAGATATCTTATCATTTTTGCTGAAATAGACAGGGACAATGAGAGAACAAGGAGCAGCAGCTCTACCTATTAATGGCTGGGTACAGAAAGGCATGTTTGTCAATTAAATCTCTTGCCTGCAAACATTGTTCTGGGTTGATGAAAAGCTCAACATGAGCCTGCAGTGCGCACACGCAGCCCTGACAGCAACTGAGTGCTGGGCTGCAGCAAGAGCAGTGTGGGCAGCAGAGCAAGGGAAAGGATTCTGCCCCTTTACTCTGCTCTTGTCAAACTCCATCTGGAGTACTGTGTGCAGTTCTGGAGCCCTCAGCACAGGAAGGACATGGAAGTGTTGGAGTGGGTCCAGAGGAGGCCACAAAGATGATCAAAGGGCTGGAGCAGCTCTGCTATGAGGACAGGCTGAGAGAGTTGGGGCTCTGCAGCCTGGAGAAGAGAAGGCTTCAAGGAAACCTTGTAGTGGCCTTTCAGTATCTGAAGGGGGCCTACAGGAAGGTTGGGGAGGGACTATTGACAAGGCCTTGCAATGACAGGACAAGGGGCAATGGGTTTAAACTAGAAGAGGGGAGATTTAGACTGGAGGTTAGGAGGAAGTTCTTTGCAGTGAGGGTGGTGAGGCACTGGAACAGGTTGCTCAAGGAGGTTGTGGCTGCTCCCTCCCTGAAGGTGTTCAAGGCCAGTTTGGATGAGGCCTAGAGTGACCTGTTCCAGTGGGAGGTGTCCCTGCCTATGACAGGGGGTTGGAACTAGATGATCTTTGAGGTCTCATCCAACCTTACCATTCAATGAGATTCTCCTCAGCCCACCTCTGCATCCTGTCCAGGTCCTTTTGGATGACATCCTGTCCTTCAGTCTTGTCGTCTGCACCACTCAGCTTGGTATCAGCTGCAAGCTTGCCGAGAGTAACTGCACAGTACTCTGACTGTGTTAATGATGAAGACATTGAATAGCACTAGTCCCAATACAGACTTAGAATGGTTTAGGCTGGAAGGGACCTCAAATACCATCTAGTTCCAATCCCCCAGCATAGGCAGGGACACCTCCCACTAGAACATGTTGCTCAAGGCCTCATTCAGTGTGGCCTCGAACACCTCCAGAGAAAGGAGTATCCACAACCTCCCTGGGTAACATGTTCCAGTGTCTCACCACCTTCACTGGAAAGAACTTCTTCCTAACACCTAGTGTAAATCTCCCCTCTGCCAGTTTAAACCCATTACCCCTCATACTGTCATTACAAGACCTTGTAAGTAGTCCCTCCCCAGTCTTCCTGTAGGCCCCCTTCAGATACTGGAAGGCTACTACAAGGTCTCCTGGAAGACTTTGATGACTGTAAAGTGGTTTTGTTGCTGGAAAAGTGTAGAAGCTATGGCACACCACACACTTGTTGAGACAGGTACTCTGGTAGCTGCCACCCAAATGCCAAATAGGTGGAAGCAATCCTAGGCCGCTGCCTTTCTATAGCGATCTAAAGCAGCTGGTCAGCTTCCTATTAACTTCCGTATGAAAAACTCCCTATGAGGAGTTTGTCCCTGGGCATCCTTAGGCTTTCTTTTGTCTGGAAAGGAAGACAAAAGCAGATTTAAGTCCAGCTCTAGTAACTGTTCTTAATGTGAGAGGACAAAACCAAACATGCACTGCAGACACGACTTGCTTAACTCTCTGGTCAAACTCCAGTAAGGTGCTGACAAATTTAATGGAAGCCTGCAAACAATTATTTAGAGGCTTACCTTCTCCCTTCAAGAGAGAGACAATAACCGTATTTGAGAAACAGGATAGAACAAAATGGATAATATCCTGGAAATCTCCCAAGTAGGCAAATTACTTCTTGGTACCAAAAAGGCAGCCATCAGCCATGCAGAATGATTACTAAAATGAAGAAAACCAGACAAGGGCCAACTGGTGGCTGCACTGCTTTAACTTCTTACATGTGTGGGCTCTAAAGGCAGGAAAGGACAATCTTTTGTTCAGATATTAGAGTGGAGCCATGAAGCAACAATACTCTGTTCTGCAGTAAGAGAACTAACTCATCACTTCTGTGGATGTCTCAAGTGGGAAAATCACTAAACCCAGACTAGCAGCTCAGTTTAAATCATGTCATTTCCACGTCAGTAGCTCATAGCGTGTGGACTTATTTCATAGTAAATATGTCAAACATGGATTCAAAATTATAGTAGTATAATCACACTTGTAAAATCTCCAAGTTATGCTCAAACATGTGGCTGAACCCTTGTTTTGATTTGTGATATGAAGGCAATTGTTCAAAACAGCTTGTGAGAATTCAGTTTAGGTACGACTGCCTGCTCTTCTTGATACAAAATACGTGCATGCCAATTAAAAAGAGTAACTGAAAATGTTGTTGTTTCTAGAAGGGTGGTGGGTTGATCTAGAATAATTTTCATCCAGATTCCTGTTTTAAATTCTCATGTTAATTACATGGTTCAACTCCCTCTGAAATGAGGGAAGCTCCATACCAAAAGAAAAAAAAAAAAAAGAAAAGAAAAGGTACAGTTGAACTGTTTCATGGTATCATAGAATGGTAAGATTGGAAGGGACCTCAAAGTATCACCTAGTTCAAATCCCCTGCCATAGGCAGGGACACCTCCCACTAGTACAGGTATCTCAAAGCCTTGTCCAACCTGGCCTTGAACACCTCCAGGGAGGGAGCAATTTCTGCTTCCTCTGTTACACATGACAGCTTTGCTAGCCTACTACAGCACAGGAAATACTTAAATATTAGTAGGTACCTTTTTTTGTCAGCAACCTACCTACTCACCTATCAGTACCCTATTCCTGACACCTATTGCTGGTAAATGCAATACCTAGACTGTGTGACAATAAAGTTTTGCAACTATGGGGGAGCCCACATTTTTTAAAGATGTTGAATAAAATTTTTAGAAAACCTGAAAAATTCCTTTTGCAAAAGCCCCTTAGGATTTTGGTGATCATAACACAAAATGGAGTTTAGGTTGAAACTGAGAAACTTTCTAAATGCCTCATTTAACTTTTAACATAAAACTTTAAAATATGCCTTGGAGGAGTAGTGTAACTGTCAAAATACTCATACAAGACAGCACAGAAGTATTAGTACTTGCCTAATTTTACCCATACTGCACAGGAGTAAACCAGTGGTTTCTTCTCTTACCATTTGTAGACCAGAATGTGCAGAAGGTAAAAGCTGCGTAAGTCAAGCGGAAAATTTAAGAAAATTCAAATTGTTTCAAGAGTTCAGCTACCATGCAGAAACTAAGATTATTCCATTTATTTTAAAGCCTAAGCAGAAACTCTAGGTTCATATTCTCTTGAAAAATATAAAATGCTAGCTTGTGATTTTCCATGCATTCCCAGTTTAGTACTCTCACATACTAAGAAACACATTCTCAATGAATGTTGTGAATTGCACTATACACACAGCTTTATTACATTATAGCACCTGAAAAGCAGAGATGCAATATTACTCAAGAAGTATTTGTGTTGCTTTTCAATAGACATTTTTAATAGCTGATACTAATATTTCATGGAGAAAAAGCAAAACTTTATTGTCACACAATCTAGGTTTTGCATTTACCAACAACAGGTATCATGAATAGGGTACTGATAGGTCAGTGTCTAACACTACACAGCCTCTTTTTCCATCACTACTGTCCAATACCACTTCCAAAGTGAATTGGAAGAGTACATTCTGGTTTACTCTATTCATTGAATCATCAGCATGTAACAAGACTTATCCATTCTTTGGTAAATATTTCAATAAATATCTGAAAAGAGTTTTCATAAGGTCAGAGTTTTTGATAGCAGGTCACATTTATGAATATTTCTTTGATTTAATCTCCTTCATTTACCCATTTTAATAATGGCAGTGATTTATAATTATTCAGTTAAGTGTTTCTCACGAGAAACCTTTCCAGAATTGTTAAATGCTGCTGGCCTTTCTGAACTGGTTTACATTTACTTTTCAGCACTGTCTTAAAGAGACACTGAAGCAAATAGGAGTGTCTCTGATATCCTCGCTGGTACTTGGATATGGTCCAAACCAAATGAGCACTCTTACAAAGTGTTAAACTATGACATGAGCTCATTGTCAATAATTAACATGTTTTCTCTTTCCTGCAAGTGCCCATATCAAACAGAAGATACAGTCAAGAGGCTTTATCTGACAACTTTACGAGCTGCACAGCACCCATGCCAGGCAGCAGATACAAAGAAGAGATCTACGATTCTGGCATCATGAAAACAAACAAAATAGAAACCAGGATTCAGCCACCTCACCACCTTATTAAAGAAGAAAACAAAGTAGCTTTCAGCAGAGATCTCCAAGACAAAATGAGCATTAATGAAAATTCTTTTTCAAACTCAATAGCTAACTCCTTGCTGCCAAAAGCAGAATGTTTCCAGTCTAAAACTATAGGACAATTAAGTCATCTCCTGCCAATGCCCTCAGTATATGAGCAAACAAGAAGGATTTGTATGAAAGAACCCAAATATGGGCATATTAGTCACCATGCTGCAAACCTAGACGAACTGGACAGTGACGAGAGAATGACTGTAAAGCTTGACCATGACTCCGAAAGTGACCGTGTGATGGATGTGAGACCCTCTGGCCAGGTTCCATTTGTGCTTCTAAATTATCATCATGTTTTAGCCAAACATGGCACATTTCAAACTTCATCATGTACAGCAACGGGACATGTAGGAGAAAATTATGGATACAACTCCGAGGAAGTAAATACTTTTATTTACAAAACCCAAAGTCCCTCATCAGCTTCTTCTCCAGAAACCCACAGGGAATCTGCACTACCCCATTATATTGGAACTTCTGTAATAATAGCCAATGGAAGGTGACAGTAATAGAAGAGTACTTACATTTAAGAAGCCAAACTGTAATGATTTGCAAAAAAAGCATGAGAAAACATGGTTACATTTACTGAGCATAGCTGAAGGTCAGTGAGGGACAGGACAGACCGGTGTGTTCCTGGCAAGCCATGTCTAACACTAGCTTCAAGGTCAGGATAAAACCTTCATCTAGCTTCCGTGCTTTGTTGTCACAGATTAAGCTCTGGTGCCAGTGAGAAGACATGTTAGAGATCTTATTTTTGTTATTTTATAGTGTGCAACATAATTAAATGATAGGTCTTATATCCAGAGATTTATATGAAGAACATTTTTTTTTTTTTCTTAATTCCTCCTTCACAAAATACATACAAGATGTTTTGGGGTTTTTTTTATTGTTATGATAAACTATACACTCTAGGGAGTTTTTGACAAACTGTGTGAAACCTTACATCAACTCTCCACCCACCTTACACACCCTAACAAATGAACTTTGTTTAGAGTGGTGCCTTTTAGTATCCATTACGCAGCTGTACTAACTAAACGAAACTCAGTTTAGGGGAAAAAAAAAAACAACATATTTATTAATCATCCAATTAGTAAACTAAAGAAACCAAACCTGTATTTGATTTAACATAGATTTCAGTCTTCTGAGATTGTTACCACCACCATGTATCTTGACAAGGAACGACAGGTTAATACACACCAAGATACGTATTAAAGGGTTACAGGTCTTGTCATGGCAAACTGGGACAAATCATGTAGCAGGAACTAGAAACAATTCCCTATAACATCTTGTACTAAGAAAAAAGAAGCTATTAAAATGTGTGCTCCACTGAATATTATGGGAGCAGGTTGTGCAGATTTTCAAACCAGCCAATCAAAAGCACATCACCATAATAGCACCGGAAATGTTTCCTTTATAGTCTAGGGAATAATGAACATTTATGCTTTGTTTTAAACTTACCAGCAGACATCTGAAGTTTGAAAGGTTAACACATTGAACTTCTGTAAGCTTAAGCCTCATTGTCGACACAAAGGCAAGACTAATGTTTGAGTGACTCATGCACTTCACAAACATCAGTGGGCAACCCAGAGTCAGAAGTCATTGCACAACCACAAATCCAAAGTTGCACTTGAAGTACAGCAGAGTTTGCGTACATCAGGGTCCGGAGCTCAGCGTTTTGCACACATCCCAGTTTGTGCTAATAAACTGCAGCAAGCGAGAAGCGTACAGCACACATTGATGTTTCCTTCAGCCTACTAGGAATAGATTCTCCCTCCTTTTATTTTATTTTTTTTCTTTTCACTTCTTTGTAAAGTTTACAAACAAAGAGACACGCTGATCTCTGTGTGTTCGACAAGTCAGTCCGCTTTGGTCTTCAGCTGCTTTCCCATTGTGTGCTCTTGATAAAACTAATGACCCCCTAAATAATAACTGTAAATACCAACAATAAAGGTGGTTGTAGAGCTGTAGTTTTCAGATCAATTTGAAGCTAATTTACACTTGAAATTTTTTTTTTTCTCTCTCTTATTCACTGAAGAAAACACTTACCTGGCTTGTGCAATATGGAAAAGCATTTGCTCATGGATTGCACCTTGTCAGATAACAATGTAGTGAAAACATACACTTCTAAAATGCCATGTTCTCCATCATTTATATGCAGCAATAATATTCAGTCAGCTCCTCGTTTGCATATTCATTGTTGTGAGAACAGGAAAATACTTTAAAAACATGTTTGGAAACCATTTTCAGTATTTTTATTGCTTTCTATTAAAAAGTTAATATAGAAGGCTCTATTGTGAAGTTAAATTGATGCTCACTTGGAAGCTCACAGTTGTCTGACCTCTTCATTTGCTAAAAAAAAGCATGAAACTTATCTCTCATGGTAAAAAAAACTTAATCAGCCATTACCAGAACGCCGAGTTCAAAAATGAAAAGAGCAGAACCAAACCAGCATATTCACTCACTCAGCAGAGTAACTGCGCTCCTTGGTTGGTCTAATGTCAGAGAAGTTAGCAAGTGTACAGAAATGTTCTATGTGAATATTGCTGTCATTTTGACTGCATAAACTGATGAGGCACAAGTTGTTTTAACAGTGGCTTTGGTTAACAGACTTAGCATTACTACTAAATGGGCCCAACCCCTTAAAAGAGAATTATGTTCAAATTTGTATGTTAGTTCAGTTAAATTAAACCCGTGGCCTGTAAAGGAGTCACTGATGTTGTTTGCATCACTAAAAGGAAACCTGATGCACAGCTCTTATACTGCACTTTATTCTTCATTAGTGGCATTTGCTGTATGCAAAGTCAATCTGGTGTATTTTTCTGTTCTTGTAAGTACTTCTCACTGTAATGAGATGTTTTCAGGAATGTACAAATTATGTTTTGCTTTAAAAAAAAAAAAAAGCTACTGGTATTTTTAACACCACCAAATACTTTTCCAGCATCTACCTTGTTATTCACACTTGCAGGCATTATTCAATGAGCCCAAGCAGAGGAGGTGTTCCATCATTCTCCCGCAGACTTTTCACAGTATGCGACACTCAGGTACATGAACTTCCCCCGTTAGGCAATAATGAATCAATTATGCGTTCGCATATGATAATTTAGAAAAGACTTGTGATTAAAAAAGCAAATGTGTGAAGCATTTTCCCTGCCATTCCAAAACAGAAACAGCAATTGCACGTTCACATCTGGAACGCGAGCAAATTGTACCAAGAGAAAAATACCACTTTTAGTCAGTGAAACTACAGATGTTCATAATACACTCGGACTGCAGAATGCAGCTGAGCCGCAGACAGCGGCAATGCGATTAATAATTGGAAAAAATTATGTCACAGAAGTGGAGTGTGAACTGGAATAGATTATGAAAAATAACCTCATTTCTCTCTACTGTACTCATTTGAGCCACTAGAGATATCTTTATCATGTGACTAGATATGATTCTTTTTTATCTTAAGGGAGTTCAGACCTAGCAAATAAACGGCATGGAGAATGAAAGAGAGAGAGAGAGGGAGAGAGGAAGCATTTTACCAAAATTTAAAGCTGGAAATGTTAATCCCGTATTGAAGTCTCAAAGTTTTTATCCTATTAATACTAGAAACACCACACTGTAAATAAAGTGATGAGGGAACAGACTCCTCTCCCTGTCACAACCACCTTGCAATTTGAAAAGGGGTATTAAAGTAATGTAATGAAATTAAGCACAGTGGACAAGAGGTACAAAACTGGAAGACATGCAAGTGAGGTAAAGTGCAAACCTATGGAAAATCTGCCAGACTACCAGTATTTTCCTAAAACCCACAAAACTAGACACCTAGTTTTATTGGCAACATTTGACTCATGCTTCTAAAAAACCACAGAGAAATTATTATTCCTTTTTTTTATTTTTTTTTCCTGAACATTAGACTTTATTTGTTTGTTTGTTTTTTAATATGACGCAGATAAAAGCTATTTGACAACTGTAGATGGAAAAGCACGCAAAACAAACAACCTATTAATGCTCAGAATTATCTATGTATTCCCTAAAAATGTAAAGCATTTTTGCTTATTTATTATGTAAAACAAAACTGCTAAAATGTTAATAAAACCCTGTAGCCAAAGGAAGAGCAAGCTGGAGTTCTTTTTTTTTTTTTTTTTCACTACAAAATAGAGCGTTTCACAAAGTTGTACATTTGAAAATTTATTTCAGTTGTATTTTGTGCTATATTTGCCAGTTCAGTTACTATAAAACACAAGGACTTTTTCCCACTGTATTTTAGTCAAAGCATGACTCCTGAAGAGCTGAAAATAACCCAGCATCGCTAATGAAAGACACTAATGCAAGATACTGAAGCATGACAGCACTTCACAATTCTTCCCTGCACTTCCTTCCTTTCAGTCGTGTGCTACATGACTGCAGCCTGCCGCACGCCATCATTTTTTGACCTCTGTTCTTTCCTCAGTCCAGACTTAATTTCTTTGGTGTCTGATCAGCGCTGTGTGTCTCTGCAGTAACTTGTGCATGCAAATTCTTTTATCAAACCAGTCACCCCTGGGAATCAGCTCTTTGCAGCACAAATCTTTTTCAGGACAGATATTAAGTTGCACTTAAATTTTTATTTTTTTTTTTAAATATAGCTACTGTATATTACAGAGGAGTTGCAGAGAGTAATTGTTTAGATTGATGATGTCTTGTAGCTGAATTCTATAAATCAAAGCAAAGAAAAAGAAATTGTACAATGAAGCAGGAGTATAAAGAATTAAAATGCTTTAACATCATTTCTAGGTAATAGCCCTTGAAGTGCATTTATTTGTTGGCTAGATTTAAAAAAAAAAATGCTCTGAAGCCTTATAAAATCTTTTACTAGAAGCGAGGCGTACTGCTTGAACTCTTAAATGTTAAGTACTTTATTACTTTTTCAAATCTTTGGAAACAGTATTGTTGCTGACTGGACACAACCCACTTACTCCTTCAGAACACGGACAGATGCCAACACACTCAGCCTGCTCAGCAGAAGTTTTCCGATCAATAAACAATCTCTACAAATATTTTCACAATGTGTAATGAGAAATGTTATAACAGAGTCTGGGAGGAGAAAAATGAAGTCACAGAAATACAGACACTGTAATAAGTGTTTTTTGAAAGCACTTCATCAAGAGAATAGTTTAAGATATGACATCAGCCTCACAATGAAAGAGGTGTTTTACTAATCTAGACAGTTGAGTGAAATGAAACATCTTCAGTGCATTACTTCTGGATCTGGAGTTGCCTGATTCACTCCATACCTATGTCCAGAGACACTCTACACCACATCTGTCTGTCCTAAATAAAGAACAATAACAACAATGAATTCCAAACAAAAAGGTTGTGGCTGACTCTCCCAGGTTTGGCACAGAACAAGCAAGACTACTGTCTGTGTTGTTCATCTCCCTTAAGATGAGCGTGGTTCAGGGAAGTTCACTGGATCTCATGTCATTAATAGCTGCTACTCAAAAGGATCTCATACAGCTGCTGCCAGTATAATGGGAATTCTCTTTGTGATGTTTCTTTGGTTCTTCTGAAGGAAAGGTCAAATCTTTAAGAAATTGCTTCATCTAACTCCATGCTGTTCCCTCAAGACAACTGGGAGATTTACACGCATAGAATAGGCCATTGAAGAGCAGAGGCAAAGTAGTACATTCCCATAGCACCACCAGCTCTGACACATCCACGCTTGGTTAGCCCCCATTTGCAGAAAGGAAATGCAGTGCTAAGTTTCTGTCAAATGGAGCGCTTTTTGGAGCAATCTTACAACTCAAAATGAGAACAGAGCAAACTTTTCATTAAGAAGGCTATGAAGAAATCTAAAAGGAACAATAGCAAATGGGAAATACTGCAGAATTTACTATTGAAAAAAAAAAAATCCATCTGTCTGCTGCTCATACCCTGTGCCAGTGTAGCTGAGGGAAGATGTGCAAGTCCATTCTGCCCTTCAGCTATTGTTCTTCTACAGCACTTGTCCCTAGTGAAGGGAGAGTGAGTTTAACGGAAGCAATTTAAATCAAAACCTGATATATGACACTAACGGAAACCTCTCCAGGTCCTCATAACTCTATCTGGAATATGAGCAAAATTAAAGGTGCTTCCCACTGGTACACCCTACAGCACCAAAACAGAGTTTTAGCTACAAATACTGGATTGAGGCACAGATCTAAAGTTTTGTGAAACTCTGTGACTGGACAAACAATACCAGAGCTACCCTTTCCAAAGCTGGCCTGCAGCAGCACGTGTTGCTCATAAGCTGCTTGGAGGAAAAGGTAGAAAAAGTGAAGATGCCTAAGGAAGATGTGGGCCTGTATATGCACACATACACAGTTTTCATATATATATATATATGAACATTTTCTTCTTTTTATTTAAACTTTATTAACTCAGACAAGTTTAATGTGATTATAATATGCATCAATACTTGATTCTGAAATAAAGGCAGTTGCCAAAAATTAACAGTCCAAAGCCATTTTTGAAACCATCTGCTGGGAAAACCCAAAAGCTGGTGTTCATGTGTATCATTTTAACTATGCCAATTAACAGCTGTCTACACTCTGCTGTACAGGTCTACGAAATATTGGTGTGGAGTCTCATATGATGGGGGTCACAAGGGAAAACAAAACAGCAGGCTATGGACAACCAGGCACACAGACAAATCTCCTGTGATATGGAGCATAAAATCCTAAATGTATTAGGGACAACTTAATTTCAAGCACTTGCTGCCAAACCACCTAAACCCTAATATGTGAGGATTACTGGAAATTACCATTACAGACTAGTTTCCTTGTTTTAAGATTTCTTGGCTTTGTAACTGAAACAATCTACCAGCATGCCTGGATTGTTTATGAGGTGAACTTTAACTTAAACCCCCCATTTCTGGCTGGTAGACAGAAGTCCTTTGTGGGAATCAATCTGGCTGATCCACCTTCAGTAGGGACAAGGTAACGTAATAAGAAGTGCTGCCTACTAGAGGAAATTAATCTGGCCACATCACACCTATGACAGACTTTTCATTTGCAGAGAACCATTTGAAGTGCTGTGGTGGCCAAACCTCCTGGTGCAAATTTGCCTTGCCCAGGAGGAAAACCTGACAAGGTGCCACTGCATGGAAGCTTCTGCATGCTTGCTTCACCATGCTCTCCACTTACGGCCAAGTTGTTACTCCTAACCTCGAACTCTGACATCAGCCCCCAAAGCAAGTTCAGCAGGTGTTAAACTTCTTGCTTTTTATGGTTAGCACCAAAAACAGATGCCCTGCTTTGGGAAAGAGGGTGATGACAACAACAATGGAAGAGAATTCAGACACAGGTTAACTGCATGTTTCTCCTTTCTGCTGTAGTTGTTCACTGTAGGTTTTTTTTTAAGACCTGACCTGAACACTTCCTCTTATTTATTCACTTGCCTTCATTGCTATTACAAAAGAATTACTATTAAATTCTAAACCAATTAGGACTTCCCTCTCCTGAAAAGGGATTCTACGGTAACCCAGATAAGAAGATTGCAATTAGGTGACACACTACTCCAGTGGACTGTATTTAAAGGGTCTGCTTCTCAGCAGACTATGCTTCCAAGGATATACAAGATGGTTGACTCAGATTCAACTGACTAAGAAGAGCAGAGTACAAATAATTTGGATAATCAAACACGGTTCTTAAATGCTGGCAAAAAACTCTTCAGAAGCTTCAGACAGCCATGGAAGCTGTCTGGACTTAATCTGGAAACCATAGTGCATGATGGTAAACTCTTGTACAGGCTGTCACAGAAAAGAACCAAATCAGCAAGGCTCTATGCCTAAACCTGAATTGTAACATAATGGCGATTCCAGTAACTTCAGAAATATAAAATGAGCTCTTCCAGTTGTTTCCACTGCAGGCAACACATCAACCAGAATTTAATTAAAAAAAAAAAAAACCCACAGTAAAACCGTCAGTATTTGACTGCATTGTGCTAAAGTAAAAACACAGAGACACTAAAAGAAAATATATACTCACTTCAGTTTATCAAATACAGGGCATAAGCAAAAACAAAGTTCTGTTCATTGCAAAATATTCCTCAGGCTCCTCTTAAAGAACAGATGCTTACAAAGGACAGCAACATCAACGTGTTTTAAAGTTACTAGAAGAATAAAGGTCTTTAGCAGTGAGATAATTACCTCTTCTTAACTGTCACAGTTACTTGTGTCAGAGAGCAAAGATGCCAGAAAATCAGAATTAAAAAGGAAAAAAATTAAAATAATGATAATTAAAAAAAAAAAAAAAAAAAAAAATAAAAGGAGTGCATCACTTTGAAGGCTTTCCCCAGGATTTTTATATCCCAAAGGTGAAAGCTNTATCTGCTTAGTGCCAATACTAAAGAGCCTCCTTTTTGCATTGTGAGCTCTGAGGACTATTCATGCTTTGGGACTATGAGGTTTCTCAGCATGTCAAAAGAGTTGCCGTCTGGGTGCACGGACTCCACGCCCTTGCCTTCTTCATGAACTTGAAGGAACCCATAATCGTCTACCCCGACTATCCACGCAACTGGGCCCTCCTCACTGTGGAGACGGACTTGTTTACCACTGCGGACAGAGAGAGCCAGGCCGTTAGCATTTCAGTGGTGGACACTGCACAAACAGTCCAATACAGCTTAGAAGACAAATTCTAGATGAGAGTTTTTATTTCCCATTCCACCGCTTCTTTACAGAGAATAATGCCCAGCAGCATTTTCTACCTGCTTTGATTTCTTTCTATGGAATTAACGGAGTTGGAGTTAATCCAAACAGTCTGTATGTTATGAAAGGTATGAGCAGAGTAGCTTCATCACCAAACAAATCATTCCCAATTCCCCTTGTTTTGAGATGATACCTAGAAGCATTTTTTATCTCATGCTAGTCACAGAATCATAGAATGGTAAGGTTGGAAGGGACCTCAAAGGTCACCTAGTTCCAACCCCCTGTCACAGGCAGGGACACCTCCCACTAGAACTAGATCTCATCCAACCTGGCCTTGAACACCACCAGAGAGGGAGCATCCACAACCTCCCTGGGCAACCTGTCCCAGTGTCTCACCAAAGTGCACTGATTTTACCATGAGTTACTTTTATTCTCCCTCAAAAAAATTACATCCTAATTGAAAGTATATTTTACTTCAGTCACTAGTAATAAAAGCAATGAGATCTAGCAAAAAAAGACAAAACAACCATGAGTTCTTTTCAACTTCCTTAGAAAAAAGTTCAAGAAGAACATCAACCTTACCTGTGCACCCAGTACTTGTAGTAACGAGGAAGAACTCCATTGGGCCCTTTCTCCTGAAAAATATCTATAAGCCTCTCTAGCACAGTTACAGTTCTTGCAATAAGACAGTCAGCAGTTAAAGGCTTCAGCTTTCTCCCCTCTTCCTTATTAAATTTTGTGATGAGATCATTGATGCATATGGTAGGATTGCTGTTATTCACATTAAATCCAAAGCCTGAAGAAAACAAACCAAAAGATGGGGACATGATCTGTAAATAGAACATTTTGTTGCCACCAGAAAGTCAGTACTTCATTCGACCGCCTGATAAGATTATCTTTAAGGATGTTTGTTTCCAGTAACTGTTTTTCTGAATTTTCTTGCACCTTTGCATTTTTCTACTTGTGCACTTACAAATCTAAGTCCAGATTTTGCTTGTTCCTTCCCCTTCAAACGAGCCCTCAGAAGTACAGAAGCAAATTCAATGCAATCTTCCTACGCACTCCTTCCTGTCAATGGGGCTTTAGGAAGATGGTAAATCGTAACTTGCACATTGGTTACAGCAGCATAAAAGTGAGAAATTCTTTTACTCCCTGGAAGCTGACAAGTCATAAGCTAATTGACCGTCAACCACGATCATACTCTAAGATAGAGACTTATCTTTCAGTCTAAAATTTGATTCAGAGACCCTTCTGTTTACTACAGTTAGCTTTTCCTGAAAATGAAGCCTTTTTACTCAGCTGATAAGCCTCCTTTGGCTTGCTCTGAAAAGCCCACAAGATTTAACTTTGCCATACAAGACTCCAGTTTGCTTAGTCTATCTTACCACAGCATATCCTCTAGAAGCCTCAAGCCTCTCGCTGAGATTTTCCCAACTAGAATAGTACTGGCAGAATACTTTTTTTTCTTGTTTAAATATGGCTCCTGGGGCCTCTTTGGCAGCCTGCTTAAACAGGCTTCGAGGGATGTAAAGAAATATATTGTATTACTTGCTTATTTTTTTCTCTTCAGACATTTGGGATAAAATCTCTGCCTGTCAATCAGGTTTAGACATGATAAACCTTCATTTGCAAGAAGGTCCAGATTCACTCTTCTAGAAATTTGCCATTAATGAGACTATTCATATAAAGAAGCAATTATTAACTATGGAGAAAAAGATCTCTTCAGTGAAGAGGAGTTTTCAACTCTTAACTAGCCAGAGAATGTGTGCACAGAGAGCCATGGTAATAGCAATCCCCATACACTGATCCTATGGAAACGAGGTGAAACGTATTATTGGAAGGAGACAAAGGAAAATGCCCTGGAAAATAGAATGTGTCATGCCAGCAAATGCCAACTCAGCTGTTTACACTCAAATACAAATGAAAAGTGACTGTGGTTATTAAGATGTGATTGGTAGTGTCAGGGTGCACAATGGGGCCATGGAGTTCATCTACAGGCTCAGAGCACTCAGGGTCGCGTGCAGGGAGACTACTTGGCAAATCAAAATTGACACAGTTACCAGATAGACTGAGATGGTGAGGTCAGCTGAGGCAGAAGCCTCTGGGGATAAATACAGTGGCAAAAATGTAGCTAGCCAATTTGAAAAAGGTTGGTTAGGTGTTCAGTGCTCCCAGGGCATCTCTGCATTGCCTCCATGAGATCAGTGGAAAATAAACACTGAGGGCTGATCCTGCAGCGTGCTGATGTGGCTGATACATCTTCCAGTCGTAGAGCTAGCCTTGCCTTCAGCATCTCTGTACTGTTTGGACATGCCTTAGCTGCACAAAGAGGCAGACAGAGCTTTTGCAGGTCCAGCACGTTGGCTGTCCTGCACATTCCACTCGCGTTTGGCTACCTACGTCTGCTCTAAGTCTGGCCCTTACATTAATGAAGTACATTCCTCTGCAGAACTCTTCTTCCAAAAGTCCTGCAACAATTAAGTTCTTTAAANTAAAGCTATGTTTAAAAGTATGAACATGAACTGTGTAATCTGTGGGGTTTTGAGCACATGGTACAGGTAAAAAGGTAGATCTGCCCTTTGCCTTATTCTTGTGAGGTATTTCTCAGAGTACTGAAGCTATGTGGGTGACCTCTGATTTTGATCATCACTTTCATATATGGAATGCTATTTATGAGTGCCACATAAATAATTGAGGTATAGGTAAAGAATCTGCATGACTGTATAAAGAGGATGATTCTAATGGTTTACTTTTCCTGCCATGGAATTTTGATCTCATTGCTACTACTAATACTAAACTGTTAGAAGTTATCACAGCCACTACTCTCAGCAGCATACATCACTGAAAATCCATGGCAAGTAAGTCTCAGAAGATACCAGACAAAAGAAAGTTAAGACCACCTCAGAACCAACATCACCATTAGGACTCCTATGGACATCAGAGAGAATGCATACAGTAAGTTTCCATTGAAATTTGAATGTTTTGGTGTTTAGGGTAAGAAATACAAGGTCCAACCCAAATATGTAACGTGCAAAGAGATTTTGATAAGGTGACCTATTTTTGGAGTAATTTTTACTTTTCTTTTGTTAACCAGAATAGATCCTGGAAAAACTTGAGGAAGCAGTAAATGGTTGACAGGGCACAGAGAGATCCCAAAGTGTCTCAGTGCACCTTTCATTCTATACAGATTATTTACAAAATGAAGGTAACAGAAACAAACAGAAAATTTAATGGCTGTGCATGTTTCACAGAAGGAGGTAATGATCACTTCAACTCTTTTGCTTGAATTTACAGCACCTTGACAGAAAGTGTATCATGCCCACACTTCTTTTGCACAAGATACTTCACTTATCTACAATGCTACATTCAAATATAAACCAAATATTATCATTGGTTTCTTTAAACTTTTAGACCTGCTAAGGAACTTTCATTTAATTTTTTAGATAAAACAGAGAGAATTATTCTTGGAAACAGAACCTAGAGCTCTGCTGGCACATTTCTAAGCCGTGTCTGACAGATTTGTGCTGCTGCTGGTTAGGGGAAATTTTCCCGTAACAAATAGCACAATGATTATCAGACTTGAAATGATAAAAACATCTCAACACTTATTTGTGCACCTAAATGTCTTCCCCTGTTACAGTACTGGGGTTTCCTGGAAAATACATGTAACAGTCTTTTTGACACTGGTTGTGCTACCCTTTTGGATACCCAGGTAGAATGAATGCCAGGGAAAAAAAAAATCACATTCAAGCTATTAAACACCGGAATAAACTCCCAAGGGAGGTGGTGGATTCTCCTATATTAGACAGTTTCAAGGCCCAGCTTGATAGGCTGCTGGGTTATCTCATTTAAATTATATTATAACCCTGAGGGATAGGAATAGATTGTCTTTGAGGTCTTCTCCAACCTGGTATTCTGTGAATCTAGGAATTTTGTTGTCTTCACAACAAACAGCCTGTCACACTTTGCCCTGTCTGCCAGCCTTCCCAACTACTTCACAAATTTTATGTGCTGAGAGAACTGAAGAAAGTGATTCATCCATCCGATCGTTACTTCACTGCTGCTTCACTAGCAATACTCTGGTTTCCAGAAAGGTAACAGCACAAACAAGTTAGGAATGAATCTTAAAAGAATAAAAGAATAAATTAAAACATCACTACATGTATGCAGCTCTTTTCCTCTTGTTTTAAAAGGCTCAGTTTCAGTTTTACTATTTGTCATACTGCAAAGGAGAAAAAGTAAAGGAAAATGAAAAAATGGATACATTTTCCAGAATATTCTACTGGTTTTGCAATAGATCAAGGAGCACATTTTCCTTCTCTCCTGTAATGCTCCTTTCTTTGAACTCCATTACGTCAGCCCAGATGCTTGCATTTACATTTTCTTTGTCAAGCATATGGAATTATTAAGAAGAATGAAAACATTTACTTTTTGTGCTTCCTTTTGATTTAATATCGCGGTTTATTTCCTTATGCCTGCTGTCACTATTTGTTCTTGTCCATACCATTTGAACCCATAAAGACAATAACAACAAATTTCTTGAGGAAAAAAAAACCAAAACAGTATAAAGAAAACCTTGAAAATAGACATTTACCAATAAGTATGTGAAATGTTGTTTCAAGGAGTGTAGAGTTTACCAGAACTCCACCAACCTTCATAAGGTCACTGTAGTAAATATCATTTGGCCATTTTACTCGTAGATCAATATCCTAAAGAAAGAAGAACAGACATTTAGAAAGATTTTGCTCCTTGGTGTTGGTTGTAACATCTCATTCATCAATCCAGAATTCTGTATTTTTGTTACCTCTGTGCCACACCAAATGTGGTACCGTTAACTGCTTGCCATAATGAGAACTTTTTAAAGTGTTCTACCAACGTTACTGAAAAAGTCACACGGTTACATGGTTTACTACAGAGGTTTGCAGCTGACAGAGAAATGTGTCTAAATTAAAAAGATTTTTAAAAAAACAAGAAAAAAATTCTGGCAGATAATAAAAAGTGTGACCAAAAGGAGGACAAAGACAGTTGGGATTTTCAATCTTGAAACTGTGTGGATTTATAGAAATAATTCCCTTCATTCGCAAGGTGCCCATTAAAGCTTGAAAAGTTCTAATCAAGAAAGATGTAAACTGAGGCAGCCAATATGACTCACTACTGGTACACAATCAGGATAAGCCCACAACAACATCAACACCATATTTGAGGATCCCTGCAGAAACCAGCCAAGGCAACAATGACATCTCGAATTTCAGAAAGGAAATTTAGCAGACAGGAGAAATTCCAGTTCACAACTATGTCAATACTTCAGTAATGTCCTAAATATATTCACGCTTTCGGCAGCTACGCTCAAGCGACACCATGGAGCTGGAAACAGAAACTGTGCTGTGTGATAGTGCAATAGAGAAGTTTTTGTTGAAACTACAGGACTGAACTGAACTTTGCACTGGCTACTTAAACACAAAAAGAAAGCAAATGTGCTTCCTGCAGTTTGAAAAACTGCACATGACTGTATCCCCAGAGGCAAATTATGGGAGGTGCTCCAGGACTACAAGAGTCACATTCCCTCCTATTGTAGATTATGAAATCCCTTTACAGGATGTGTGAAAACTGCACCTGGGTGCGTGTCTACTTTCCTGACAGATTTAAAGGCCAGAGAGGAGTCCATTACACATACATTGACAGGAAATACTACCTGATTTTGCTATCAAAGCATTCTAAGAGAGAGTATCACCAATTCATATTCATTATGGGAAAAGACTGGACTCTTCACACTGGGAAAAGATTTATAGAAGACTCCTGAGACATGCGAAGCATGACACAGTTAAACAGTACTATCAGTGTTAGATCTTCTGAAGAGTTGTTCAGATCTCACTTAAGGAAAACATACACCAGACACCATCTCTGCAATTAAGTGACACACAAGCATGAAGAACAACTAAGTCAAGTGGGCCTTCTCAAGACACAAACCACACAGTAGCAGAGACTTTGCCACGAAACAAAGTTACAAGGTGCTGCACAACTAACTCATGTATCAAAGAAATAATGGGTACCACGAAATATGCTAGAAACAGAGCACATTCTTATCTTCACTTATTGCAGAGAGATACCTGCCGTTCTGAGAATGGGAAAGCAAAGAATTCTCTTGATATAAAGCCTATTTGCACTTGCAGCACTAACATCTGACAATGAAACTCCCAACTGAGCAGTTGGATTTTCTCCCTGAGGACCCAGAACAAAGATCTCAGTTGGTGTTTGTTTAGCATAGGCAGCATTCATGGCAATCCTAAAAATTATAACTGGTTGATAAACTGAGGTGAAAGTATTTCAGATTTTTGAATGAAAAGCCTGACTGGGCATTTGGGCACAGTGAATGACATTAAAACTGCGTTACTGTATCATTAAGATTCTGACATAAGCCCACAGAGAAATGGAAATTTTGAAGAGAAAATGAAACCTCCTCTGCAGATCACCCCACTGTTTGCAGCTACTGCAGTTGGCATGACATGGGTTTACCCTACATAATAGCACTGTGTTGCTGAGGTTTAAAAAAGGAATTTAAGCATTAACTTTCTGATCAATCTTTGAATATCTTTGCTTTGACATATTCAAGACCAGGCTCTTAACACGGGTTTTACCCATTCACCCATCCACTAGGGTGGATGCAGCCATCAATGAGATTCAGTAACTTTGCCTTGGTAATAGCAAGCTATGCACTGTATGTCTGCTGTGTGTAATAAATACAGTATAGATAGTTTTTCATTATGTAGTGCTTCAATGTAGTATAGTTTTTAATGATAGTATTTAATTATATTATAGTGTAGTTTTTAATTATTTAGTGCTTCCATTGCATTTCTCCTCTTGAATGGAATAAAATAAAAAATGCTAGAGTATACCAGGGTAGGTGTAGGTACAGAAGCAAAACCACCTCCATTCATAAGTTAATTCCTTCCCCAGTCAGACTCATATTTTATAAAGCTAATGCTTGACCCTTCTATTGTAAATGGTTAAATTAGTCACTCTAGCCAAATATTTTCTATTGCAAATTTTAGCCTGGAGCATTTTGGTTTTATAGTCAAGTTATGAAGCACTGAAGTTAGAAGGTTTTAATGGAAAGGCTGACAGACCCTAAACTACAGCAAAGCTACTGGGTGCCACTATAATAAAGTTCATGTGTAAATGTGTATAAGTCATTGATTTTCAGTAATATAGGAAACATATGCTTTAGTTAACTACTTCTGTAAAATACCAAAGTTTTATAGTTAGCAAATATTAGGAAACGGTAACATTAAAAAGAAGATATATGAGGTGATGAAGAAGACTGGTTCTTCATTTTAATGCTGATGACAGGACACTTGATTCCCTCTTGAGAGCAATACTCCTAAGTTCTTGCTTTAGAAATCAGTTTTCAACCTTAAACAAGGGTTGGAAAAATCCTTTAAAAGGGATAAAGTGACCACTGCGACAGCACCCACAGAAAAAGAAGAAAAAGACCTGTCAGTTTTATTTATTTTTCCCTCCTCCCTTTTCCCCCAACTCCTTCAAAATCAAAACAAATTAACTCAATTGTTAGCCAAACAAAGTTGACATTTTCTTTACTGCTGAAGACTGAGTCTTAAGTTTCATGAGACTGAGTGGAATGAGTGTAGTACAGTTGATCAACTCGTAAAAGACGAGTATTCATCTTGCCCATAATACATTTCTTAAAACATCAATAATCAAGCATGTATGAAGGCTAAGTTTACCACTATATTAGTTCTGAAGAACTGTTATGCATTTGCTCATTCAACACACAGAACAACACAGCTGAATCTGAATTTAATGAAAATGGAAACAGGAATTTTGAGATAAATTAGAATGACATACCTCATATCCTGGTATTGATCTAACTGACTCTACCACTGCCAAGGACACCAGGTGCTGAATAAAAGGAATTCTCTGGCCCAGGTTGGAATGTAGAGGAATGGTGATATGTAAAGTGGATAGTGCACAGCCCACAGGACTGAGCCAAACATTTCCACCACGACCTCAGAAGGGAGAGAAAAGAAGTTAATTTCAGCTCAAGAAACAGATATTTGTAAAAAGATAAGCTTGTTAATATAGACAACTATAAAAGAGAAAGATTCAGTAGTATACACCCAAGAATCAACTCCAAGTGCTGTAGGGCTGTTTCCAGACTAATTTTGAAAGAAAACCTGTTAAAGTGTAAAGCTTTTTCTTTAAAAGCCAGCAGATTGATTAAAGTGTTTGCTGCTACTCACAGTGTCCTAAATGACTTGCTACCAGGATTTTCCTGGGATACACACTGAAATAGGCATTAGAACAGGTTGCCCAGGGAGGTGGTGGAGTCACCATCCCTGAAAGTGTTCAAATACATGTAGACATGGCACTCTGGAACATGGCTTAACAGTTATGGTGGTATAAAGTGGACAGTTGGATTTGATGATCTTTGAGGACTTTTCCAACCAAAGCAATTATCTGATTCTATGATTTTTTAAAAATCTTGTGCTTTCTTGAAGTACTTCTGAAGATGCTCTTTGTGCATCTGGAATTCCACCACATATTGAATCATCTTGATACAATTCAGATCTGTACTGAAAGCCAAGTAACTATTTTCATGTAGATTTGTACTCAGAAGAGCTTATTAGGCTGGGGACTGTGTTATTCTAAGAAAATGAATGTAGCTTTTGAATTAGTGATAGCACCCTTCTGGTAAAGAGACAGAACTTGTTTAACTGCAAAAGAGTGTAAAAGCCCACAGGACAGTTTGGGCAGGTCCTGGATAATCAGGGAACCTCAATCTCAGAGAAAGTCAAGACGTGGTCTTGTTCCAGTTAACTCAAAAAGGAGTTCTGATTTGGAAGTCTGCATTACACTAAACGTAGTGATGGCTGTTTCCATGACTGGGGAGAAGTTTTGGCAGAAACTAGAAGACCACTAAATCATTTCTGCAAAAGCCACCAAACATCCTGAAAATGTTTACTTTGGTCTCTGCTAACTTAGGCTTTGAGTTTGAATCCAGAGTTCAAGCAGGAAGAGAAGAGGACACAATTATTCTATAGATTATAGTATCAAAAATACTGCTAATGTATCATTAAGGCAGCTATGTCCTATTTCATATGCTTAATACATATTTATTAGCTCGAGAAGGAAACTTACCTTTGCCTTGTGTTTGTTGAACAGCAATTGCTATTAAACCCATCTCCTCAGGCAATTCAAACATTAACCTGCCAATTAGGAAAAGAAAACACCCCACGCTTATCAGCTGGAACACTAAGCTACATTCATGAAAATCTAGGCTTAAATATCAGGTCATATTTTACATTAACATTGCTCTACCAGTTATTGCTTTTCAGTTACCATTTATTCTTGACCAAAAAGCATTAGACTATTTTTAAAAAAACCCACAAAACACCAAAACTGTAAAATGATAATGTAAAACATTACTATATCTATTACACTACAAAAATGTTATAGCCATAGTTGAGTTCAGGTGCCTTCAGATAACAGACTTTTTTTTTTTTTTTCCTTCATGTTTTCTTGGAGTGCTTATCTTTGCATATCACTATCTTCAGTAAGTGACAACTAGCAATCCAGGACATTTGTTTCTACTTAAAGTAAATTTTTTGTTCATACTACAGAATATAAGAGCAGCAGTTTCTGATTATTTAGAAAACCAATATGGTGGCAATAAAGCAGTTTAAAAGATACACTATCCCCTGAGAACTAATTATGATTTAACTACAGTAAATAAATCTACACCTTCTGAGAACTCTAGAGAACACTGGCTTATTTTAGGCTTGTGTTCTGCTTTTAAAATAGTTTCACTTAAAAGAATACTAACTTTCCTCTGGGGATAAGTAGAAAATGCACTTTAACACCACCAAATGAGTCAATGCTGGACTTAAAAAAGAGAAGGAAAAAACCCTACTGTGAGAACTTCATTCAAGCCACTTTAAAACAGATTTAAACTGTACTACAATCTTACTCCATTTCACATGTTCAGGAAGTTATTTAACAGATAAAACAGATATTCAGGATGCTGCCAGCAAGGGAAATCCAGAAAGTGATGTATAGCCTATGAGTCTACTTCTAACATGAGCACAAAAATCACTTTGTTCAGTCATATAAAAGCAATCTTGTCTTGGAGATAAGTGCAGTCCAAACCAGCAGAGTACCATTCAAAATTATTTCTGACAAATTTCAGGTATGTATGAAAGGTGTTTCAAGTTCTGCACTGAAGCAAGCATCCACAGACAGCAAGAACCAGTTGCAAGCAGAAGAGTCTCCCTGCCACACACAGACGTACATCTTTAGGTAGGTGACAAGATAAGGAACTGCCATCCCTCCTGCTCTGCAGGTTGAAAAGGAAGTTTTCAGTAATCCTTGGGGCTGCATCAGCAGGAAAATGCAAGTAGGATCCCCAAGGTTTCAGAGTGTATTTCAGATGGCTGATCTGCTTTCAAGATGACCAATTTGTGAGGCTATTGAAGGCACAATCTGGACCACAAATGTCTTTACTAATTAGAAATATTCAAACTCAAACTGACAGAAGCTCTAACAGGCTCCACAATGTTATCACAGTATCACCACGGTTGGAAGAGACCTCAGAGATCATCAAGTCCAACCCAGTACCACAGACCTCAAGACTAGATCATGGCACCAAGTGCCACGTCCAAACCCACCTTGAACACCTCCAGGGACGGTGACTCCACCACCTCCCTGGGCAGCCCATTCCAGTAACCAATGACTCTCTCAGTGAAGAACTTTCTCCTCACCTCAAACCTAAACTTCCCCTGGTGTAGCTTGAGACTGTGTATTATCCCACATCACTTCTGAATTAGTGAGATTGTCAAAGAGCAACAGCCAGAGGATCTCTTTGCCAGCCCATTTCAGTTTACATCAAATACAGCCCAATAGCTCTTTCCTTCGGATCCTATGTATGAGACCAGGCTCACCTATCTATCACCAACCTTTAACTTGAAAAACACATCTCTTATGCTGGCACCTAAGGGAAAATCCTCCACAGCTCAACGGCTTTCAGCCTTGTCTTCTGGGAACAGCATGATTTGAGTTACAACACCAAGTACATGGTTTTGCAACATGAAAATCTAATTTGAAATGGGAAGTACAGTTATGAAGAGATTACAGGCGCTGTTGAGGTACACTGATTTCTGTTACTTCTCCATTCACATATTTGCTTTTAAATAGCCCCTCCCCCCCCCCCCCCCAAACAACAACAAAAAAACACAAAAAAAGAATTACGC
>VWZE01000950.1:73522-92489 GCA_013396675.1 Eubucco bourcierii
CTCCCTTCCTGGAGGTGTTCAAGGCCAGGTTGGATGAGGCCTTCAGCGAACTGTTCTAGTGGGAGGTGTCCCTGCCTATGGTGGGTGGTTGTAACTAGATGATCTTTGAGGTCACTTCCAACCAAAACCATTCTATGTTTCTATGCCTTAGTTTCATAGAATCATAGAATTGTCAGGGTTGGAAGGGACCTCAGGAATCATGCAGTTCCCAACCCCCTTGCCATGGGCAAGGACACCTCATACTAGCTCAGGCTGCTCAGAGCCACATCCAGCCTGGCCTGAAAGATCTTCAGGGATGGGGCTTCCACCACCTCTCTGGGCAACCCATTCCAGTGTTCTCACCACCCTCATGGTGAAGACCTTCCTAATAACCAATCTGAATCTAGTTTTGCTCCATTTCCCTAGTCCTATCACTACCCAACATCCTAGAAAGTCCCTCAACTGCTTTCCTTTAGATACTGGAAGCCCCCTGAAGCCTCAGGTTCTGTTAAGGAGCTACATTTGTCATCCACCTCACTTATGATTTCTCTTTGTTAAGCCATGCAATGTTTCACAGGGACACACTTTTGTTTGAGGAGTCTAGCCCATCAGCTAGCATAGCAACAAGGGCTATCCTAACCAGAACCTTCTCAAGATATAAAGTCTTGCATGCACTTTTAATTCATTGTTGAGCTGACGTGAAATAAAGCATTGAACTGAGTTGCAGATCCTGAACAGTGCAATGCAACACCCCTGAACAAAATTTCTCTGCAATTTCTTGTTCTTTGTGTGAAGATAGCCATGATAACGGTTCAGCTTTTCTTCTGATTTCAAGTTGCAGATCATGTCAGAGACAGCAATCTGTAAAAATTATGTGGTTTTCTATGGTGAATAATAATAAAAAAGGGGCAATAAACACAATAGCTGGACTCAGTTGGCTCTGTATTCATGAATCTAATAATTAAAACACAAAAATGCTCTCATGAAATACTGGAGTCTCACACTAGCTGCTCCCAAACAGTGCCAACAGAAACCACAGGATTTCTAATTCAGTATTAAAGCATACAGCACTTTTCTCATGCAAGAGCCAACATCCAAAAACATATAAATAAAGAACAGAAAAAGTTCTGTTTCCAAATATGTTGTTAAATATTTTTTAAACCCATACTATTAGACTGTGCCAACTTCAAGGCAGTTTCCAATAGTTAATTTCATGGGTGATTAAGAATGGATTTCAAAATAAGGAAGTTACTCTATGCTGGCCACAGCATCCTCTGTAGACTCCAGAAACAGTAATCATAATGTAGACTTAACCACACAGCCAACACAAAATGCAGCTGATATTCAAATCCTGAAACAGTAGATTCTCTTTGTCAGAGTGGGTAGGAGCCAAACCAAAGGTCCCCCATGTATCCTCATTACTGCAAATTCTTCAAATGCAAGAAAAGTAGTACCTCCTGTAAAGTTCAAAGGAATGCCCAGTTTAAGACAATAAAATACATACAAACACCTCTGACCTTCAGAAATGGATGAACAGGTAAAGCCCTGACCTGGAGAGAGTTAACATTCAACCAGGGAAGGCTGCACAATCATCCTGACTCAATGTACCCAAATCACACCTGCTGCTTAAGCTGCAATTGCAAGAGGGCAGAAAACCATTTAAGTTCTCAGATAAACCTAGACTTGGATCTTGGCATCTTGCCACTTTTCTGTGCGATGACCACTGACATCTGAACATGATGAAGTGTTAACATACTAAATATCATCAAAGAAAAATTGCCTTTCCTTCTTGTATTACCTTAGCAAGCTCAAGAATTACTTGCAAAATCTGGCATAACAATATGTCAACTTCCAACTGCACACCTCTACAAACAGTATTTCAACTTTCTTGTATGAAAACCAAAGAAAACTGATGCTCAGCCCCTGCCATGTCTCACTCTCACCAACTCTGTTGCAGCATTGCTGTGTTGTGGTATATCTACAGCCAGGGTCTGTTGCCCATTACTTGATGACATGCCATTCTTGCATTTGCTCCTCAGAGTAACAGCTAAAATCTGTCAAAAATAATTTCTGAACACCCTAATAGGCCTCTAGGTCCTCTTTCACCTGATTTGGGTGGGAGGTGGGGGAAATTTCTTTAGCTGTAATGTGAAAACAGACTACAGGTGCAGAAAGGAAACTTTTCTCATCCAGCTTTACTGACACATTTCTACAAAGCAGGTGTTCAGACAACCCTGACACTTGAGTTATACTAAAGCTTGGTCAGATGTGAAGCCTTAGCAGAGATGTTCTGGGCTAGTAAGTGAACTAGCACAACCATTCAGATCACATGCAACAGAAGCTAGCATGAAAGAGAAGGAGGAAGACTTGAAGGATTAGTTATATGATACTATGATTCTTAGCAGTACTTAACGCTAAGCAAGCTGAAACGGTGAGACAGACATGGTGTGGTATTTCATTTGAAATGAAACAGTAAGGTTTTATCCAAGGCTAGGGTGGTCTGTGGTAAGTAATTCCTTTCCTCCTCCTCCTTCAGAAGAAGAAAAAATGGACTGGGAAGAATGTCTTAAATGGGAAGTATCAGCACAGGCATACAAATGGTACTATGCAAAACCACTTGGAAACAGTAAGGAAAAAAAAAAAAGAAAAAAAAAAGAGAAAAGAATAAAAGAATAAAGATGTACATTAAAAAAAACCCAAACTAATCAGTAACTAGCACACTTGTATAAAGCAAAAAGCCACTCCATCAGTACCCAGATCTGTAATTATGTCAAAATGAGCCACAGCTGCACAGCAGCGAGCTGAAACCTTACTCTAACTACAGGTCAATGCTGACAGCTACAGTGTAAGCCTAAAATACAATGTCACACCACAGTCACAGAGTTGGAAAGAACCTCAAGTGTTCTTCTATGTCTGGTAAAACCTTCTCTAGACTGTTCATAAAAACTTAGAACAATGGAGAAACAACAGCTTACTTAAGCAAGTTACCTTTCATTAACGAATTTTAAAGGAAAAATTACTGCATCTGCATTTCTGCACTAAAATGTTGTCTGCTGCCCACTGAGAATGAAGAAATGCTTAATGATTTTCTTCCCAGAATGGACCATTGACTCGAGCAAAAGTTTCTTTACACAAGTCCTGTCTTCTTATGATGAAATAGACATCATTATTTTATATCCCACTTTGCCCATCTAAAGAGTCGTGTTTCCTAGACCTTGAACTATTCCCTTTCCTCTGCAAACCCACACCTTTGGAAGCCTGTGCTGAAAACTGGACCAATAACTCCAGCTAAATACTTGCAGCGTTGAATAGAACTGGAAAAATTACTCTGTACACTTTACTTGTAGCATATTTTAAAGTATTTTTGTATGAATTTCAGTTTCAGGCCTCGCCTTCTTTGTAACCCCAGTAAGACTTTTTTCCTTTTCTTCTTCTTATTTCCCTGTCCCCCATATTCCACTGCTGAAACAGACCTCTAGAACCTCTCTTAATAAACTGAGATTCAACCACCCTAGCCTCGTTCACTGATTTGCATCTGATTATTACTCTGTGCCACACTTAGCCATAAAAAGCTGCATCCTAATTATATTTCAGGTCATTCTTTGACCCACCGAGGTTGTTTGAAACCTGCCTTCCTACAACCCTAATAGCTCCCTTCCTACAGCTTGATTTTTGATAAGCATACCCTCAATTCTGTAATCCAAATTATTAATGAAAATAAAGGAGTTTTGCTGAAGCATCAGCAGATATGAAGCCCCAGCATATATGAAGCCTCAGCAGCCTGGTCTAGTAAATAAATCAGCAAAACCACTAAAGCCACACGTAACATAAAAAAGTATGAACACTGTTTAAGGGAAATCAGAAAAACATAAGGACTCTTCTCAAACATGTATGTCTGACGAAGCAAAGCTTCTGTGGTGCTGAAGCAAGGAGATCAATAACTGGAATCTTCAACAAATTAAACTAAACCACGACTAAGAAAAGAACAACTGTAAACATAGGAGAAGCAGAAACAAGTGAGTCAACTAAATGGGGTTTGTGCTACAGTTAGAACAGAAGGCTTAGCTGTAGCACCTTATATTCCTTTATTTCAAGAAGAAGTAAAAATTGCACAAATGGGTTTAAACTGGCAGAGGGAAGATTTAGGCTGGATGTTAGGAGAAAGTTCTTTCCAGTGAGGGTGGTGAGGCACTGGAACAGCTTGCCCTGGGAGGTTGTGGCTGCTCCCTCCCTGGAGGTGTTCAAGGCCAGGTTGGAGGAGGCCTTGAGTGAGCTGTACTAGTGGGAGGTGTCCCTGCCTATGGCAGGGGGTTGGAACTAAATGATCCTTGAGGTCCATTCCAATCTTACTATTCTATGATCTATGAACTGATAAGCACCGATTAGCACTCTCCTTGAGTGCTAATGGTAAATACAATATTCCTAGGCAAAGGATTTGTATTTTGGGAAAAGTCAGAGCTATTTCCCAAGCTCAAGAAACTCTAATCCAATATTGAACTCTGATCTGTAAACTATCATGAGTTTTGCATAAAACAAGATCCAACAGGTCATAACCTGCTTTAAGAGTTGGAAGATTTTTGATAAAGCACAGGGCTGATGAGTCTTAAGAAGGGTGTTTAAAGACTTCAGCTGTAATGCTCAGTAGTTAAGCATCTAAAAGAAGAAAGACCATTGAAGAAAAAATAAGCACCTTTCTTTCCCCCCACTAACAGAATTTTAACAAGACACTCTTCATAGAATTAATAAAGTTGCAGTTGTAAATGTCAAGTGACTGCAGCTGTCTGTCTCTTCCACCTTTCACAATATATTTAGTGTTGAATATAACTGAGAAAGAATAAGATGAAGAAATACTTTTCTTCAGATGTTGTGGTTTTTTGGGTTTTTTCCAAAGTGGATTTTTCAACAAGAATTCCAGAAATAAACTTGACTTTTCTGACCATGGACATTAACATAGCAGAACACTATATTCAGACTAAATCTGTAAACTTAGTTTTTCCTATTGCCCTTGTTTTGTTTTATAGGATAATTTCTTTATTGCAGCAAATACAAGCTCCTTGTGTTCATTTTTGAGATAACTTTTGTCATTCAGATCCCACACTCACCCTGTCCCTGTAGGTCTTTTTCTCATTCAAAATGTGTAAGCTTTGGGTCACAAAATCCTCATTTTGTGTTTGTGTAACTCTGAGCCATCACTAGGGCGGCTCAAATGATTCAAGGGGAAAAATTCAAATGGGGTTGGAGTTCCCATACTGCAGGTTGACAAAGGCAACTACAGGTAAAACACAAAGCTCAAAGAGCAGTGGTGCATCCTTTATCTTTGCAGTCCATTTGCCACGGGGAAATTATTCTTTGGTACAAAATTCCTCCTAGTATTGGTAGAACAGGTAGAAAGAACCTACTTTTTGAATTGGCTATCATCTAACATATGGGTTCTTATCATGTACAAGTTCAGATCATAAACACAGGTTTTCTGGCATTCTAGGGGCATTTCCCATGTACAGAGACTAAACTGTGTCAGGTATCAAGTTGCAGAAGTGTTACATTAATTCCACGGCTACACATCAGAACGTAAGCAGAGCCCAAAATTTACTAAAAGGCAAGATGAGGCAGAACACTTTTACACATCAGATACTCTTATGCAGCAAGAAATGGAAAATTCATTCCAAAATCAAATGCAGGCATGATCAAATAGAGTTTTGTCAATATGCAGGGTAGAACCTAATTCTCCGGTGGGGCTTTTTGTTCTACAGATCCTGAAAGCTGAGACATGCAGTGATGCAAGCCAAATACAACACGAGTGTAACTCTCAAGCTGAAGGGACAAGGAACATATTTAGTGTGACAACACCTGGAAAGTCTCAGGGTTTAGCAACAACAAAAGATGAAAAAAAATGTATGTTTTTTTTTTTTTTTAATTAACCAAAATCTTCACATCTAATGAAGCAACTAACTAGCAACTGGATATTGTTGAGTTATGTTTGATTATTTCCTACTGACATACTCATATTTCAAAACAAATAATGTGTATTACTCTCCATTTTAAAAAGCTACTAAAAAATCTTGTTAATAGTTAGAAATTTCTTCCCTCAAGTTAAACATTTACACACAGTATCACACTCAGTATCACCAGGGTTGGAAGAGACCTCAAAGATCATCAAGTCCAACCCGTCACCACAGATCTCAAGACTAGACCATGGCACCAAAGACCACGTCCAAATGCGCCTTGAACACCTCCAGGGACGGTGACTCCACCACCTCCCTGGGCAATATTTCAGGCAATAAAACTTGTACTAACTATTCCAGTATCAGATAAAGCAGTGTGGCTTCCAAAATCATTAAATGCATTGTCAAGCTCTCAGTATTAAATTATTTTTATATATCCTAGTGTTAAAAAAAAAAAGGAAGTTAACAGAAGTCATATTTTTGATTATTTATGACAATCTATCCCTCCTCTGATATTAAATTTTATTTCTGTTATTGAAGAGTTCTTATAACTGAATGTCCTTGTAGTCATTAGCTTTTAGGATATGTCCACAGAGAAAAGATGACTGAATTTTAGAAAGGAGATTATAAAATATGTGTCAGCAAAACAATGCTATTTTTATCTGTCCATTAAACAACAGTTCCTCCCAGGTGGAACAGACACTCTGAGGATTAAACCCAAAGAATGTTTGCAATACCCTATAGGTGTCCACGAACAGACAAATTCCAACTCATTCTAGCAACTAAAAAAAAAACCAAAAAAAGCAAAAACCATAAAATCCCCCAAGTTTGCAGGCAGAATTAAGTTACTCCCTTAGCCCTCATTTTGTTGCTAGTGCACATCAATAAAATTCCACAGGCCTTTACTAGTGAAAAAAAAAATTGATAACCCAGTTAAACAGCATTCACTGTAAACTGAAAGAACTTGAAAGAAGTAACATATATTTACATACAAATGTGTGAATGTAAAGTTATTTGCAAAGCTAACTAATGAGTGTAAAGTTATGTGTAAGGCTAACTAACAGCTCTGGAGTATATTTTGATGGTTTTGGTTATCCTGCAAATCAGTGAAAACATTATCTGCAAGGCAGTTTGCCATGAGGCCTCATGAAACGCAGCTGTTCGCATGGCTGCCCCTTTCCCAGACAAACTGGGATTAAGTTTCTGCTGCCACAAACCTCTGCAGTCCTGACGAGCATTCTTCTACCCCACTGTTAGGGTTGTGTATTGGATTATCATATGAGGAAGGCATGGGCATGGCAAGAGTTCAATTTAGACATCACTTACATAAGCAAAAAAAATTTTATATACACACATACATATATATATACTTTTTTTTTTTTTTTAAAATCACAGAAAAGAAGCAAAAAGCTGAAAAGTATTAACTACCAGTATCAGCACGCATTTGATAAGAAAAATTCTGTCCCTCAAATTAATAATAAACCCTCTGCCACTCAAAAGGTGTGAGGGAAATGACAGTGAACTTTCCAAAGTCCCCCTCTTAGGGGAGGACACTACTGCTACTAATGCTCTCTAACAGTTTTGAATAGTCAAAATTGCATGCAAGAAATGAATACATTTTTGTTTTCAGTCTACTATTATTAGATAATGAATAGGGTTGATGAAAAGCTCAACATGAGCCTGCAGTGTGCACATGCAGCCCAGACAGCAACCGAGTGCTGGGCTGCAGCAAGAGCAGCGTGGCCAGCAGGGCAAGGGAGGGGATTCTGCCCCTTTACTCTGCTCTCGTCAGGTTGCTCTTAGGTCTTCCCGGAGCCTGAATAACTCCAGATCCCTCAGTCTACCTTCACAGGAGAGGTGTTCCAACCCCCTGACCATTTTCAATATGCTCCTCTGCAGAGTTCACTCAGGCCCATGTCCTTCATGAACTGAGGGCTCCAGAGATGGATGCAGTACTCCAGGTGAGCGCAAATAGCCTCTGAAGTCACCACTGTTAACTGCATTGCAATATGCAGAATATTCTGGTTTTGTTCAATGAAATAATTGATGTAGGATATTGCAGAACAGTAATATTGGGTCCCTGGCTAAATGCCAACTGCAACAGTAGGAGGCATGTTCTATCCTGAATGCTCACATGGCTCCGCTTCTTAAGGGATGCCCTCCTTTATTTTAGAACATAGGCATCTCACTTTATGCAAGAGAATACATGGAGAAATTTGCACATTCAAAACTTCACTTTTGGAAGGTACATTTCTTGGTGTCTATTCTAAAACGTGCAAACACTGGAATTAGAAAACAAAAGTTCAGTGGGAAACACTTTCTAATTTTAGTCAGTATATGAAATTACCTCGGCAACAAACTACGGCAGCTATTTGGCGGCATGGCATGGTATCACCTTGCTCTTCACAACGAAGAACTTGGAAAATGTTTGCCAACTGAAAACTGCAAGTTCATGTAGAAAACAATTATCCTCTCTCTCAGTTACAAAGACCTCACTATGCAGCTTATTATACAATAAAACTGGTCGCTGTCTCAAATATTACAGTTTAAGAATAAGATGAGATGGCAGAACAAGAATATGATGATGGGCAACAACCCTGACAAGGATTAATGTTCTGGAAAACTTCAAGGCTAGAAAAGACTTCCCAACATCTTGAGAAAAAAGTGGTTAAAACCTCAACATAATTTGAATACTCAAAATATCACATGTACATTTAGGCTCATAAGGTGCACTTTAAAAACTACTTTTTGTCCTTTTCCTTTTATTTTGGTTTTTTTTTTTTTCTTGGTAGACAGGTTAACCTATACAACATTTACTGTAATTAAAAACACTATACTTCCTCAGGGCTCTATTTCTTTCCACCTCCCACTAAACCTAGGCTTTGACTTCTGAAACTTACTCTTTTATTAATTCACATAATTACTGTAAGATTAATGTAGACACAACCAGGTTAAAAGTAGGATTTAAATTTAAAGATCTACAAAATTTCTTAGTTTGGCAGTGGTATCTTATTTATTTTCTAGTTCCCCCTAACATCTTTCCAACCTTATCTTTAAGAATTTGGATTTATAAAAACATATTATTACAACAAATGGCAACTGGAGGAGAAAAACAAACATCTAGAAGATAATAACTGGCAATGAACAAATAATAGGTTGACCAGCTCCACAAAGAACACGACATTCACACTTCTCAGGAGGACAGCTGGGATGGTTTGGGAGTTCCTCGCTTGCCCCACACTATGAAAAATCACCCAGACTAGACTCAGACAGCTGGAAGTTAAGGACTGAAGCTCTGTTTACAGCTCAGCACAATAGACAAGCAGATACATACACAATAGACAGGAATATTTACAGAAATATACAAGTTAAAGGTAACACAGAAACACAACTCCCCTCCCAGAGATCAGAGTCCCCAGGAGGGGCTCCCAACCACCCTTCCACCTTCTCCCCACCCCTCTACCTTACCCCAGGGTCTGCTGTACGTGCAAGGAGAGTTTGGAGGACTGGTCAGAGGGTTAGAAGCAGAGTGGTTAGTTAGGTTACTCAGCAGAGAGGTCAGCAGACACACCAGCAGCCAGAGAGAATGAGAGACCCTCTCTATCTTATCTATATATGTGTCCTTGTTTTTATACTTCTCAGCAAGCCTATGAGTGAAGTAGACATCACCAGTGTTTTCTCTTCACAGCCTATAATCTAATGTTTTTCATTAAAATATTCCAATTAGCCTCAAACCAGCACAACAGCAGACATACAGTTGTCTCGAATGCTTACTCATCACATACACTGTGCTCTCCTCAGCTGTGCAAAGCCACCAAAACAATGCATACACCACGATAAACGGATGCGTCCCAAGCCACCAGTGCAAAAACTTCATTTAGACAATAAGACAAAAAGACTTCCAACACATTCTTTTCCCAATGAAAAGGGGTCTGGTTTTGACATCACAAAGCATTACACTAGTGCAAAAGTCTTAACAGCTCCTGTAATTAAGGCCCTTCTTGAGTAGCAATGCTGGATACAGTTGCTTGTTTCCATGTTAAGAGCATAAGCCCCTATGAACATTGCTGAAAAAAAATAATTACTGAGTAATGTGTCCCAGCATGCTTCTGATCTACTTAATTTCATAAATCATTGAAAACCAAAAATAAAAATCCTTACTGTCTGATGCTGTGGATTCACTCCTATCAAAAAAATTAAGGGTTGCTTTTATAGAATCATAGAATGGTAAGGTTGGAAGGGACCTCAAGCATCATCTAGTTCCAACCCCCTGCCATAGGCAGGGACACCTCCCACTAGTACAGCTCACTCAAGGCCTCATCCAATCTGGCCTTGAACACCTCCAGGGAGGGAGCAGCCACAACCTCCCTGGGCAACCTGTGCCAGTGTCTCACCACCCTCACTGTAAAGAACTTCCTCCTAACATCCAGTCTAAATCTCCCCTCTGCCAGTTTAAACCCATTGCCCCTTGTCCTGTCGTTGCAGGACCTTGTAAATAATCCTTCCCCAGCCTCCCTCTAGGCCCTGGAAGGCTACTATCAGGTCCCCTCGAAGCCTTCTCTTCTCCAGGCTGAAGAGCCCCAACTCTCTCAGCCTGTCCTCATAGGAGAGCTGCTCCAGCCCTCTGATCATCTTTGTGGCCCTCCTCTGGACCCGCTCCAACACTTCCATGTCCTTCCTGTGCTGAGGGTTCCAGAACTGCACACAGTACTCCAGGTGGGGTCTGACAAGAGCAGAGTAAAGGGGCAGAATCACCTCCCTTGCTCTGCTGGCCACGCTTCTCTTGATGCAGCCTAGGACTCGGTTGCTGTCTGGGCTGCATGTGCACACTGCAGGCTCATGTTGAGCTTTTCATCAACCCAGACTCCAAGGTCCTTTTCCTCAGGGCTGCTCTCCAGCCATTCACCACCCAGCCTGTATTTGTGCTTGGGATTGTGCCTACCCAGGTGCAGGACCTTTTATTACATAGTATTTTTTTACAGAAGTTGCTCTTCCTTTTAAGCAACATTAAAGGTCCTGCCTTCAACAGATGTAAATTAGATAAGAAAAGACTACAGAAACAGTATATACACTAAACTCTATTCCATCTACACATCTTCAGTATAAGAAGCCTCTTTGGGCCATGAGTTTTCCCATCATAGCAAGCATTTTACAAAAGGGGCTTGTGGCCATCACCTCTCTTCTCTTTCCCAAAGAGTGACACTTTTGTTCATATTATAATTTTACTTCATTCTGAATGTAACCATGTTTTTTAAAAGTTCTTTTCCGGTACAGGTAAGACTTACAGTAGTACATACACAACTGTTTGCACTGTTAATATATTAAAAGGTTCTTGTAATTGAAACTACAGTAGGCAGCTGTCCTAAAATTTCAAGGGGGAAAAAAAAAAAAAAAAGGAAAAATAAAGATCCTCTACAAGCATAACATCCCTTTTTATTTCACTCTTAAGTAGAAACACTGCTATGTTGTAACACATTATATCACAGTGTTAATTTAGTAGAGTAATCAAGCACTGAGACAACTTGCTCTTAAACAAGTAGAACAGCTGTCAGACAGCTACAATTTGGTAAGATAACTATTTTAATAATAATGAAAACTTTTTGTATTCTAAGACTTTGTTAACATCCAATTAGCAACACTGGAGGTATTACCTAGTTCATCTCAGCCTAGGTACTCATTTTGGTCCTCAATATTATTCTAAACAGTAATCATTTATACCTTCAAATCAAATAGTCTTAGCACAAGAGACTTCCCCCCAAAAAATGGTCCCATTCTCTATGTATGCATATACCCACATATGTGCCCATGCAATTATTTCCAAATGAAGGAAAAAAAATATTAAAGAGCCATGTATGAAATACCTATTAAACATGAATTACACATTTTCAATTCATTATTCCCACAGGGCAGTACATGTCCTTGATATTAATCCTCTTAAATTCCCATCATTGGTAAACCACAAAAACACACAGTTAATCTGCTGACATTCCCCTCATTGGTTGCTTCACATCCTAACAGGTTAAATTTTCACTAAAATATTTCCTATCATTAAGTTTAAATAAATTGTACTATGATGTCTTGCAAACCTTTGTCTCGTTTTCGTGAGTTACTTCAACAATTAGTCATTTAAAATAGGGAATTTTGAGAAACAAAAAGCAACTACTGTTCTTTAGGAAAAGAATTCCCTACAGTATTAAGCCTTCTCTTTATTAAATTAAGCTTACAGGTAGCTAGCTTGTCTCACAGCTCAGTGGTTTATAGGGTCTTCCCATGTTATAGCAAACACAAAGTCCTTCTGAGATGTATTCTTCCCATATTGAAAACTCATGATATATTTTAAATAAGACAGGATGGTTAAAATGAATACAGAACTGCAACATCTTACATAAACTTATTAACAGGTATTAGCAAGTTTTTTGCCCACCTTTAGAAATAGCAGTTACAGATCCAGTTTCCTCCTTCTGACTTTTCTGTTAACTATGTGCAACTTTTATCCCTGCTGAACGTTACCTTAATTTGGCATCTTTTGCAACTGATTGGAATTGTATTAGAATAACTTGATATTTTTCAATTTAAGTAGTATCATGTATAATTAGACATCTGATACACTTCAACTTTAAGATGGGAGTATCAACTTTTTATTTCCCTGCTTTATTGGTAGTGAGCCTTCATCAGTACAGTATCATATGTGTCAGTCTTCACTTTTTGAATGCTATGACACAAAAGAGAATGTATTAAAAAAATCTGAACATGACGATCCCTGCAGGTATTAATCAAAATCCTACCAATGGAAGAGGATCATCAACTGAAATATTCAATATAAACCAAATTATATGGATCCTTCAGATCTCGCTCAGATATAGCTTTGTTTGTTTGCTTGTTTTATTTTGGTTTTAACTATTGATTGCCTTAAAAAAGGGTAAGCAAGAAGTTTCACTGTTAAGTTTCCTTGGAACTTGATCATTAGTGATATTCTAGCATTTGATGTGCTTAATTTTCAAAACCTATGTAATGGACCTCTCTACTTGGAGTTGTTCATACAACAACAGACTATTTACTTTGGCCTCCTCATTCATGTGCTCTTTATCCTCATTCTACAAAGCACTTCAAGACATCCATAGACATCTGACACTTATAATTTATATACAGTAATTAGTAACTCAAGAATTTGAGTTTTAAAGAAAATCCTCAGCAAGCATTTTGCATCCTGCATTCTACATTAGAGCTAATGGCCTCCAAGGCAGCCATACCAGTCTCAGAGACTTCCCTCCAACAATTCCGAGACGTGCATCATATATCATTAGCGGTTAAGCATTCGAACGTCACAAGATCTACTGGTGAGAACAAAGAAAGCATTGCACAGCATCACTGGGCTCAGTTTTTATTTCTGTAGAGTAGCAAATCTACAAAACAACTAGAGTCCAGGGCAAGCCCTCCTGGAGCAGAACCAAACCACAGAAAGTCTATGAATTTTCATATTCTTCATCACTGTCATGAAAAACATTTCCCCCTTAAAACCCACAGAGTATTCTATACAGAAAAAAATATCTATATCCTAAAAAGAAAGAAAAAAAATCACTCTGCTGATGACAGTTTTCAAGAACAGATCATGCCTTGCCTTCCTTGCCTCTGGGAACCAAGCACATGTTTTCAAAAAGAAACCCAGCGTTTGGGATCGGTTCTTGGGTGCTTTTTCGGCTGGCAGTGCATCAGGAAGGAACATGACCTCCTCCGCTCTGTGGCAGGTTAAGCAGTCTGATTGAACATTGCTGCTAATTAAGAGCTCTTGTTGTTTGGCAGGACCACCAGAGTACCTTCTGCACTTGTTCATGACAACAGCACCTCTTTCAGAAATTAACTCTTGATGAGTGCAGACAGGGGGCCCAGCTGGTTCTCCCAAATCCTCCAACTATATAAATGAAGCATAATAAGAACACTGGTGACTACCAAGGGAAGAAAGGCTATTCGTGACCTCTTTTTAAAAAACAGAGTATACTTTTACACTGACTTAATTTTCTACACTGGGGGTAGATAATGCAGCTGGGAACTGTGTGAACAGAACTAAAAATCGCAGGAGGTGACAGTGAATAATTTTGTAAGGAATATTTTATTAGGTAAGCTAAAATATAATTTTGTTCACAGAGCTTTCAAAATCAATAAATACTAATCAGTAGCCAGTCTAGTAAAGCTTCACAGCAAAAGCTGTGAAAAAAGGTTTGGAGGAAAAAAAAGGTCTGTCATTAATACAGATTTGATATTTCATTTCTAAATCTTTAGGATGCATTCAGAAGTGTAGTTTCATCATATTCAAAAGAGATGTCGTTCCACACATATAAATAGTACACACAGCCCTAAATCCTCCACAAAATACAACCCACTTCTATTCAATGGTAAATGTCCACCAACAAATGACTGGGACCTCTGATGACATTTCTACAGGTTAGCATGATTTTGCCCACCTGAAAAAGTGCTTACTCGGCACGTAACACACTAGCAGAGCAACGGCAGGAAGCTCCCCGTTACCTTTGCTCTACTTTCTCTGCATGCAATTTTAGACTTCAGCTTGCTTAACATCGACATCAAATTCATGCTGTGAAGTTTACAAATCGACTTCCAGGTAAAATAAGAATGGATATTTAGCTAATAAATATGCAGTGGAAGTACTGGCTATTAACATACTAAGATGTCACGATCACAAAATGCAGGTTTTTTTCAATTCCTTCATATTGTTTCAGAATTTGATATAGTACAGAGGTCACATGCATCTGTCAGCCTTCACTTGGTTGTTAAGAGCTGAAGGTTGAGGAGATGTAAGAATAATTACTACTGTTTGAAAATATTTGTATTGGTAGGGTCTATCATATTAAGTAGCAATCAGAAATAATTACATATGCAAAGTGTTTGACTGCACCCTTCTGTGCAAGAAACTATCAGATACGGCAAAAGAACGTGAAAAGCTATGATGATTGGATGCAATCATTTCCCTTGGTTTAAAAATGCATTTAAAAACAATTTAGTCCCTATGTTTCTCTTTTCTACCCCCCAGCCCAGCCCAGCTTCCCCTTCATCCTCTTTGGTTACATGTTGTATGAAGCTTTCATTTTGAGACAGCTAATGTTAAAAGTCACATATAAGCAATAAATGTTTGCTTGCTTTTAGAAAAAACCAAATGAGAATATAGTAAGAACAGTAAGCAAATGTTTTCATAATGTGTCTAAGGACAGACAGCTTCACTGACATGAAAAAATACCACCAGAAATGAACACTTGGACACACATACGTGAGATGTGATTTGTGACTGAAAAGTTTGTAGCACACATCCCTACTTTATTACTTCCTTTTTTCCTTCTGAGATGATTTCTGCTTCAGAAAAATAACCAAATACTCAACCTAGATTAAGGATGTCTCAGTGGTGAGAATATTCAGAGAGCATTCAGATTAATCACAGTGATTTGTTGTCGGTAAGATGTCACTGCAAACCTCACACTGTAGTGGTATGTGTGTATGTTTTAAGGTGCCTCAGGTTCTGAAACCTTGCAAATAAATATATATACATTTATTTGCCTTTAAAAATCAAAACACTGGCCATGAGAGGTCCACAGGTTAATTGGAAAAACATGACCCAAGGTCCAAATAGTAAAAAGTATCCACATGGCTACTTTTTTCTTAATCTGAGTATCATCAAATGTACAGAGCTAGTGGGAATGTAATTTCTTTTCTGTGTATGTTGGAAAAACTAGGAGAGAACTGACTCACTAATTGCACAGCTTCAGCAGTCTCCTTCCAAAATTTTCTTTTATGTGGACTTAGGCACTGTGGAGTCACAGAAGGAGAGGTGCAGGGCAAAGAGCAAGTACCTATGAATCAGTTGAATCAAAAATGAAAAACATGAGCTATTGTTAAAAGCTGCATCCATGGCAGAGGTGTACAGAAGCAAACTAATTTTCCACTGACCATTATAAACTGAAATGCATCTCTACAAATGGAAGTAGCCTATGATGACCATCTTGCAGTCTCTTCCAGTATACTGGATTATGTGTTCTTTCTCACATTCATATCCCAACCTAAGCTCTAATGGACAATGTCTGAGGACAGCAACTGAATATGGCATAAAGATTTTTTACCTTAGCTGCTCAATAAACCGCTTCAGCTTACAACATGCAATCATTATTAAAGTCTTGAGTAACTGTAGTATAAGATTACACATAAATAACCTTTTAACAAGTAACTTCCATTCATATCCTGTCTGCTTTTCCAACACAGCTGTAGGAAATGTTTCGTATTTGTTATGACTCCTGTTCTGTCAAATGATCTCTCCACCTTTTCTGGATGAGGGCAAAGGGGGAAGGGAGAGCTGTATGCTGAATCTCAGGCCTTCAGTTAGGAGTAGAACTTTGTGCTGTAGTGAGCTTCAGATTTCCTCAAACAAGCCCTTTTTCCAAAATCACCAATTGGTAAGTGCTCAAAGGCAACAGAGCCTCAATTAAAGCTATCTTTAAGCCATCTGTTAGTTTGGGGAAAGCTGTGATTCAAGTCTCCCCATACAACCAGTAATTCTTTTTGTGATGGGAAACAGCTGCATCCAGGCTAAAAGAAGGTATATTCCACAACCTGGAACAGTTAAAAGAAAGAGCACACTTAAAATAAGATTTCTGAACAAATATAAGAGACAGGGAACTGTGAAAGCTAAAATTCAGAATCTGGCTAGAGTGGTAGACATTGGAAGCACAGCCCAGGGCTTGAGGAGGGGATTGAAAACTGCATTTTATTCCAAAAAGCATTCCCAATAAAATCACATGTAGAATACTGTATGTTAGAACATTGTACTGTATTTGGCATATACACTGCTTGACAGGTCAAAAATGCTGTAAAGTGATGTGTAAAGTAATAATTACAGCATCAGTTTAGCTCATCAATGAAATTCTACTAGATTGGACAGCCTATAAAACAAATGACTCAATAGCAAGTGGGAAAATTTAATGTTGATAATTGCATATATACTTACATAATTATCTTTCTAAAAATTAGGGAGGTCTTTTTCCTGAGTAATCTATTGGGGAACAAAAGAAACTCTGAGGGAAATTTTTCATACTAAATCTTGTTTTACTGTAGTGAGAATATAGTCAAAGAATCAGGTACTGGTCTGACTGATTAAAGGTTCATACATTCTGGTGGGAGAAACTCTAGATCCTTCCTACATCAGATGGCCATGCTTGAGGCAGCACTTAGTCTTCATGAAACATCCACCAAGAGCTATGATAAACTGTGCTGAACACTAGAAGAATTCTTTTAAACATGGCCATAACACCTGGTGAGTCAATGTAAGAATGATGATGCTGTGTCAAAGGAAAGCTTCAGCAGTTGGTGCCCTTGCAGGTGATCACAGTAGAGGCTATCTCAGAAGACCAGTGGTGGTATACAAAATCCTGCTTTATGAATAAACACCTTTTCTTAGGGTAACTTGCCATTATTATGACTAGTATGATTGTTTTACTCAATTATGTTTACCTAAAGAGATTTTAAGTTGTAAAAGAAAAAGAATGTTCTATATGAATTAATTCAGAGTTGACAGAAAGCTGCTCAATAGCCAAGGCAACAGCCACTTAGTACCCTTGCAGAGGGCTGGCAGCCATCACCTAGGTACAAGGAGGGTACAGGATCAAGGGGCCACATGGTGCAGAACTTGTTTCTAATGTTTAACAAGAGACAGTACCTTTCTTTCAATACTGTACCTAAATTAAAACATGTAGGCCATCACAGCTAAGAACTGTAACTGTAACAATGATACATCCTGCCATCTTTGTTTTTTGGGAGAACAGGCTGGGGAGGGACTGTTTACAAGGCCTTGCAATGCCAGGACAAGGGGCAATGGGTTTAAACTGGTAGAGGGAAGATTTAGACTGGATGATAGGAGGAAGTTCTTTACAGTGAGGGTGGTGAGACACTGGAACAGGTTGCCCAGGGAGGTTGTGGCTGCTCCCTCTCTGGAGGTGTTCACTGCCAGGTTGGAGGGAGCCTTGAGTGGGCTGGACTAGTGGGAGGTTTCCCTGCCTATGGCAGGGGGTTGGAACTAGATGATCCTTGAGGTTCCTTCCAACCTTACCATTCTATGATTCTGTATCTATGTATATAAATATTAGTTTCTGTAAGATGTGTTCAATGAATTTCTAACACCAAGCAGCATCCTAAGAGGCAGCCAAGAACTACCTTGTACGTATTTTCATGTTGTATTCAACCTTCTAAATTGAGTTTTATAGTCAACATTTTGTAACTCCTATTGATGCTACAGCTCAAATCCATTTCTTAATATAAAAGCAATCTTTTTCTCAATAAAAAAAAATCATAAGATTTATTTTCTTTCAGATGAAGATTTATTTTTGTGCTCAAATGGCAAATTCCAGTTTAAAAAAAAAAAAAGCAGTTGAAAGTTTTCTGCTCTGCACTCTTAGCCTTCACATTAATATTTACTTAGTTGTGTTTTCTGAGGTGATCAATTTTGCACTGTGATCTCTCCCACTATCAAAGTGAAAAATTTTGCAAAAGCAGAGGAATTTGGTAGTGTTGAGTAAGAACTCTACTACAGCATTCTCATGCAAAACAAGTTTTGTAGCTCATTTGTTATTTTAATAAACAGAACCTTAAAATGACAGCAGACATCTATGTACTTGCAGAGTGTAATCTTTAAATGATAAATAATAATATGTAAACCAGGGGGAAAAATTTACTATTTCTTTCTTCATCTTTACACAGACAGATTTTTTTATTACAAAAAATTCTTAAAATTAAGTCTTAGTAAATAATTTCCACCAGAATCCCTGAATGCATTATCTGCTGCTTGAGCTCATATTTTTGGAATTATCATACCATGGGTGTTTGTGCTGGTTTGAGGCTAATTGGAATATTTTAATAGAGAAACTTACACTATAGGCTGTGAAAGGAAAACATCCTGATGTCTACTTCACTCATACGCTTGCTGGAGAACTGTTTGGGAACACTAACCAAAACAATAGTCAGTCTCTGTCGCTGGCTGGAACAGGAGCTGCTGG
>VWZE01000950.1:94318-118651 GCA_013396675.1 Eubucco bourcierii
AAAAAAAAAAGGACAGAGAAAAAAAAAAAGGAGCACATCTGAACTCCACAACAGACTTCCAGGGTGCAATGCAGTCAAATTTGTATATTTACAGGCTGTTGGGGACAAATTTTACCTGAAGCAGTTTGAACTCTAGCAATTCAAACGTGAATCCAATTTTTTTTTCTTGTAAAACAGTTATAAGTACATTGCACTCTTGAAAGTTAAAGTAGAAAAGCTGAAAATACAAACTGTAAAATATTTAATTTCCTGGTATTTTTAATTGTGATGACTTAATCTTCATGTCAAAAGTGAATTGTAATTAAAACTGTTCCTCCATTTTAATATAAAACAAACTGTATTTCTTTTCAAGATAATTTACACAGTGGAGGTTTTGTGCTTTACTTTTTTGAATTCCTACAAATACCCTATGTTGTCAAATACCAAAAGCTATTATCACCTCATCAGAGACATTTGTTTTCAAGTGAAAAGAATCATTTCAGCAAGTTACAGCTGCAACTCAGCTATACATTCTCAACACTTGTAATACTCTATTTTTATTAGATGTCCTTATCCTGCTCTTGCTACAATAGTTTACCATTCAAGTCCCCTGTTCTTTTGTGTAGCTCCAAATAAAACATGGTATTTACCCATAATGGTCCAACAGCAGCATATCCCACAATGAAGGGTTTTCACCATATGAATCTATTCCCAGTTTTAGCAGCTCTGAAAATTCTATATATACGCAGTCGAATAAGAGAAAAATAAATGCAAGACTACAAATTGTGTTAAGCTGTGTTCCTGATTGCTCTTACCACGCGGTTACATCGGTGGTTAAAAGACAACAGGAATTTTTTGTTAGACCACAGGTTTTCAAAGTATAGTTTTGCCACTTGCAAGCTGCAATTGGTTAATGAAGGTAAATTTAATTAGCTCAACTTCCTTGCAGATCCCATCAAATGCCACTATTTGATGTATTCTGTAAGATGACCAAGTCTCCTACAGCTGGCTAAGTGTCACAATGAAAAGGCATCTATACTTTTTTTTCTGGGAACTGAAATGAGCTGTTTTTAAGTGGAGCTTTTCTTCCATTTTCTGAGGCTGCACTGCTCTGACCTTCCCAAAATCAATCCTTTGCGGATTAACATGTAAAGCAGTGTCGAATTAATTTCAGAAAGCGAATATGAGATCAGCCTGGGATCATACAAAACATCTAACTCCTAAATACACTAATGCTTCTAGCCGCTCAATGAGAAGCTGTCAATAAAAAGAGGGAGGGGGGGTAGTTAGAAGGATTTGAAGCGTGGAGCAATCTATCAGGCTAGTTAGAGCTGCGCCTACTTCTGTGGCATGGCTAATGCATTCCTCTAGAAGTTAATCCTATTTCTAAAGACCCTCCCGTGAGGAGCACATAGGCCGTGCCGAATGAGAACTAAAATGCATTAAAATTCTCAACGACGTCACCAAAAGGCACACCAGTAGATTCTGAGAGTTGACAATAAGATGGTTCATTAAAAGTGCAAGGTCTTAAAGACCCTGTTTTTGTTACAATTATGTCAGATAGAAAACATGCGACTCATCTTTTCTGATGCACCTACACACAGCATCATCACTTAAAAACTGTGAAACATTCAAATAAGTTAAAATCAACTTATATTAGCACTACCACTCTAAACACTGTCATAGTTGCCATGACATTACAAATCCACTGCAAGCCTCTCTTCAGCTAGAACTTTACATACACAACTTACTTAGTATCTGCTACAACAATATAGCATATGCAAATATGTTTAGATATGTTTGCTTGCACTTCAAAAATAAACAAACTATCACATTCCTACCTGAGAATGTGGCGCTTCTAATACACCAATGTTGAGTTTTACAAATGCCAACAACAGCGTCAAACACATGTTCAGTCAGTACACCATGATACAGGTAGGACAGTTTTCAGAATTTTTAACTGAATCCAAGCCAGTAATTTAAGCATCCATGAGCTATAAAAGCAAGGAAACCTCTGAAAAGGGTAATATCACCTGGATACCTTCTGCTCTGCAGGCAGCAGCATCAAAAGTTTGAAAGGTCAAAACCAGAATTCTCATTAACTGGCAAAGACAGAGTATAAAAGAATATGGGGATCAAGAGAAAACACATATAGTTCATATAATTCATGAGGCACATTTTCTTGGTAATTATGAGAAGGTAGTAGGACCATATTGCCTCAACACAGATGGTATTAATCTTTGTGAAACAAACTTATCAATCTCCACGTGAAGAGGATACCAAAAGAAAATACAAAGCTGTTTACCATTGCTGTCTTGAGGTTGAACTGTAATTGGGAGAGTCAAAAAGCAAACTCTTTACCCTCTATATACCTAGGATCTTTTGGTGTTTTCAGCACATAAAATGTAAACAGAAGCAGGTTAATAAGTGTGCAGAAGCATCACCAAAACTGGATCAAGTATCTCTCTTGACAAAAAAACCAGACTATGCAGAAAGCATGTTTAAAAATTGCACGAAAACACATCTCTTCTATTATTTTATATGCCTCAAAGTTTAGAAAATAAAACATGTCCATTGCTCCTAAAGACTACATACCTCATAAAACTTATCCCTAACAGTAAACTAGGCTTCACAGAATACTTACCATACCCCAGAATATATCTTACAGTAAAAAGGTCCCATTTAATTTCTAACCTGATAAAACTGGATAGAGCTGACTCTGGTTTCCACAGACTGATTTGTGATCCTCTCATCATACATATATGCTGTCTAGCACACTGATTAAAGTCTGTTGTGATTTTTCCAGCACAACCAATGAAGAGTTCAACTTCAACTCAGGAAAGGAATAGAATTAATTTTTTTAAGGCCAAAATACTCTAGCAGAAAGAATTTTCTGACTGTTTGAGATCATACTTCATTTATCTCTTTTAGTCAACGCTATTCATTAAAATGCCAACATCTAGGCATAAACCAACTGAGAATATAAGATGCAAGACAAGTGAGCAATTCAGCAGCCAGCAATTCTCACTCTAAGCAGGGGGAAGGGATTTGTACCACCACATTTTGTTAAGCCATCACACAACTAACTTTCAACTGGGTCTGCTTTTGTGATATAATCCTGCAATCAGCACACAAGCACCATCCTGAAGACACTTTAAGAGAAGATGGAAAATCCAAAATAATATTTTCCTCTGTTTCTGACTACCACAAACTGACCTACTTAAAAGATGAGAAGAAAAATGCTTTCATGCATTTTTTTTATCCCCTCAACACAAATGACATCCATTTAGACTTTCAATAAGGGCACTGAAAGGCTAGTGAAAGATTGCAATGTTGACAAAATGTTTCACACTCTAAAATCACAGGAAACGAATCAAACATAGTTTACACAATACAATGGACTGGCCTAAATTCACCTAAGCACAATGGGATAAAATCTCTGCTCACAGAAATTAACTGAATCATGAGAAACAGCTAAAAAAAAAAAAAAAAAGAAGCCATTAAGAACAACTAAGCAAAAAAGTGAAAACTAAATTAAAAGTTACTTTAGTACTCAGCATTGCAGTTAAATCTAAGGACTAACTTTTCACTGGAAGTTCAATGCTTTTAAGATACACTTCAATCTGGAAAACAAGGTAATGGTTTTCAGAGCAAGAGAACTTCTAAAAGTTATGGAAGGGCATAATGCTGATAATTTTAAACAGAACTATGCAGTCAATTTAGTGAAGGCAACTTAAACAACACCCTTTAATTCCACTTCAACTCAGCACTTTTTGTGTGGTAGCTATTTGTGTGGCAGTATTTACATTCACATAAGTTTATAAATATTTATGCAGAAACCTAACATGTCTCTATTTTCTAGAATTTCCAGATTCCACCCTTAAATTTTTTTTCACAAGAATTCCCAAAAGGAATTATTGATCAAAAGCAGACAAAAGCAATAAAAGGAATTAATATTAATTATAGTAAATGTGCATTGGTTTTGCTTAAAATACTCATAGAAAAGTATGTTGGCAATAACTCAGCTCTGCAAAACCTTTTGTATCAGTTTCTTTCCAGAAAAGATACAAAGCTGCAAACTAACACTTTATGAGATGTAAATACATTCATGAGAGAACACTGTGAGAAAACTTGCATGAATCTGTATAAAGATGTAATAGTTTTCTTCAGGACAGCAATGAAGCCACATGATACAACTCCTGGTACAAACTAAAGATGAAAATTAGCAGCATTTCACTTTCCATTTTAAGGTAAAAAACAACACAAAGGAACAAACCCTGTACCATCTAATAAAATACTGTTTATTCTGAACTGGATTTTTTTTTTTTTTTTAGGGAGAGGCAAAGAAGTAGGAACAGTATTTTGAATTATACATATCAATAAAATGTGAATTATACTTGTGTTAAGCCTGCTATTACACCAAAACTATGCTGTGTCTTTGAAAAGGCAGCTCATGGGAAATATCTCATTTTCTCTTAACCTAAAAGACACATGCTGCAGAAAAGTAAGTGATTTTATACACTGGAGTTAAAAAAAAAAAAAAAAATCAGATTTTTAAGAGACTGTTCCTGCTGCTAGGTGCCTGACTTCTTCCAATTACTAAACTGGCAACACATTTTTATGTCCTAACTGTTAAAGTAGGGAGTGAAATTGCTGCTATTGTATAAGTAAAGACTAAACCATCCAACAATCATAAAGGGTCTAGAAGATACTGACCACAGTAACCCACCAAGGAAAAAAAGTCAGAAAGACTGATCACTTAAAGCAAATGTTCTTCAAGTAGTGCTATTTTCAAACAACCAAACAATATATATATATATATATAAAGCAAACAATTTCCTTTTTTTGTATTTCCAGTATTTCAGGGAAATTTAAATCTATACTTTAAAAAGGATGTAGACAATAGCGACAAATTCATTTTCAAGACTTCTCTTATTGCACTGCCTGCCATTTTGCACTTATTTTCCCATACCAGAATATCAATTATTATCAGGTTATGAAGGTAAGCCAGTTACAGGAAATAAATTACTACTATCACCATAAAGAAGAGGGTCATCACACCCTAGAAAGGGTAAGTTATTGAACTGCATTTTGTAAAAGCATGCTCAGAGTGACAAAAGATATCAGATGAGGCCATATCAAGGCATTTTGTTTATGCCACGACTAGTAGAAATTACTGCTTTCTCCTGCATTTTGATAGCTACATACCAGGCAGGCCCTGTGCACATGTAAATCTGAAAGCTCCCCAAAGGGCAATATAACCAGTTCTGACTCTGAATACCTTCCTGTAGGGCTCTTCTATATCCAGCCCTGAAAATCTCCCAAAGGCATGAACCTTGGTCCTTAACTTTCAGATGGCCCTAAGCACAGCACCAGACTGCTTCTTCCCAAAGATAGCCACAGGGTTATGGTACTCTGATATTCAACCAATTCAAGACAGCTTCTATGCAAAACATCCAGCAACATGCAGCTAACAACACACAAAGCCATTTATGCAGTGGCATCGTGTCAGAAAAGGTTATCCTATTGCTTTTACTGACCAAAACCTGCCCAGACTATCAGACACCACAACTTTAACACAGCATAGGTGTTAAAATGAACATAAGTGCATTCATGCACCTAAGTGTATGAATTTTGCAAGATACTAAGTGTCTGAGCCACTCACATGTCTAAAAGAATGCACACACTTAAGCATTTTGGTGCATGGGAACTGCTACACACGTGCTTTTATTATAATATAGACAAGTGAATTAATAATTCTGTTTAGTGTCCTTCAGCTCAATTCTAGTATCAAAATACTAAGGATTGCCTAAATACTGAAATTGTCCCATGCTCACTAAAAGCAGCATGGGAAGACAAGCTTAAATTTTTATTCCCAGCAATTTCGAGATAGATGTTCAACAAGATCCAGAAAATACTGCTTGATGGATTGAAAAGCATTTCTTTAAGTGGATTAATGGACTACAAGAGTCAAGATGTTTCTATGTGTGCTCCACACCAATTATGCTTTTTAAAGAGACTGTGTTAAAACTGTTACCATGGCATCCATATTCTAAGGTTACATGTTGACAAGTATGCCTTTTAAAAAACAGCAGACACTTCAGTAAGAATCTGCTCCTGATCACCAGAGTTAAGCAGTTTTAGAGATCATTCTGACAATGTGATTAGCACATTCAGTTCTTATCTACTTTAAACAACAACCATAAAAAGTTTTTTTCCATGTGATAACGTAAATCATATTAAAATGGTACCAGATTTTTACTGCTTAGCCACGCTGCTTTTTAATGCTTACCAATGAGCAGTTTTATCTAGCAAAATGTGTCCAATTCATCAAGAGTTTGACACTTTCACTGACTTAACTCCATCCTATAACTCCAGCTCCTATAACAAAGCAAAAACCTGCTTGGTTTAGCACCCGATCTTGTAAAACTGCAAATCCTTTCAAGGGGATGACAATGAATCTGTATCTGCACAGGCTTCAGCAGCTCAAGTGTGTGCTGCATACATCTCACAGTCCTTCTGTCAAAGTTGCATATGCAGACACATTGCTCTCTTTTATATGCTGAAGACTACAATATAATGAAGGACAAAACAAAGCTGGGAAACTCTCTGTCCACGTAGCACTGTGTATACCAAAAGAAGAGCCAGCAAGTAAACCAGAATCCAGTAAAAGAATCACTTTGACTATGAAAGCCCAGTGTATGTATACCTGAAATCAGCATGCTGACAAAAGATGCTGTTTGTTTCCTTGATGAAAGAGGCATTCAATTCACCTGTTAAATCATATGAAAATGAGAAGTACCTTACTTTTACTATGACATTTGCTCTCTATCAGCTAACTTAACTTATGGTTAAGTTTTTAGCAGTAACAATACCAATGGCGATAGTAAACGTTGACATGTCCTCAATGTTCGTCTGCTAGAGACATTTTCTGTTTAACACATTAAAAATGGGTAAAGAAACAATTTATTATTTTATGTAATTCTATAAAATACTGTGTTTCACTTAAGGGAATTAGTGCCTTAAGCAATAAACAGAAGTATGCAATAAACTGCATATGTGGGATCTATTAACCCAAGTGCTTGACTCTACTAACTAAATAATCACTTTTCAGAATTTCAGATTTAAAAGTCCTTGCATAAATGACTGCTAAGAAAGTGCTTTTTTTTTTTTTTTTTTTAAATAAAAATATTAAGATAGGCTGTGGATCTCATAGCATGTGCTGCTGCTGAGGATTTAGTGGTGATGCTTGTCTAACCTTCAATCCCCTGAAAGTTCATTTTCCCACTCTCAGAAAAACTACAGGTAATATGAGATAGTGTCACCAGATTAATTGCCAGATAAAGGAGGAACATGTTTGAAGATCCTGCAAAGTCTATTTCGATCTTATGTGGACAAGCAGATTAAAGATCTTTCTAACTTACCCTCTCTCTCCTTTGTTGCTACCATGTTTTGCTATGCTGAGGATTTGCTGCTTGCCTGCTCAATCCAGCAGGTCAGACTGGTGAAAGATGGATGGATGTTTCCACCTTTCTCCCACCTCCTTCCAGCATCACGTCAGAATAGAAAAAATGCCCAAAGAAGATTAGCCAATAATAAATCATGGAGTTTGGGTTTGGGCAACCTTTAGCCTTGGGGAGAGACAGGTAAGGAACTGAGAAAAGAGCACATGGAGGTCTTTCCTGCCTGCTATTCAAAGCCCACTCTCCAAAGAGAACAAGAAACTGATGTCTCTAGTCAACTGTGGATAAAACCAGTAACCTGTATTGGACACTGACTGTAAGGAGTCCCATAAGTCACCATTAAGTGGGATGTCACCATTAAGGAAGGACATGGAAGTGTTGGAGTGAGTCAAGAGGAGGGCCACAAAGATGATCAGAGGGCTGGAGCAGCTCTGCTATGAGGACAGGTTGAGAGAATTGGGGCTCTGCAGCCTGGAAAAGAGAAGGTTTCAAGGAGACCTTAGAGTAGCCTTCCAGTATCTGAAGGGAGCCTACAGAAAGGCTGGGGAGGGACTATTGACAAGGTCTTGCAATGACAGGACAAGGGGCAATGGGTTTAAACTGGTAGAGGGAAGATTTAGACTGGATATTAGGAGGAAGTTCTTTCCAGTGAGGGTGGTGAGACACTGGTACAGGTTGCCAAAGGAGGTTGTGGCTGCTCCCTCCCTGGAGGTGTTCAAGGCCAGGTTGGATGAGGCCTTGAGTAACCTGTACCAGTGGGAGGTGTCCCTGCCTATGGCAGGGAGTTGGAACTAGATGATGCTTGAGGTCTCTTCCAACCTTACCATTCTATGATTCTATGTTTACCCTGTATGTCAACACTGTTTCTTATTCACTGTTCCAGCTAGAGAAGATGGTGCACAGGTAGGGATGCAACATTCAAGCATACTTAGAAATTCACATTAGAACATTACCGAATTGCAGCAGTGGCTTACAGTAAGCAGGACAATACCAAATTACTTGATATAAATAAGAAAAATATCTCAGTCTTAAATATGAAACATTTTACCTTTCCCAAACTTGGTATATCTTTGTATTTCTGTAATACAGGACATTCTAACACATATCTAATAACTATTATGTCAAACATTAATTCTATGTTTAAGAGAAATATCTGCAATTATGTGCAGAAAATTAATTATTCACTTTTTGTCTTTTTCTTCCCATAAATGCCTTAATGGATAAAAAAGTATTTTTCTGCAACCCCTCCCCCCCACCAAAATAATCATATGAGCAGGGATTATACCAACAAATATCAATGTTAATTCAAAAATGGATTAAAAATTAAAGATTTGAAGTACATTAGCATTGATCTCCAGCAGGAAATAGCTGTGATCAATAAACTAATCTGTAAATTTGATTAATTGAGTAAATCCTGTTTACTAAAGTATTCTATAAATATAATTTACAAATACAAGATGATGAAAATACTGCTCTTTATCCATTCCTGATTTAGCCAGGAATGGAAAAATCAAGATTTTTCTCTTACAGAAGTACAAAAACTTCACTGGCATGGGTGCTGACAATATACAAACCAAGAAATGTCCTCTCAGTACTACAGAAGAGGGACTGACAGACATGAGCTTGGCCAGTGAAATAAGAAATATGTAATAGGACAATAACCTCTTCTGTTTTGTACATGAGTTTGCTCATATACAAGGTTGGACCACTTTACAGCTCTTCTGCCAGACAGGAAAAGGAAATAAGAAAAATTAGTAGGCATAACACCCCATACCTACGTAACTATATTTATTCTAGAATTGTATCCCTACAACTACATTGGTTAAAAAACATAAATTATACATCTGACTGACAGGTTTAAATAGCACAAAACTGTTTAGACCAAATCTTAGTATTGAATGTGAGGCCTTAAACTGAGTAGGTAAGTGGGGCTAATTGACAATAATTGATGTATGAAAATGACAGGTAGTGAGATATGGTATTTAATTTTAAGGAGGGGGGGGAAAATAAGGAGATTTAATTAAGAATAAAGTTTTGGGGTGTTTTTTTTCTAGTTGTACCTAGCAATATTTTCCTGAAAATTTAAAAGGCAAACAAACTTTCCTTTTTATCTTCAATTCTGAGTTTTATGATGGGTCACACTGAAATGGTTCCACTTCAAAACTTCTTATGAAACGATAGCCTTGATGGTGACAGATAAATCATGGGCACTTTTGTAAGGAAATTTAGCACAACTCAATGCACTTCACACATAAATGTAGAATTCTTTCAAATTCTTTTGTTCTCTTAACTCTGGCTGGGGGAAAACACCACTTGATTTTCCTATGCAGTCACTGCAACAAAGCCCTAAATAATGGAAGTCATAGGTCTTGAGATTCAACAGATCCGACTCTATCAGAAAAAAAAACAAACTGTCATGACATGTGAGAATCACATTTCCAGTGAAAAACATAGATACATGGGGAAAAGATCAATTATATTTCACTACTACCAGTTAAAATATCAAAACACAAATTGATGTAAACTCCCATTCAGACTGCTAGATATTTATTTGTGCAGCTACAACTCAATTTACATGACCTCTAAAACTTAGCTAACATCTCTAAATTTCAGGCCTATTCCAGCAGTATTTCTAGTAGAAAGGATGTCCCTTATTTCACCACATCTGTAAAAGGCCAGAGGGTTTTGTTGTCCAGCTCCAGAGGAATGAACCTCTGAAGTGTACCAGTCAGGCCGCTGCACTTCTCAGCATGGTCTTTATCACCACAGGCAACACTGGCTACATGTAAATAGCAAGCAGTGCAACAGAGCAGAAGCAGAGCTGCAGAGTGGCACAGCTGGTGATGTGGATGCACTATAAAAGGGTTGGGTATGAGGTTTTGCAGTAACGTCAGTTTGCTTCCACAGACTGAATACCAATGACTGATTGAAACAGACTAGGCGCACTTCTGGAGCACAAGGCCAAGTGTAAGGTCCTGCACCTGGGTAGGTACAATCACAAGCACAAATCAAGGCTGGGTGGGGAATAGCTGAGAGCAGCCCTGAGGAAAAGCACCTGGGGGTCTGGGTTAATGAAAAGCTCAATATGAGCCTGCAGTGTGAGACAGGCTGAGAGAGTTGGGGCTTTTCAGCCTGGAGAAGAGAAGGCTTCAAGGAGACCTTAGAGTAGCCTTCCAGTATCTGAAGGGGGCCTACAGGAAGGCTGGGGAAGCACTATTGACAAGGTCTTGCAATGACAGGACAAGGGGCAATGGGTTTAAACTGGCAGAGGGGAGATTTAAACTGGATGTTAGGAGGAAGTTCTTTGCAGTGAGGGTGGTGAGGCACTGGGACAGGTTGCCCAGGGAGGTTGTGGCTGCTCCCTCCCTGGAGATGTTCAAGGCCAGGTTGGACGAGGTCTTGAGTGCCTGTACTAGGGGGAGGTGTTCCTGCCTATGGCAGGGGGTTGGAACTAGATGATCCTTGAGGTCCCTTCCAACCTTAACCATTCTATGATTCTTTCTATCTTCTCATTGCATTTAACCTGAGCAGCATCCAGTCACACATTCTGAAAACACTGGAACATGAACCAAAGTGCAGTAAGTGAGGATAACCACAATTTGATTACAAATCGAAATGAGCAAGTGGAGATAAAACAGATTTTATAAAGAATTCTTCTGACCAGTTCAGAGTATTTAGCTGTATGCACCACAGTTTACAGTACCTACCCAAATGACCTGTCAACTACAAGTGCTTATCTGTGGAAAAGTTCAGGTAAAACTGCAGTATCTTGCTGTAGTCCCTTAGTGAGCATGATTTTTACATTTTGATGTCCAGAACTGATCTATTACTACAACAACTAAGCATGAATACAACAACCTGTATTCTCACATGTAATTCTGTAAATGCTTAATCACATTTTGGGCTTTTACAGACATACAAAAAACCTCATGGCTGGCACATTACAATTTAGATGGAGTTCAGGTAACTGTGGTTTAGTTTCCTCAGAGATTCCTAATAGAAACTGGAACGGAATCTTACATTAGCTAATGGATGCTGCCATAACTCTCTGAAATTTCAATCTCCCCAAATCTCTGACAGTATATAAGGCATTTTAAAGTCCCATTTTTCCTTCCAGCAAGACCAGAACATATGAGAATAACTAAGAATTACTAAGATCAGCAGAGGTCAAAACTAAAGAAATGAATGGTAATTTTTACACATTGAAAGAGCTGTTTTCTCATAGAAGAGTAATTTCAGAGAAATTTGCAAGTCAACTGCAATTATGGACTTTTTGTCAAACTATATAATGAATGCTACTGTTTTCCATACAGCCCACATGAAACCACGAAATTCTATACATTCACTCCCACTTTCTAAAAATCACTGGTTATTTCTTCTGCAGCATTTCAGTTGCTTGGGGTTTCTTTTTTTTTCTTTTTTTTTGAGCTATTTTTTGGTTTGGTTTGGTTTTGGTTGGTTGGGTTTTTTGTAGTTGGTGGATTTTTTCACCCAGTTCTTTAGTTGTTTATTTTTGGGAAAGCAGTATATAAAAAATATGTTATCTCCTAAAAAACCAAAACCTATCTTTAGCCCTAATACATATACATGGTTTATTGATGTACTTCACCACTTTCCCAACTTTTGAAAGTATCTTGCCTTGTATCCCTAATAGTGGAGAAAAATAAAGTTCATTTTATTAGTTCATGCCATCTGATTTGATGTATTTGTGAATCTATAAATGAAAGTTGACTGCAACAGGACTTGAGTCCATCTTCATATCAAAACAAACACTACTACCACCGGCACCACCAGCAACAAAAAAGCTTTGTAAAAAAAAAAAAGAAATACACTTTTTCTTCAAGTAGATGATCTGATTTTCCTTACACAGTTGATTTGGCAATAAGAACAGGCAAATGTTTTGGTATATTGATGCCTTCACCAGGTTGCATTACAGTGTCACCAACACCCCCGATTTTATAAGAAGATAAGAAGCCTTGTGCAGTGGTTTTAAGCAGGAGAGATTGCTCTTCTACCTCTTGCAAAAGGAGTAAAAGAAAACTGCTCCACACACTGGATTGGAGCATTGGAAAGTTTAAATGGAAAAGCAATTAACAAGCTAAAATATTAACAGTTCTACAGACTGGTGAACACAGCACAGCATATAAAATACACAAATTCGTATTAAGCCTTGGCCCAGTCCTGTGACCAGGACTTACAACAATCTCATTAAGCTAGAACCTTCCAAAGCCTTCCCCCAACCAGGTCTCAATTCCAGAGGTCTCAAATGCTCCTGCACTACCACACCTCTCTACCCCAACACCAAAAGCATTTGTGAGCATTGCCAAGGTCAAAAACCAGGCCTCTCCCTCCACAGGAGAGAAGAACGCAGGCATCCTTCCTGGGAGGAGAGAGACAAGGGAAAAGGGAAAGCACTGATTTTACAGGCAGTTTTTACAGGGATGCAGGATTATGGGAATGAAATACAAACATCACACTTTCTGCTACACCTCCTGGGCCTCTCTAGTTCCTGGAGATCTGCAACTTTGTGGTCCAGCCTCAAACTGGCACACCTTGCAATATTTTTTAAATTTCTGTACCTCAAAATAACAGTCTGCTGCTTAACATTCCATCTGTCAGACAAATTAGAGTAAGAATAGCTACAGTGCTGTCCTAACCTTACTCTGTTTTGGTTTTTTTTTTGTTTGCTTTGGATTTTTGTGGTTGTTCCTTACTGTCAAAATTCCTAAGTGAAGCCATGAATCGTATAAGTATAGTTAAAGATTGGCTACGCAGGCCATTTCTTGTCTTTTAGAAGCACAAGGAAAGAACTGACCTCAACATGAGCCTGCAGTGTGAAAGTCCAGCCCAGACAGCCAAACAAATCCTGGGCTGCATCAAGAGCAGTGTGGGCAGCAGGGCAAGGGAGGGGATTCTGCCACTTTACTCTGCTCTCCTCATACCCCACCTGGAGTCCTGTGTGCAGTTCTGGAACCCTCAGCACAGGAAGGACATGGAAGTGTTGGAGCAGGTCCAGAGGAGGGCCACAAAGATGATCAGAGGGCTGCAGCAGCTCTGCTATGAGGACAGGCTGAGAATTGAGGCTCTTCAGCCTGGAAAAGAGAAGGCTTCAAGGAGACCTTAGAGTAGCCTTCCAGTATCTGAAGGGGGCCTACAGGAAGGCTGGGGAGGGACTATTGACACGGTCTTGCAATGACAGGACAAGGGGTAATGGGCTTAAACTGGCAGAGAGGAGATTTAGACTGGTTGTTAGGAGGAAGTTCTTTGCAGTGAGGGTGGTGAGACACTGGAACAGGTTGCCCAGGGAGGTTGTGGCTGCTCCCTCCCTGGAGATGTTCGAGGTCGGGTTGGACAAGGCCTTGAGTGAGCTGTACTAGTGGGAGGTGTCCCTGCCTATGGCAGGGGGTTGGAACTAGATGATCCTTGAGGTCCCTTCTAACCTTACAAAAGAAGAAGAAAGCATGTATAATCTCAGAGGATTTAGCTGCAAACTAAGAAATAAAGCTTAAATATATGTATATATACATAAAAAACTCATCAGGTTAACGGAGGGAAAGTTGAATGGATGAATATCTGATCTAAAGGGTACCTATAAGATTTAGGTATTTGTTTCACATAAAGGAACAATGCCAGGGTGGTTGGAATTCGATGATCTTCAAGGTCCCCTCCAGTCCAAACTACTACATGAATCTATGAACAAAACCAAGAACAAAAACAATAAAAGAGGAATTTAATCCGGGAATGTAAGCTTTTTATGTTAGCACAGCACAAGGTTCCCTTTAGCCATAGTATTTATGCAAACTAAATGAGGAAATATTTGATAAGCCTTAGTGGAATTCTAAAGAATATTTCTGTGCATTGTTCATTGTTTTCAAAACTGGTGACCTTTAGAGAAGACTGACATCCAGGATCAGCTACACTATAAAGTAACAGGTGCCAAGAACACTCAAATGAATCCAAAATGAATCCAAACTACAAAACAACTTCCCAATCATTTCTATGAGTAAGTCTGAATTTAATGAGGATTTAGCCTCCTATACCCCGTAGGCACATCCATACATCCCCCCAACGCCCTCATCTTAGAGGCTACATCTAAAAGCTAAGCAGTTGCATATAAACACTGTAATGAATTCAAACATGGTAAGAAAAATCTTCAGGATTCTCACAACAGAAAACTTTCAAGTCTTATTTTAGGTATAAGAATGTTTACACTGGACAATTCTGATTAAATTTAGATTAGCCTACTTCAGAACAGAAGTTTGACAAAAATCAAGCAAATAAAATATGAGTTTTTTTCCAATTAAATAGTAGGAAAAAAATGTTTTAAAAGGTGAATGGCATATATCATTTACCCCCAGCAATGCTACAGGCTTGGGGAAGTGTGGGTAGAAAACTGTCTAACTGAAAGGGACATGAGGGTTGTAACTGACAAGCAACTCAACACGAGCAAGCAATGTGCACAGGAGGCAAAGGAAACAAATGGCATCCTGGTTTGCATTAAAAATACTGTGTCCAGTAGGAGCAGGGAGGTGATTCTCCCCTTGTACTCAGCTCTGGTGAGGCCACATCTCAAATACTGTGTTGAGTTTTGGGCACCTCAGTACAGGGAGCTGTGGAGGTGCTGCAGCAAGTGCAGAGGAGAGTAACAAAGCTGGTGAAGGGCCTGGAGAATAAATCTTAAGAGGAGTGACTGAAGGAGCTGGGGCTGTTTAGTTTGAAAAAGAGGAGACTGAGAGGAGACCTCATTGCTGTCTGCAACTACTCGAAAGGTCATTGTGGAGAGGTTGGTGCTAGTCTCTTCTCACAGGTAAACAGTGACAGAACAAGAGGGAATGACCTTAAGCTGTGACCGTAGGTTTAGACTAGATATTAGGAACAACTTTTTCACAGAGAGGGGGCAGGTCTTGGAACGGGATGCCCATGGAGGTGCTGGATTCACCAACCCTGTATGTGTTTAGAAGTCGTTTGGATGTGATGCTTGGGGCTATGGTTTAGGGTGCACCTTGTAGAGTAGGGATATCAGTTGGACTTGGTGATGCAGAGGGTCTTTTCCAATCAGAATGCTTCTGTGATTTATCTACAGAGGACAAATTCCACCACTTACTTTTATATTTTACTTAGAAAGGAGAGACATTAGAAGTCACTTACAATAGCAAATGTGTGTTTCCTCCATTTCATAACCCTAGGCATCAATGAGAGGAGTTTCACCACATAAAAAAAAGTGGTTTGCAAAAGTGCCTCTGTGCATCAGCTGGTTTTCATAACGATGCTCCATATTTTAACATTTGTCTACATAAACAATGAACAAATGCCTCTCTTGTGATAACTCAAGCATGTTTCTGTTTGGCATCTTGAGAGAAAACCTGTTTCATTACTATCCACATGATTTCAGGCCCACATAAAGAATAGGAAATAAGCTGTTTTACATTTTGTCCATGGAAGGAAAATGAGACTTGAGAGATTATTGAAGTTTCTTTTTAAAAGTAACAGTACATCTGCACAGTCACTACAGAAACAGAAGTCAGAAAATTTTCTGGTGGAAAATGAGCTTTCTAAAAAAAAAAAAAAACCAACAAAACAAAACAACACAATGGAACATTCTGGAGAATGGTATTGTTAGCATAAAATAAGTAATGCATTCTTGTACTCTTGTCTTAATTTGTAATATGAATAAAAACCACAGAGATGGGAAGATGTAAAAGGTTGTTTTCATTTTTTAAACACACACACACACACACCCCAATTCAGAAACCCACAGCACAAGCTGAAAGGTAGAGGATTATCATTAATGGTAGCCCTGGATACTTCTTTGGATGGAAAAGGCCACAGACCCCTGAGACTATCTATGTCTGACAGAAATCAACATGTATTGTGGTATGGTGAGTTCCAAATATTTTTCTAACTGTATCTGTCTAAAAAGTCTCTCTCTACTAATCTTGCTGCTCCTTGTAAGCATAGAAAATCATGGCCAAAATAATACTGCTTAGTAATATAGCTTCCAATAAAACTTGAGTCTTGGTGAATTTGATAATGCTGATTAACCACTAATTTAACACACAGATAAACCAGCAAAAGACAGTTGGACATGTGTCTGTAATAACACAGTCCTGCACCTTAAGTTATACTCCACAATTCAACCATAGCACCATAGGGGATATGACACTTTGTAAGACTCCCCCTTCCTGAAATTCTTCTCTTCTCTACTTTCAGGAAGGAAAAACTTGTAGTGCTGTACAGCCTGTACCTATGATATTGTACAGATGACACAGCTAAACCCCATTTTATTTAGACAAACTCCACTGATGCATAATGCAGTCTTTGTTTCAGAAGTCTGAGAAGACATGGGGGATGTTGCAGAAAGCTCCTGCACTTTATAAAGGCTTGAAGCTGCTTCAGGAGCTAGTAGAGCATTTCTAAAAAGACTTCTCTCTTTGGAAAAGGAGCTACTCCTCTGTCAATGACTTATCTCCAATGAGGTCCACATGGAAACAACTGGAGTGGAAATATTATTGGCAGCTTCGCACAGCTTCCCCCCTCCCCCTTGCATTTTCCATATTACATTTTATAAAGTAGGAGCTGAAGAATAACTTTCAAATTGTAGTTTATTTCAAAAAAAAAACCGAAGGCATGAGAGCTATGAAGGCTGGCAACCAACAGAACGTTAAAACTGAACCTTTACCCTTGCAGACTGTCATAACAATTTCTTTGAAAGGAGCGCTGTATAAACTGAACAAGCAGACAGGTTTTTGTGTTCTCACATAAATGGAAAAAATGTCATATAAAAGAACTTTAATGGGCAAGTGACACTGGCTCCTTCGCAGCAGCAGAGTTTAAGATTTTCTTCCTTTCATTTTTTTGTCCTGGTTTTTTTTTTTTCCACATGAAACACACATTCTATCATGCATACGAGCAGCACAACTGGACAAACGCTATCAAAAGCTTCAGTTGCACACAGTATTTCACATTCTGTTTTTTTCACTATCTGCTGCATTTTGCCTAGTGTTAGTGGATGTATCAGCACTGCACTGCATTTTTTAAGACTTCACGGGGAAAAACTATTACATTGCTCTGCATTTAGTGGAAAAATTTTACTCTCTGCAAAAAAAAAAAACAAAACAACAAAAAAAAAANAAAAGTGCCAATAAGATTTTACTTTAATACCTGAGGGAGAAATATGATCATCTGCACCAAGAAGAAAAAGATGCATGCACGAGGTGCTCTACTAATTACGACTGCTTTGGTGGGCAGTATCATTGGTGAAACAGATGTTAGGGACCTATTAACAAAAGTTTTTCAAACATCTGCTTACAATTTTAAGGCAATTGTAAATACAGCACAGAAGGTCAATTGGGCTCATTAAGGTCTATGTGCAAATCTACTGCTGCAGGTTTCTTTTTAGCTAATACTGACTTTTTTTAACACAGGAAATAGAGTTTAATAGCAACTTGTGTCAATTTTGATTGTGATTTCATACAACAACAAACAACAATTGCATGCCCTATGCTTCACCAAATAACCCATTTTCCTTCCTCTTTTTCCTCTCTACCTACAGCACACTGCTGTAGTTCTGAGGTGAAGCACAAGGTAAAGGAAAGGTTATAAATTGGGTAATTATACAGAAATGATTGATTTTACTTTTAAACACCGATTACAAATCTTGTTAGGAAATCTTCATTTGCTAGACCAAAGACAAATGAGTTTTGATTACAATGCATGGCTATGATATGCAAATTATTCTTAACAACTGAAGTCAGTAGCCTCTTTAAGTGTCACAACACAGATACTCAGGAGGTCTAAAACATGTTATTGACAGTAACTACTCTTCATCAGTCTTCCTGAAACTGGAACACCACAGTTAACACTGTTTTCCGATGAACTTCTCAAGACAATCTTCTGAGTTATTCCCAGCAACAGAGGTAAGGAGCTACAATATTTCCATTGCAGCTGCTAAATTGGACTCCAAAATTGCACAAAAGCTTCTGCAATGGTTCTTTCAGAAGACATGCAGTGATCTTGCTACCTCAAGTTACAACTTGAACTCATCAGACAACTTTGCACTAAAACAGGTCTGCAATAGTTGGTGAAAAGGGCTCAGCTGCAAGTAGCAACCTGCAGCTGAAAGGTTTCCTGGGGCAATTTAGTTACATTCCCAATAATCTGTTTTCTACCTTGAAAAATTAGTTATACATGGGAAAAACTCTTTGTAATACACAGATCATAACAATATTAATAAAGAAGGCATTTATGAGCAGGAGGGAAAATGCTGCGATGTAGAGGTCAGTCATTAAAATCATAGCCTGCATCCTTGCAATAAAGTTCATAAATTTTATGGCAAGCACTGATCCTTTAAATAACAAAAATTATTATTTTGTTTAAAAAAAAAAATCAGCAATTTAAAAAGACAATTCTATTACTACCTGTTATAATTTACTACAGAAAAAAAATAATGACTCTACAATAAAACTGCATCTAGAAGCCTCTGCAATTTTGTGGCTTGCATCAGATGTGAAGATTCTACCTCAAGTATGTTGCTGCACATTTTACAGCAAACATAGCTTAGGAAATAAAACACTATACAGCACCTTCTACTACCAGTAGCAGCACACAGTTAAATTACTAAAAATAAATCAAGTATAATATAGACGAAAGTATAAAATTTCTAAAAGTTCTTTACATCTGCAACCTTGAAGCTGTGCTCATATAGATCTGCAAAAGTAATAGGAGTCCCTCTTGTCCAAACAACAGCTAAATCTGAAAGTAAACATCAGAGCTTTCAGAAAGCATTCCCATCAATAAAGACTTGTCTTTACCCAGCTTGGCCCAATATTGCCTGCTTTAAAAACTTATCACCCTATCCATCTTCTCTGTTACTTACTAGAAGGGATATTTTCAATGTCTTCAAATTTTTTTTTTCCAAGCTGCTTTTCCTTCACTTAGTATTTAGAAGCTAAATAGACTGTGGATCTCTTTATTCCTTGTAAAGGAAGTGAGTAGCTTAATTTTGTAGGGCTGAAGAATCTGGAGATTCTCACTGATAATCTGAAAACAAAGCTGTTTGATTCCCATGTTTTTAATCTTCAGGTTAAAACTAGCTGAACAGAATGTCATTAACGATATACTTGAGACTGAGCAGGTAATGAATTAACATTATCCTTTTGGATTTTAAAAATCCACAACCTCATTGTGGTGGTTCCAGATTCCATGAACATATCATATCAAAAGGGAATAGTTCAGTGACATAAATTAGCCCATCTCCAATCAGAATTCAAACCATTACAGAAATTGTTTGGATTCATGGTGCAAAGTTAATTTTAGTGGCCTAACTCGCTTTTACTCAACTGATCAGGATATTTTTCTTGCCTGGGAAATGAGGAAGGACAGAGAAGAGAGGGAAAAAAATAATATTTCCTAATAAAAACAGAACTAGGGGCACCTACACATAAAGACTTGGAAGAGAAGAAAAGCTATCATTACCACTGCCAACAACTTTTGGAATTTCCCATTTCAATACTGATTCAGCTTCACTATGCAACTTAAAATAGGTTGCCAAAGAAGGTAAAACTTTTACATTTTATTAGGATTTAAATGAAAAATGTGTCCCTTCATTATACCACTTATATTTGCTAGACCATTTCATTTTTATTTTTAAAAGCATGTACTCCCAAACCAAATCCAAGAAATCCCAGAGAAACTGGGTGTGGGAAATGCAAGCATTTAACTAGCAAAAAGCCAGCACAAAGGTAACACTGATGATGAAAGGATTTGCTTTAGCTGAGGAGGACGTAAAAGATGAAGTTCTACAAAGACTATTCAAGTATTCACCAGCTCACTGCAAATTACACTAAACACTTGGTAAAGAAACATTTGGCAGATGTCAGTGATATGTAAGCCAAACATGTTCCTTACATTGAAGGATAATGTAACTACAGAGAGGGTTTGTTTTGGAACGATTTCTATAGCACAAAAATAATCTGGCCTCGTCTCCTGGCAAGTCTGGATTTACCAAGGAAAAAAACAAGAGAGAACCATGACTACTTATGTGACAAATCCACATTTCTGCCATTTAGATACTTAATATCACTGCTGAAACAAAATATTATACACAAATTTAGATAATAAAACATCTATTTTTTTTTAAAAAAGTCCAGTAGATCTTTAAAAACTCAAATATTTATGTAACCTCCTGCTTTAACAAGTGTAATATGTATACAAACAACTACTTTTAAAAATTAAAATCTTCCATATTTTGGATTCTTATATTCAATTATTATCTTTACTCTGCTCTCATCAGACCCCATCTGGAGTACTGCGTGCAGTTCTGGAGCCCCCAGCACAGGAAGGACATGGAAGGTAGGGGGTTTCCCTGCCTATGGCAGGGGGTTGGAACTAGATGATCCTTGAGGTCCCTTCCAACCTTACAATTCTATGATTCTAAGTGTTGGAGTGGGTCCTGAGGAGGGTCACAAAGATGCTCAGAGGGTTGCAGCAGCTCTGCTATTAGGACAGGCTGAGAAAGTTGGGGCTCTGCAGCCTGGAGAAGAGAAGGCTTCGAGGAGACCTTAGAGTAGCCTTCCAGTACCTGAAGGGGGCCTACAGGAAGNGTTGGATGAGGCCTTGAGTGAGCTGTAGTAGTGGGAGGTGTCCCTGCCTGTGGCAGGAGGTTGGAACTAGATAATCCTTGAGGAACCTTCCAACCTTACATTCTATGATTCTATCTTTTGCAGGTCTGAAACTATGTTCCTTAAGTATGATTTACAAAGTTTAAGAACCTAAACTGAGAGACATCTGTGAGATTTTCTTCTCTCCACCTCCAAATAAAACATTTTGCAGAAGCACACAGGTTCACCCCTCCAGTTACAAGACAGTCTGACTTGAACATTTAATGTTAAAATTAACATATTGTTAGGTTGCTCTTTGGGAAAATTATGATAAAAGACAAGACAAAAAGGAAACCATCTGCTTATAATTAGGAAAGATTCTTGGTTCAACTGTCCAGTCTGTTAGGAAGTATCATTGATAGGTAGAGCTTTTAGATTGCTTTTGTGGCATACAAATTTAGTATCTTTCTTGATGACATGGATAAATAAATGGGGTGCACCCTCAGAAAGTTTGCAGATGACACTAAATTGGGTAGGAGTGTTGATCTGCTTGAGGGTAGGAAGGCTCTGCAAAGGATCTGGAGAAGCTGGATCAATGGGCCAAAGTCAGTGGTATGAGGTTTAACAAAACCAAGTGCTGCGCTTGGGTCACAACAACCCCACACGACCCTATAGGCCTGGGACAGAGCGGCTTCAAAGCCTCCTGGCAGAAAAAGACCTGTACGTGTTTGTTGAGATAGCTGAATAAGCATGAGCAGTGTGCACAGGTGGCCAGGAAAGCCAAAAAGATCCTGGTCTTTATCAAGAATAATGTGGCCAGCAGGAGTAGGGAAGTTATCATCCCTCTGTATATGGAACTGGTTAAGTCACACCTTGAATACTGTGTTCAGTTTCGAACCCCTCGTTACAACAAAGACATTCAGGTGCTGGACCATGTCCAGAGAAGATCACCAAAAACTGTGTATAGTTCTGGAGCCCCCAGCACAGGAAGGACATGGAACTGTTGGAGAGGGTCCAGATGAGGCAACAAAGATGCTCAGAGGGTTGGAGCAGCTCTCCTATGAGGACAGGCTGAGAAAGTTGAGGCTCTTCAGCCTGGAGAAGAGAAGGCTTTGAGGAGACCTTAGAGTAGCCTTCCAGTATCTGAAGGGGGGCTACAGAAAGGCTGGGGAAGCACTATTGACAAGGTCTTGCAATGACAGAACAAGGGGCAATGGGTTTAAAGTGGCAGAGGGAAGATTTAACTGGATTTTAGGCGGAAGTTCTTTGCAGTGAGGGTGGTGAGGCACTAGAACAGGTTGCCCAGGGAGGTTGTGGCTGCTTCCTCCCTGGAGGTGTTCAAGGCCAGGTTGGACGAGGCCTTGAGTGAGCTGTCCTAGTGGGAGGTGTCCCTGCCTATGGCAGGGGGTTGGAACTAGATGATCCTTGAGATCCCTTCCAACCTTACCATTCTATGATTCCAAAGAGCAGACAGTCTTCTCCTGAGAAGTACATTTAATTTAAGATTATTAAAAGAGAGTTTTAATATTTTTAACAGTCTCAGTCGGGAGTGCAGCTAGCTGTTCTTTACAGCTCTTGAAATGGCTAATCTACTCTCTTAGGGTGGCTGAATTTCTCAGAACTAGCTCTTTTCGTACTTAATTTCGTCAGTGTCTGTTCTATGTACATACCTACCAAACCAAAACCAAACCAAACCAACAAACAAAAAAAAAAGCAGGCTGGCTGTATCTGACAGTTAAAAGACTTATCTGTTCATTTAGCTGCATGTTCCCAGAGAACTAGACAGGTGGCTTATCTGACAACCTGCAGTTTTTCCACCGGGCAGTACCTCCAAATGGCGACCCTCAGCTGTGACATTCATTTCTAAAAACAACGCGTAGCGTTAGTGTCACACTAACGTACAAGAGGTGTCACACTTCAAACTCTAAATTATCTATCAGGAGTAGCAGTGCCTGAACAGGAAATATTGCATCCCTAGCAAAACAAACCAAGAAACCACCCACATGAACCAGCACTTACTCAAAGCACTGCAAATGAAATAGTGGTCTATAGTCATCCAGTCACCTAACCACAGTAAGGAAATATTGTTTCCTCGGAGGAATTCTTTCTCAAGGTCTCTGTTTAAGCACTTCATACTTCCATAATTCTGTCATAAGTACTTGGCAGAAGCTGTAACACAAACATAACGAATGGCAACCCTTACTAGATTGCAAACTATAGTCTCTGAAACTCGGGCCCCTGGAGACATCCATTTTATATAGCAGTTTTGTATGCTAAGAGATGTATCCAAGTGGAGCTGAAAGCCACACTTGCCAGAAGTGCAGTAGCTGCTGACTATATTCCTAATTCTAGGCATCACCGCTATTTGAACTAATTTCTGGGAATATTGTGGCAAGGCATAGCATTTTCTGGCAGCATTTCACAATGTCCAGAGAAATTCCTGGAAGATCTGTTATCCTTTCCTTCAGTAGTATGTCCAAGGTGTTGCCTTGCCTGATTTGATGCACAGGGGATATGGGGGATAATTTCTGACCAGAATTGTAAAGTTGATGCAACCAAACCTACATTAAAAAAAGATGCTTGGAATGACCAAAGGTAAATACAGGATACACGGAGAAAGCTTCATTTGTTGGTTGCAAAACTATGCAAGAAGGACTGCAGAAGCAGTTCTAGCACCAGCAGTTTTCTGTGACAACACTGTGGAACTACATTAGAACCAGAAAACCCACTTCAGCGAGGTGGGTAGTGGGTCAAAGAGTGCAGTTTGTATTCCTAACTGAGCTTCCAAACCTCTTCCTTTTGCTCATGCTTGTTGTGCATGACACAAATATTTCATCAACAGTGCAGCTATGCTTTTGTAATCACTTAAGCACAACTAATGAGAACTCTTCTACATTACACATGAAAATCACTTTTTTACACCCCCTTTCTGCTATTTTGTAGAATCCACAGTACTGTAGGTCTAGAAAGTATGTATCATACTGTGTCTTACCAGGAAAACTTCAATATAACCTATTTTTCATCATCCTTTGCAGAGCTCTTCCCTTTACATACACAAACTTTTGTTTCCCATAGGGACCAGAGCAACCACATGTGTTACAGCATTCCTATGCAACACGTGCAGCATAACAACAGAAATAGTTTAGAAAGATGCCTGCTGACCCTTACATTCAAATGTAAAAGGATGTACCTTTGGTTTTATACCTTTTCATCTCTGCGATATGGTACTACGCAAGAAATTACTTTTGCCCCCCCCCCCCCCCACCCCCATGTACTTTTGTGTTTTTTTTCAC
>VWZE01000950.1:118675-144932 GCA_013396675.1 Eubucco bourcierii
GCTTATTTTCCAATTCTCATTCAATATCCTATAAAATGCACAAACTATAAAAATCTCCCACAGACAAAGCAATTAATCTGACATCAGTTAGAATCCATTTTAGTTATTTTTTTTAAGCTGATTTTGAAAACGAAATTAAACAACGCGAATCCTCCTAAGTGTCAAAATCAAACATTACTTCGGCGATTCTCTAAGTTATTTTGTGTTAACACATGAAAATCTTCCCATTTTAGCCTATCCTAAACCTCATGAACCAAAGATGCATGGAGTTACGAGAACTAGAGGATGAGGAACAAACTACATTGTATTTTTCTTAAATTATTTTTTAATCCATTTTATTGGGAAGCTTTAATTTGTTTCTGAAAACAGTACGGCATAATAGCTGCACATTAAAAGGGGCTAAGGAAGGCTCTTGAAAAGTATTCTAGCTAGTTTCTCAAACAGAACTAAACTTGCTCGAAGCCCAAGCATAAAGAAATCAGACTTCACAGTTTTTATCAAGTTATTTGTATAAATTTATGAAAGAGTTGCCTTGTAACATCTGAAAACACCTTAATAAGATTAAATGTTGCCATACAAAAGACTAGAAGTAGACATGTGCTTCCTTTCAGAAGTTTTCATATGCTCTCATTACCGAAGCTCACAACTGCAAACACAGTATCATAGAATGGTAAGGTTGGAAGGGACCTCAAGGATCATCTAGTTCCACCCCCCTGCCACAGGCAGGGACACCTCCCACTAGTACAGGTTACTCAAGGCCTCATCCAATCTGGCCTTGAACACATCCAGGGAGGGAGCATCCACAACCTCCCTGGGCAACCTGTGCCAGTGCCTCACCACCCTCACTGCAAAGAACTTCCTCCTAACATCCAGTCTAAATCTCCCCTCTGCCAGTTTAAGCCCATTGCCCCTTGTCCTGGCATTGCAGGACCTTGTAAATAATCCCTCCCCAGCCTTCCTGTAGGTCCCCTCCAGATATTGGAAGGCTACTATAAGGTCTCCTCAAAGCCTTCATATACTCCAATGCACATCAGCACCTTCTAAATCAAAACTCTTTTACCATGTGTATTTGTAAAAAATACAATATCCACAACATAAAAATAAATCTATCTGGAAGGCTAGTGCTTGTTGTTCTGGAAGCAAAATCGTGAAGCACATGGAGGAGAAAGAAGAAATTATTCAAGAAAACCCATGCAAGAGTTAAGTTCCCACATCAGGAAGGTCAAATACTTCCAGTCAGACCCTGTAGTCCCAACTTGTATATTTAGAGTCTGCTGAAAACAACTGTAGGTTTGAAGAAAAAAACAAAGTTGGAAAATGGCACAAATATGACAGGTAAATCTAAGCCCCACTCATGCATCAAGTTCTATTTTCTAAGTACACTTAAAAACACACACAGCCTCAACAACGAGAAGGTTTTAAATGAGATATGCAGTTAGATATGGAAAGTAAACCAAAAAGGAAGGGGAAGAGAGGGGAGGCAAGAGCAATATAATTTTAGAAGAAAAAAGAAAAAAAAAAAAAAGCATAGCCAACTGATCTGATCAGTCACAAAAAAAAAAGCTGCTCTCTGAGGACAGGGTAAGGGCCTCTGTTACAGGTCAGATCATATGGGTCACTTACTTGTACAAGATGCTTAAGACTGCCCAACAGTGCACTGGATTTCCTGAATGATCAAAATAACTAAGGAGATGAATATAGTGAAGAGTATACCAAAACATAAACATGTCATCATTTCTTGCAGGTAGCAACAAAATTTTGAGTCAATACAGATAAATAAGCAGAAGAGAATTACTTTTCCACTGTAGATCCTTCTCACCCATTGTGGTTTGGCAGAAGATAAGCAATACAGAGAAGAGGAGAAATTTAAAGGAGAGAAATAGGTTCAGCCAGTAGATTTTGACAAAAGACTGAAACAGTTATGCACTCATGATAATGGATTGGCTGAACTTGAAGGAGAAAAATCTGTAGCAGAAGCAATAAGGTATCCTGAGAATTTCTTGATTGTGCTTGAAACAGTACCTTCATGTGAGCATTTGTCCTACAGCTGGTGCTTTAAAACAGATGAAAGCAAAATCAGAGCGGACATAGAACTAGCTCACATTTTCTGAAACCAAGCCCAACTCAGATTACTGGTAAATAATGAAGACACTACACATATGCTAGTAACACGAATATCACTGTTTCAAAACCACCCTCCAGAATGTGTTCACACAGAAAAATACCTACACCTAAAGAGGTAACTAGTGCTAGGAAGACCAAACATACTAATATGGTCTAGCGTAGAAATCTAGGCACAAATGGCATACACACCAATAATCACCCACTTAGGAAAACCCACATCTAGGGATCATATTCCTATCCTTCGTGTAATGAGGTGGGTATGAGACACTGCATAAGATGGAGAGATGGTTAATGTATTTTGAAACCTGAAAACCAGAACGAAGCACCTCAGATTTACTAGAACACATAAAATTGAAAACACAGACTAGGCAAATACTTCTGCCTTACAGCTCGTTCCCTCGATGATATTAATATTACACAATAAAGAAAGACTATTAGAAATACTGAAGTATGTCACAGACTGAAAAAAAAAATATTATTAAAGTGTGTGATTTTTTAAATTTTTTTTTTTAAGGACAGTTTGTAATATACAACCTTCACAACATAGCTTTTTTTGAAATTTGGTCTTTAATTGTCCTGCTCAGTACCCAAAATAATCATCCCAGTTAACTGAAGAGCATTTCATTTGTGTCACCTAGTGTTGTACTGGATGTGATTGCCAGCTGTCTCCACAATCAGGCAGAATGGGTAAGCAGTCCCAGCAGGCAAGCCTGCAAAGATGCCTGCCATTTCTTCTGTGTAGTCCAGACTACTGTTGTAAAAAAACCCGCCATATTTCTTTTCAGTCAATATGTGAAGTCTCCTCCGTTAGCATCCATGAGATACAGGGTGCCAGATAAACACACACATGGGTTGATGTAAAGCTCAACATGAGCCTGCAGCGTGCGCATGCAGCCCAAACAGCAACCAAGTCCTGGGCTGTAGCAAGAGCAGCGTGGCCAGCAGGGCAAGGGAGGGGATTCTGCCACTTTACTCTGCTCTCCTCAGACCCCACCTGGAGTACTGTGTGGAGTTCTGGAGCTCCCAGCACAGGAAGGACGTGGAAGTGTTGAAGCAGGTCCGAGAGGGCCACGAAGATGATCAGAGGGCTGCAGCAGCTCTCCTATGAGGACAGGCTGAGAAAGTTGAGGCTCTTCAGCCTGGAGAAGAGAAGGTTTTGAGGAGACCTTAGAGTAGCCTTCCAGTATCTGAAGGGGGCCTACAGGAAGGCTGGGGAAGCACTATTGACAAGGTCTTGCAATGACAGAACAAGGGGCAATGGGTTTAAACTGGCACAGGGAAGATTTAACTGGATGTTAGGAGGAAGTTCTTTGCAGTGAGGGTGGTGAGGCACTGGCACAGGTTGCCCAGGGAGGTTGTGGATGCTCCCTCCCTGGAGGTGTTCAAAGCCAGGTTGGACGACGCCTTGAGTGACCTGTACCAGTGAGAGGTGTCCCTGCCTATGGCAGGGGGTTGGAACTAGATGATCTTTGAGGTCCCTTCTAACCTTACTATTCTATGATTCTATGAAACATTCCCCTGAATTATCTTGCAGTACAGTGAAAAAGAGATGATAGCATAGTTGGATTCTTGCTGGGGTTTTAAAATATTTTATTCAGTTCTGATCTAGTATTTTCTAATCTGAATTTAGCTTAGGCTTTCCTTGTGTAGTTACCATAACTGTAAAAAACAAACAAACACAACAAACAAAAACCCACAAACAAACAAACAAACAACCCATCAAAAAAACCAAACCACTTGAATGTTTTGCTAGGTACTGGATAAATGCAGCTGCAGATCTGGCCAAGTAACTAAGAGAGTCTGGTTTCAGAGCAAGCAAATGCAACCTCCCATTACTGCATTCTTAGTTTAACAGTATCTAAAGACGAACTGAATTGAATATAGTGTGTGTTTAAAGCACAGAAGAATTCTGCTGAGGATTTCAATTCAAAAGCTACAGTTCTCCATCACTAGAAAGAGAACAGTTACATAAAAGCAAAATTCACATCTAAAATCTTGAAAAATCGAAGGTTACAGGACTTTAGAAGCCATGTCTAATTTGCATGTGGCACATCTGGTATAATAGATATGATATACAAGCAGGTTAATATTTGGAGTAGTAAGCGTTTCCCACTGTTAAAATAAACACCTCAGCACTTCAGGTTTTTGCTCAGCAATCTTTCCTTAGCAGGAAAGGAAGTAAGGTAGGAAGGGTACTTATCTACTGCTAGACTCTTGTGAATTATCACTCATCTGCTTGCTGAAATCTTAGTTCTCAAATCCAAGTAGAAAGCTTTCAATTTCACTTGGTTCACAGCAACAATATTTCACTGCTTAACTTGGCAAAACATTAAACCAGAAAATTTCCACCCTTCTTAACCTCTCCTGTTGGCACACCAGTTTATTAAACTAATGCAAATTACCAATTTTCCTTTAAGCCAGTATAATTCTGTTGTCATGAATACCCTCTATTACAACTTTAGTCAACTGAAGAATAGTTATTCCTTCTTTGGAAGCAAAGAGGTAGAGAATCATAGAATGGTAAGGTTGGAAGGGACCTCAAGGATCATCTAGTTCCAACCCCCTGCCATAGGCAGGGACACCTCCCACTAGCACAGGTCACTCAAGGCCTCATCCAACCTGACCTTGAACACCTCCAGGGAGGGAGCAGCCACAACCTCCCTGGGCAACCTGTTCCAGCATCTCACCACCCTCACTGTAAAGAACTTCCTCCTAACATCCAGTCTAAATCTCCCCTCTGCCAGTTTAAGCCCATTGCCCCTTGTCCTGTCGTTGCAGGACCTTGTAAATAATCCTTCCCCAGCCTTCCTGTAGGCCCCCTTCTGTTCAGCTGTTCCCTGGTTACTAGTGAAATATAATTTGTCAATGACTAAATATTATCTGTTCTGATGATCACCGAATACTGAAACCTCCAAACAGTAGCTTAGATGAAAAACAGGTTATTGGGTTGAATCCTAATGTTCCAGTTATCTCCACTCCCAAAACACCTAGTGTACTTTCTACATCCATACCACACCGAAATAGAAGCCAAAAGACTCTGGAACAGTAAGAGTGATGACCAGCAGATATCCTCCCAGACTGAACTGTTATAGTTAACATGTAACAGGATCTGCTTTTTGGTTAACCTGGGCTTCTTAAAACAGAGATCTTCAATTTTACTCTAAGTTTACTTCTTGCCTTTTCCTTCCACACTCCTCCGCAAAATATCACTGTCTTGTATCTAAAATCTCCAGAACAAACAATTTCTCTGTTCCCCTTAACTAGATGGTTTTCAGAAATTTCTGGATTGAGTTTCCTACTGAGTCTTACAGAATAGTATCAATTAGCACTAAGCACCTACAGGATGGCCAAGGGATCAGACCCAGCCAGAACGGGTTCTGGAGGGACAGGTCCTGCCTGACCAACCTGATCTCCTTTTATGATCAGGTTACCCTTCTGGTGAATAAGGGGAAGGTTGTGGACGTAGTCTACCTGGACTTCAGCAATGCCTTTGACACCATGAGTCACAACAAGCTGTACAAGTACAAGTAGTACTAAGAAAACAGAAGGCTTAACCCATTCTCTAGTGTAAGAAAAGTCTTACCTGGTTTTAGTAAGAACAAGCAGATGAAAAGTAACAGAGAAGGCAGCATGTAAATTCCTGATTACACACATCAGAAATGTGTAATTTACACATTTCAAGTCAGTTTACACAGGAAAAAAATGAAGAGGACATTTAGAATATTACTCACTCTTTTTGAAGTACTTAATCATTACTACTTACTCATTCCAAACTGTGTTCAGATCTGTAGGATGAAGAGTTTCACCAGAATGAGGTTTTTTTTTTTGCCAGCACATATCTGGTCAAAATCCGAGTTCCTAACTGAAATAAGACTGATTTATCCTACATTTGTTTTACTTTTCACTTCTTAGCTGACAACTACCAGAACTATTTTAACATTAAATTACTTTTCAAATAAATAATTAGTGTGCCAATGTCTAGTTTTAATAACTGGTACCACTTAATTCAGTTGTAGTAACAGTGAGTTCTCTCTTATTCATCTCAATCATGAAATTGAACCAAGGTCTAAAAAAATAAGGACATAAAAATCACTGATAGCATCAAAATACTGGAAATGTGTGAGGAAACTACTGGCAATAGAAATAAATACAGTACAGCATATTTTTCTTTTTATTTTCCCCAAAACATTAGCATGAATTTGCAATCCTTGTCTGTAACAGAGATTATGAAATAGAATACATTTGCCTAGAATATTTTGATTATCTTATGCATACTTAAAGTTATAACTGCTTAGATAAATTACTAGATAAAACAAATCCATTTTATAATACACTTTTTGGTGCTGTGAAAGCCGTGTTTGGCTGCTACACTAAACGATTCTTCACCTTGCTCCATCAGAAGGGTTAAAAAAGCCCTTAGGAATATGGCATGCACTGAAGTATCTATGACAATATATTCTGTAATCAATTTCCAGCTCTCTGGTTGCAGCACACAGCTCTGTGGAAATCTGAGTTAATCAAACAAACTTCAGTTCCTAGGGACGAGATCAGCAATGCCCTTTAAACACACTGCAAAAGTGATATGCTGTGCCTGAATGCAGTTTTCTAGGCTGAATTATTTCCACACTGCAGGCATTTCAGCCTGCTACACCAAGCATTTTTAATTGTCATTACTTCTCCAAAGCAAGAAGTCTCTTGGGATAAAGATTCTTTACTACTTGAGGCTTAAGAGAATGCTGGTACTGTGGTGCGTGAGGACACTTTCCTTCCTTAGTTCCAACTGAATGGTGGCAGAAAGCTCATGCTAAGACAGAAACAAAACAGGAAAATAAGATGAAATCACTGACTTTCCAACACCTTCCCATTAAAAAATTTGTAGTACCTGACAACCACAAGAAATATCCAAGCCAGTCACTGCTGCTTTCCAAAATCTTTGGCAAAAGGTGATTACTTAGCTTTTCTTTTTTTTCAAACAGACAGATAACTTGTGATGAAAAATAGTAAACACTCCACAAATAACAATCCTTAGTAGCCTGACATAGTCTACTAACTTAAAATGATTCTCCAACACGTGAATTCTACCTGATCACACAACTACCAGACAAGATTTTAAATGTAGAATAAAACAGATGGCCACCAGCAATTTCTTTTCTATCTCACATCTGGCACCATACTTTCATATATAATGTATACACATTATCTTTTGCTAATAAATCATGACTTGAGTGAGAACTCTTTATCTAATTTCCAGTCTTGAAACTTTGAAGGATGTAAAATAATATTATTTCTTTTTTTTTTTTTTTTCCCCCACCCTGCATCTGTGGACAGATTATTTTATTCTTCCAGGGAAGCTTGATAGATGGCTTAAGATCATTTAAACATTCTTCTGTATTACTTCCTAAATATATTATCTTGTCCAAAAAAANGCACAAACCTGAGAAAACAGACATCAATTATTTTCTGTCTCCTAGGGATGGCATGAATGTCTACATTGAGCAAGGAAAGAAAATGTATTTCCCTACAAAATCAGTACTTCATCACAGAATTATATCCATTGCCAGTAATAAACAGTTCCAAACAAGCTTGTAAGCCTGATTTACACCCACTTACAGTATACCAAACAACTATTTGTCCTGAGGACATCAATCCTAGTTTATTTCATTGAAATGAAATGTCATTTTTAGCCACTAAAGCATTTATTTCATGTCATTCTTTCACTGTTCACACACTTAAGTTTTACTGCAATGAGCAGTATGCATCCCTAAAAGTAAGATGGTTCTGTAGCAATTAATTAGCAAGACCAAATTAGTTTCTCCTTAAGACATATGGGAAAAAGCCTTCTGTTTAAAGCAACCCATCATATATAGGTGAAATATTTCAGCTGGAAAATTATGTAGTTGTATAAAAATAGAACTCTTTCCTCTTTCACTAAGCACACTGCCTATCTAAGTGTAGCAGTGAGTTTTAGGGGCTTAGAAACAGTTGAAGGAAATTTCATGTTGAAATTTTAACTGCCTATCCAAGGATTTGAATAAATGTAGTACATTAATGGATGGAAAACATTACTACAGACAGGTGGAATGAATTCAGATGGTTTTCCACGTGTAATTTAATGTATTACACAATATCCCAAAAGTACAATGTACTATGTTGTGGGCCACATTTTTAAAAGCATGAAATATAAACAATTTTTGGCATTCTGATTAGGTACTCAAACATTATTAGGATAGTAGGAAAGATTAAAAGGATGACTAAACAAGCAAAGTAGCACATCATAATTTGCAGATTCAGTTTTGTCTGTAATCAAGGTTATTATTTAGACTCAACAAAACAAAGTGGCCTCCTTTCCCCACACTCCCTAATTTTCAAACAAACAAAAAAAAATTACAAATGGAATCATCACATTCCTAAGTGGAATTATTACAAGAATTAAGACTTCAGAAGAAATCAAAGCCAAACATTATGTAAACTGTCTTTCAGGAGACAATTTGCCACTTGAACAATTGAGTACTGGGCTTTTGATCAGCAATTGCTTTGCTAGGCACTCGAGACAACACATAGATGTTTCCCCAATTAATACTGCTGTTTTACATCCCACTTATTTTACCCTCCTCTTTGCAGATTTACTAAAGAAATATTCAGTATAGATAATATTTGCTTCCCTCGAATGCCACATTTTTATTTCCTCTTTCCTGTGCCTCAAGCTCCGTTTCTCTACTTAATTTTCTCCTCATTTCCTCCTCAGTATGTATCATCCTATGTGAACAGAGAGACTAATGACCCATTCAAACACAGATCAAATGAAAAATGCCTATAGGACAGTTTATAGTTGTACATTCCACAATTGCTTAATGTAATGTACCACAGAAGCTTTGTATGTGCAAAAGAATCCTTTAAAATACTTCTAAGATTTTTAGGTAAGATAATAACCATCAGTAAAAATAGTGTCACTTTCAAGTTTACAAAAAACATTTGGTAGTTCATCCACCTTTAACTGTTAAGGAACATGAACAACGCCAATAAATTCTTTTCAAACTAACATGAGGTACAGCATTTTATAGCAATCATCCTGGGGATTACAAAGCTGCAGTGGGAGAACCTCACTTTTTTTTAAACACACCATTCTACAGGCTATGATATTTTAGGCTAAATGATATGAGGTGTGATAAATGCAAGCCTTCTTTTGAATGCAAACAGATTCTGAAAATATTTTAACTAGGGGTACAAGTGAAAATAAATTAGCCCAGGGGGATCTAGGTAAAGAATTCAGATTCTGTGGGATTTTCTTTGTTTACTGCTTAAATTAAAAATTGCACAAGCTTTTTAAGTTTTCAGCTCTGAAAACAGTGAAAGAAGTATTCTGGAATCAAATTACTATCTGATTGGCAGCATAAGAACAACCCAAAATCTGTGTATCTATTCTTAATAACACTGGAAAAGGTTGTGTGTAAACTTCCCTAAACAGCTGTGATAGAAGTTCCTTAGCTCCCATACTGTTGTCAATCCAATCTCTTTTTCTTCCTCTTTATTTTTTTTTTTCTTCTAACATGGGCAAAGAAATGGAGATGTTCAAAATGAAAACTGAAAGCCACAATCTAACCTGGAGTTTCTAATACAATGGATTACACTCTTCTCCCTCTGGAGTCAGAATGAGAAACTGCCATCTCCAGAGAATAATTGAGGCTTTGTGTGACTGCACTTAGTTGTAGCTCAGCGTTCAGGGTTTTACTGCAGTTTCAAATAAAAGTAGCTAAAAGTCAAGATCTAGTACACAGCATATTTGTCTCCACGGCTGACAAGAGCAACTCTTCTCACCAGCTTCTTATATCTAGAGTAATTTTGGTCTGATTTATAACTCCAAGGCTGAGGTAGGCCCTAAGCATCACTTAAAGAAAGTGTAATTCCAAAAGGAATTGCCAAAGCAATGAGTACTGTGCCCTGCTGCTTCTCCAGAATTTCCATTTTCAGAAAAGAAAAGGGAGTCTGTTTGGAAGCTACATGTGCTGAGCACCTCCAGCACATCTCTTTGATGGGTCAAGCATAAGAAACACGCAGTGTTCAGTCAAGTGGATTCTTTACTAGTTCCTAAACTGAAGTTTCCTCAGCCTCACATAATGTGGGCAACCTGTTAATGAAACACATTGTCAGGTAATCATAATTCGAATGCAACATGTTCAATTTATTCTTTTATCAGGTTAATGAATAGAACAATTAGAGTAAAAAAGGTATGGAGGAAAAATGCAGACCCACGACTTGCCCAAGATGCACACTACTAAACCAGGTTAATTAGGGAGATAGGGAGGTGCTTGAACTGAACAGATCATTAACATATCTAGTTTTGCCATGCCTCAACCCTTTTTAAATCAGTGGGGCATGTCCTACACTGACTTATTCCTTGTCTTTGAGTATTTTTAACATACTACATTACTGAAGTCCATTACTTCAGTAGAGGCTATCTTCTGATCTGGGGTTGGATTGGTGGCAACAAGGTGCAGGTTTCACAGTACTCAGAAAGGTATTTGATGGACAGAATGAAAGTCCCACCTGATACATGTTCACACTACAGAACTCATCCTGCTATACTTAACAATATCCTACAAAACGATGATCGAAAACCATGACATCTTTTTCTCAGTGAGGTGCAAACATTAATCTGTAGGTGTTTCTGGGTAGTTTAACCTTCACCAACATTAAATTTTACCGAAATTCTGAAATCTTTTTACTGAAATTTTTACCGAAATAAAAACTGAATCGACAAATTATTGTGATTAATAATATTAATATTAATATTTATTAATAATAATAATGCCTGTAGGAGCAGGGAGGTCATTCTCCCCCTGTACTCTGCACTGCTTAGGCCACACCTTGAGTACTGTGTCCAGTTCTGGACCCCTCAATTTAGGAAGGACATTGAGGTGCTTGAGTGTGTCCAGAGAAGGGCAACGAGGCTGGTGAGAGGCCTCAAGCACAGCCCTATGAAGAGAGGCTGAGGGAGCTGGGATTGTTTAGCCTGGAGAAGAGGAGGCTCAGGGGAGACCTTCTTGCTGTCTACAACTACCTGAAGGGTGGTTGTAGCCAGGAGGAGGTTGCTTTCTTCTCTCAGGCAACCACCACCAGAACAAGAGGACACAGTCTCAAGCTGTGCCAGGGGAAGTTTAGGCTGGAGGTGAGGAGAAAGTTCTTGACTGAGAGAGTCATTGGCTACTGGAATGGGCTGCCCAGGGAGGTGGTGGAGTCACCGTCCCTGGAGGTGTTTGAGGTGGGTTTGGACGTGGCACTTGGTGCCATGGTCTAGTCTTGAGGTCTGTGGTAACAGGTTGGACTAGATAATCTTTGAGGTCTCTTCCAACCTTGGTGATACTGTGCTAATAATAATAGACATGTTGCTATTAATATTATAATTATCTATAATAATATATTCTATCTTTTGATGATACATTATATTCTACTGTATACACACTTTCCAAATTTAATCCTTCATTCTTCAAAAAAAGGTGATGATTTGCAACTTCAGCATTGAACTTTTTATCCTCATATGAAAAGTCTGTTTCAAAATGTGTGTGTGAAAACAGCGCCGTGTAAAACGAAACAGCAAAATGTTACCCAAACCCTTCCATTTCCATTCTTCAGCTCTCATTTTAATTGTGCAGTCTTATGAGGTTTCCTCTCGTATTTAACGAAGGATGAGTGCTGCAAGGCTACAGACAACAATGTGGATTGTTCAGGAACTTCCAGCAGCAGGGTAATACAATATACTATAAGAGTTCAACGTGGGTTAATTGCTCTGCAAAACGGGTATCTTTTTTTTTATGACTCAGTTCCCTTTGGGAATGCCAAACATCCCCCTGTAATGACAGAAACCATGCAAGTGGGGGGCCCACTTCATTAACTGGATGAAAATCTACTGTTTTTACATAACAAAAAAGGAAAAGAAACATATTTTGCCTCTGATTCCATGAAAAATCAGACACACAAGGTGCGTGACAGGAAAATAGGGACCTAATTGTTTAGCGCCCTCAAGAACTGTTCACAACAGGTGGAAAGAAAGGCACGGAAAATTGACACAAAGGAGATGACAAATCCTAATACAGAAATCTTTCAGCAAGCATGTAATGAAAAATGGCATTGCAGAGAAGAGTCTGGGAATGGCACAGAACCAAATCAGGGCCAAAAAACTTCCGAATTCCTCCCTTTCTATAGGCAGGGAAGGGAACGGACTCTTGGCTGTAGCACAAAAATTCTTGCATGATCTTTTGTTATCAGAGTGAAGGACAACTTTACACTGGATGATGCAAGACACTACTAATAGGAGAAGACTGAAGTGTGAAATATTATATGTTTAAAACTAAATTAGAAAAAAAATACTGCTGAAATTATTTTGATTTAAAGGAAGCAAACACCTTTTGTTATTTGAGTTAATCTTTATCACAAAAAGCAGGCACCAAATAGGGAATATAAAATAACCCCTGAGGAAAAGAAGCATGGAAGCAGTTATTCCAAACACCAACTTTCTTCTTTGGAGAATAAAAAGCCATTTATCAAACTCCTAAAAGCTAGTAACACAAATTATGCAAAGAATGAAGGAAGATGGTACTATAATCAAGGTTAAATTAAACAAGAGACATGTAGATTAAACACCTAAGATGTCTTAAAGAGCAGGTTTATCATCCCTAGTATCCAACATTAGTTTTCAGGCTAGATGCTCACCAAGTAAAGCATTCCTAGCCCAGACTACAGTTTAACAGACAACAAAACCAAGGGATCTAAGCTTTTAAAAGAAATACGAACTATTGTGAGAGCTCTCTGCACAAAGAAGTACTCATTACACAAACTGGCAACATATTTTTGGTCATGGATCTGTAGAAAAGTTTATCTATAAAATGCCCCCACCATTTAAATGCAATTGACCAGTTTATAACCACCCGTTATTTAACACCCAACTGCAATGTCTCTTTCCTGAAAGGCAGGCATCGTTCCTCTCCACCATGCTATTTTTGCAGCTCTTCAACATGCATTCTTGAAGGAGAAGGGCATAGGGGATTCATTTTTACAAGCTGTTAACATTGGTAATAAAACATTTATTTATAGCAGACTATTAATGTACAATCACAGTCACATCATGCTAAAAGACAAAGACTGCCCTTCGAAGACTTTTTCATTCAACGGCCCCACATATCCTCAGGACAGTAAAAAACCAGGACAGTGATGCAGCTTGCTATTAGTTTTGACTACTATAGCAAAACAGCTTCCTCCACTCACCTGAGCCTAGATTATGAGATATGGCTAGCTAAAGAAGTATTAAAAACAGTAAACCATTTTCATAGCTTTTAAAGAAAATCATTGATCAAGTTGAGCTACCAGTTGTAAGAAGAATAATTCTGAGGCAAATAGCTGAGAGGGGAGGTTTTCAACAGGTACACCTGATGACAGAATGAGAACAAGCACTCTGACTCTATGATGTGTTTTGGAAAGGCTGCATTAATGGCATATGTCTATCTTCAAAGGACATTTTAGCCCATTCCCCACAACTTATTCTGTTTTTTTAAAAAAATATATTGTTTCAAAAGAAAATAAAGTGAGATCACTGAGGTGCACGGAACGACCAAACACAAAGCCACTGTGTTTGCACAGAACAAAGCATCACAAGGATTTGGAAAACAAATTTTAAAATCAAAACTATTCAATATATAACACAGCATTTCAATTTCAGTTTGTGTCTCTGATCTTCTTCAACTACACACTACTCTTCTCAAAAGCTCTTAGTTGCATCACCAATATGAATACAACTAAACCAGCAGTTTTTAAATGAATTAGTCTTAACACTCACTTTCCAAAACTATATCTGTAGTACAACTCTAAAAAAAAAAAAAAAAATCAATCAATCTGAATGTAGCAAAGCAGAAAGAAAAACTAAAATGGAATCAATGACGTAACGCATTTTCAAAACTTTTAACTGTCTGCAAATTGTTTATTCTATACTGACATCTTATTTAAATATCCCATTCAGCAATTATTGAAACACCTTCATTCCATATTTTATTTCCAATAAAATTCACCATTTTGGTGTCATACTAAAAATGGTTATTTGTGTTTCTTAACTACTGGGGAAAAGGGATCCATGACAGCACTGCGCATAGACTGTGTCACAGGCTGGCTTGCATAACCAAATCTTCTGCTAATAAACCTTTAAAACAGGTTATAAGGTAAAGAATAAAACTAAAATGTATAGCTAATCACTCTGAAATCACTCCAGACAATGATTATGTAATAACTGTGTCTCTACAAGGTAATATTTCTATCACTATACCAACTACACCCTCAAAAATAAAAGTTTCAGCCCAGGCATGCTCTGAGGAGGGGAGACCAAGAAACTGGAACCGCTTCATGGAAAGTTAACCTATTCAGGTGGTCCTAGGATAAATATCTTTGAACACCAAGTTTCTGAAATGAGAACTACAGGAATGACTTCCTTTTAGAGGGGTGGGGGGGAAGAAAAGAAAAGGAAAAAAAAAGAGCTTCTAATCTTTGGTAAGAATTTTAAATTTTAGTTAAAGAAATAGAAATGCTTTCAAAAATGGCCTCAAATTATTCAAATAAAGTTTTTAACAAGAAAGCATAAAAGCAATGTTGAGCATTTAAAACCACATGATGTTTAAACAGAACTTTAGTTTAATTATAATTAGACTAATGTCATTTCATTTCAGATACCTACAGGTGAATTCACACTTCACTACTTACCTTAGGGCACATAAATGTATTCCAGTGATAATACAGTGTGTACATTAATACTCAAACCGCCAAGAGTTGCCATCTGGAGAGCTAATGAACAATCAAGGGATCCCAAATTAAACTACAGAACTTTTCCTTAGAATCTTTAGGACAACACTGTCAAGTTCAATCTATTCACTTAGCCTCCAGAATCAATTTTTCAAACTTTATGACAGGTCTAATAGTTTCCACCTGTTTCTCTTGCTTGACTTTTGACTGGCACATTACCAGTCAGGGTGGAAATGCAGACAAAGACCCCTATTAGGCTCCGGCTGTTTCTCTACTGTGAGGTTGCTCAGCCATTAAATTAGTTCCAGCCCACTTTCTCCTTCTATATCTTAATTTTTTGGGGGTATGAAGGTTTGGGGAAGTAGAAAGGAAGAGAAACAGAAGTCTGACAGTCCCAGTTGGTGAGAAAAGCAAAAAAACATTTAAAAGACATCAAATTAAATATTGAATTTACCTAAAATTAACTAACTAAATTTACTACTAATCACACTAAGTCACTGAGGTGTTTGCATCATATTTTCAGCCACTACAAACTTGAAAAACACTGAGAAACCCTAAGAAAGTCTATCACACAACAAGTGCTTACTCCAATATCAGACTACATAAACTTGGTGTTGCAGTTTCTTTTTCTGGGAATCACAAATCGTCAATCAGTTCCTTTTTTTCTGTTCATACAAAAAAACCAAAAAACAAACCCAAACATTTTTGTTCAAAGATAAGTTTTCCTTTCATTCAGAACTAACAATTAGAAGAAAGTGTCATACACATGTCCCAGCAAATCCATGTTGCTTCTTTTGGAACTTTTCCTTTCAATAAAAATTCCCTAATAGGTATTTGCATTGATTTCCAGTGCTTCATGAAATGTTATTATCCGTGAAGTCTCAAGGTACGACACTATTCTGTTATCCATTACAACAAAGTATTTACAATAACACCAAGCATAATACTTCAGGAAAATATTTTAACTGAACAAAGGTCTATTTTTAAGATAAACTTACTGGTTCAAATTATAATCTCCCCAGTATAAACTGTATAGAGCCAGGACTTCTAGTGTACCTCTTAACCTAAAGACTGACTACTCAAGCTGTGTCATGGTGAGGAATATCTTGAGTACCTACATCCGTAAATAGTTCATTTACATTTGGACTACGTAATCTGGAGTATTGTATACAGTTCTGGAGCCCCCAGCACAGCAAGGACATGGAAGTGTTGGAGCGGGTCCAGGAGGAGGCCACAAAGACAATCAGAGGGCTGCAGCAGCTCTGCTATGAGGACAGGCTACAAGAGTTGGGGTTCTTCAGACTGGAGAAGAGAAGGTTTCAAGGAGACCTTAGAGTAGCCTTCCAATATCTGAAGTGGCCCTATAGGAAGGCTGGGGAGGGATTGTTGACAAGGTCTTGTAATGTCAAGGAACTGGAAGAGTGGAGATTTAAACTAGATGTTAGGAGGAAGTTCTATTACAGTGAGGGTGGTGAAACACTGGCACAGGTTGCCCAGGGAGGTTGTGGCTGCTCCCTCCCTGGAGGTGTTGAAGGCCATGTAGGACGAGGCCTTGAGTGACCTGTAATAGTGGGAGGTGTCCCTGCCTATGGCAGGGGGTTGGAACTAGATGATCCTTGAGGTCCCTTCCAACCTTACCATTTTATGATTCTATGTAAAAAAGCAACTTGAGTGCTGACCACTCTGCTGGTACAGCACTTTACAGGTAAGACAGTAAAGGTTCCACCATCACTGAAAAATCAAGACTGTTTCTCTTAGCTCTCTTGCTCTTCTTGGTAACATAATCATACATAAATTTGCCACATGTTATTTTATTTAGTTTGTGATACCTAAATAATTTCATGAAGCTCTAATTTATATACTTTATCTTACTGAGATGTCTGAATAACACTACTGAGAACATACCAAAACCAACTTGTCACAGAAGAAAGGTTTTGCCCTCATAACCACTTTGTTGCTGTCTTTACCAGACTTCTTCTTACAACCAAGCAGGTTGAACGTACTGTGCACACCGAATACCAAGAACCAAATGCTACGAACACTTCTATAAAATAAATCTTTTCTTTGCACTCTCTTATTGTGCTAGCACATCTGCCTATGCCTGAAAACCATTACAAAATCTGTGATTAAGACAAGGGTGTAGATTCAGCCCTATGAAGAGAGGCTGAGGGAGTTGGGATTGTTTAGCCTGGAGAGGAGGAGGCTCAGGGGAGACCTTCTTGCTGTCTACAACTACCTGAAGGGTGGTTGTAGCCAGGGGGAGGTTGCTTTCTTCTCTCAGGCAACCACCACCAGAACAAGAGGACACAGTCTCAAGCTGTGCCAGGGGAAGTTTAGGTTGGAGGTGAGGAGAAAGTTCTGCACTGAGAGAGTCATTGGTTACTGGAATGGGCTGCCCAGGGAGGTGGTGGAGTCACCGTCCCTGGAAGTGTTCAAGGCGGGTTTGGACATGGCACTTGGTGCCATGGTCTGGTCTTGAGGTCTGTGGTAACAGGTTGGACTTGATGATCTTTGAGGTCTCTTCCAAGCTTGGTGATACTGTGATCTCAGGGAAGGGGAGTGGCAAATAGCACCTTTTTTTTTTTTTTTTTTACAAAAATGTATGTCATGACATGACAATCGATCCATATGCACACACAGAGAACAGTTTGGGTTTTTTTAAAAACAAGTACAATTTGAAAGACAGAAATTGCTCAACATTCAGCAACATTTAAGCAACAGCCTACAAAGCTTACGAAGGGAGCATCGAGATGTCTCACAGATGATTAAAAGTCTGAGAAAACAAAATGAGAAGCTGCTTCCATTTCTAGAAGTGGAACAGCACAGCAATAGCACAGTGACAAAAACTGTGCAGAACTGTAAGATTGCCTTAGGTCTAAAAATTGAGAATAGCTCCCTCAAAAGTCATCCAGAGAGTGAGAAACAAAAGGCTGCAGAAGTCAGCATGATGAAGTGCACTATTGACAACTCTCAGGTGTAAGAGACGCTCAAAGTATTTGATTCCATTGGTCTCTATATTGCAATATTTCAGCACAAAATACATTTTTTTAGGTCCCAGGTTTTTTTAATACTGTTATAATTCATCCTCATGCACAGAATTTGTGTGCATATATTCTAAACCAAATCACATTTATTACTTGCAAGAAGACACATTCTGTCATCTATACTGAGCTGAGAACTAAAGCTATTATTGGTGTTCAACTAAGCAGTTACGGTAACATTCAAAATTATTTAACTGACAATGCTGATTAAAACATAAGTCTGAAACAAAATTCCTGAGGCTATTTTCAACAGAAAAAGTTAATCTGTAATTTCTGCAGATAATTGAACACTGATACTGAAAAGCAGCTGCCAAGAAAAGTTACAGCTACTGGTTGAAACACACACACAGAATAATCTGTCCTGAAGCGCAGTAACTTCCCAAAGACACCTTTTTCCATCAGACTATTTCATGAAATGTAACAGTACAGCCTTTGTACATAGACTCCAACCTAAGATTTAGTAACAGTGATTTTCATATTGTTAAATCCCATTCAAAACTCTAATTAAGTACCTTCTCAAAGGTATCCCACAACTCATTCACAAGGGTTATCTACATGACGATGAAAGGATGTTTAGCATAACCCTAAGCAATGTGTAAAAAACCCAAACAAACCACTAAAGAGCATTTTAGTGAAATATTCAGTAAAAGGAATGAAAGAAAACAGTAGAGTTAAAATTAAGGCCACAATCTACTTGGTATTACTTTCATCAAATAACTAGCTTAGCAAGTAACTCATGCTAGAAAATGCATATAAGCTCTTAAAACATGCATATTGAATGGCTTAAATGTTCCTCTGGTGATGCACATGAACAGAGAAGAGAAGAGAAATAAACTCCACTGCCAAACACAAAGCTGTCATACTCAGATTTTCACATCTACTGTGGCTTGGTATTTTATACTCAATTCATAAATATTCTGTGAATATCTGGAACTTCATGTGCTACTGTAATCGTGAATTCCACACCAGAAAGCTTATTTGGTGTCATCTAGATCACTGTCTTACCCATCTAGAAGATTCATTGTTGTTGTGGTAACTTCAGTAAAAAGAAGAATCTTTCCAAGTTTCTTTGTTTGAAGATTCTCCTGATATGTCTTCAGGCTGAAATGTTCTGATGAGAAGCTTCCCATCTCAGTGATGACTGGCATGAGAGATGGAGTTATCTCCATTTTTGATTCAGGGGATGAAATAAATTTAAGAGACACCTTGGTGGATGTTCTTAATCCTTCAGCATCTACATTTCCCTCAAGCCATTTCAGAAAAGCAAGATGGATTTCCTGTGGGCAAAGGAAATAAAAAAACAGAAATAGAAATACAGTTCACCACATGCGAAGGCATGCAACCATTCTTTAGAGAACATCAGTATTCAAGCAGTCATTTTCTACTTCAAAATAGGAAAATTAACTACATTTCCTCTTCAAAGATCAACTTCTGCTGCTGCTTCTAATCCATCCTGGCTTGACTACTACTTGGTACTGTTTTTCTAGACTTGAGATCATGGTCCTTGGCAGATTAATTAAAATCATAAAATAGTAGGGTTGGAAGGGACCTCAAGGATCATCTAGTTCCAACCCTCTGCCATAGGCAGGGACACCTCCCACTAGTACAGCTCACTCAAGGCCTCGTCCAACCTGGACTTGAACACCTCCAGGGAGGGAGCAGCCACAACCTCCCTGGGCAACCTGTGCCAGTGTCTCACCACCCTCACTGCAAAGAACTTCCTCCTAACATCCAGTCTAAATCTTCCCTCTTCCAGTTTAAACCCATTGCCCTTTGTCCTGTCATTACATGTCATGTCATCATTATGGTCCTTGGCAGATTAATTAGGTTTAATCTTTCCTTAAGAACAGTGTTTATTGTGCTTCTGGATACTAAAGTATGGGGGACACACATCCATGTGTATTAGGCTGGTTTTCCTACGTACTATTCTTTGACTGGAAGCCCTTTAGTCCACCACTAAGACTTAATCTGAAGGATAAAGCATCAGATACAAAAAAATATTTACTGATTTCTCAGCACATTATCTGCTATAGGGTTCACACGTTCAGCTAACAGAAAGCTTTGCCATGCTAAATACGGAGAACAGTGGCTGTTAATCAGCCAGCTAACAGAGAAGCACATAACTCACAAATACACACAATTAAGAAAACTCTACCAATGTTCAAAATGCAATTTTATGTATGCTCTGTTATCTTTCATAGAATCATAGAATGGTAAGGTTGGAAGGGACCTCAAGGATCATCTCGTTCCAACCCCCTGCCATAGGCAGGGACACCTCCCACTAGTACAGGTTACTCAAGGCCTCGTCCAACCTGTCCTTGAACACCTTTGTCCTAGTTAATGCCACAGTTAGCACACATTTTTGTGCAAAAGATTTAAAATGTGAACTATCCATATACATTGTGGCATATTTTTCTGTCTTTTATTTTAGGTTATCCAGAAATTTTCCACCCTCTCCCAACACAAATTGATGAATTACTGAGATTATTACCTTCCTGGTGACTCTCTGAAAGAACTATTACAAATTCACAGTGCTCTTTCTGGAGATATCTAATTCTCTTTTCAGAGATTTGATATGAAACATTTGCCATGTTTTCAGAAACTGTAAATTAAGAGACAGATGCATGGACTTTTTTGAGAAGCATGTGGTTTAAATTTCAAAGAGCTCTCCTTCTAAAGTAAAAATGTCTTTTATATGATATAAGAAAGAAAAAAAATTGGTTTCTATTCTACTGAAAACAATGTACAAGTGATTCCTGCACTCGACTTTTTAAGAAGACATTTGACTTTAAACCAAAGCACTTCTGACCAAACACACACCCCACTTTCCCATGGCTATAGCTAGGAACCAGAATACCAGTGTTTCCTACATGAGTGCTGAGACAGGACTAAGCTCTCTTGCCATTGAACAAGATCCCTGTGAGCTCCAAGCCAATCCTTTAAAACCCACAAGAGCAAATTTCCTAAAAAAAAAAAAAAGTTATCTATCCATGGAATAACTCAAATTTTCCAAATCCCATTGTTATATATTAAGAAGGAAGGAGAAAAGTGGTTCTGTTCCTAACACCCTTCTATAGATTTTCCATCCTCAGAAACTGCATTCTCAGGTTTCACAGGGTCACTGCTTCTTGTGTGACGTTCTTTGTATGCTGAATGTCAGCAGAATTACTGGTCTGCAGCGTTATAGCATGGGTGGGTAGCAGATCATTATACAAAGAAAGGAACAGTCTATTTCCAAACACAATCAGGCACTAGCTTCTCTAAGCCCCAGGAAGATCTAAGAGTGACTCAGTAGCTACATTTTAGTTACAGAAAAAATTATGCATGGTAACTGATAATGTGGCATTAAAAGTTTTATGAGCATTTCTTTGACTTGATCTGCATGAAGTGCTTTTATCTTCATTTAATGCAATAAAGCTTTGACAGACTGCTGCTAAACTGTGTGTGCTATTCTTGTTTTACACACAGAGACACATAGAGTAACTTATTAGCTGGAATTGATATTTAGGGAAATTGTAGCTTTCACTCTCGTCAGAGATGTGATTAATCAGAAAGGGCATTTTACCATCGCTTACCAAACACACAAATTCATTTAGCATAACTGAGCATGCACATCCTAGATATAAAATGCAATTTTAACTCATGTAAGGCTGGCTTTACAGACTTATAAAAACAGTCATTATGGTAAAAAAAAAAGTAAATAAATAAAGGTGCTTAAACATTCTAAACAATGAAAGTGCTTGCTATTAGGTTTCATAAAGTCTGATGTACTTTTGCCACAACACACTTTGATTGAAAATAGCATATATTCATGTGTGACGTTAAATTATGACAGATATGCCACACAATACCTACCATTTAGCCTCTTGAGTATATTCTCCCAGCTGGTTTTTTTTTTTTTCCCCCCCATAGGTTTACTTCTTGATTTAGTGTTCTTGTTTCTAATGCACACTTGAACCATTTAAGAACTATTACATGTGTATAAGTCTGAAGTTAACTTTTCCCATAATGCATATATTTTTATTGAACTGATATATTCATAAGTAATACATTATCAAGAAAAGCAGTTGATTTTTAAAGTTTTTTAAAATGTTTTTATATTTTTAACAATGCAAAGTTTTATGTGCTAGCCGGCACACACTAGTAAAATCCATCTTTGGTCTAAGAACCTCCTTCACAGGAAGTCAGAGAAATGTGGATGCTGAACCGATGTATTTTGATCCCCACAATTATACTGGCACACAGAGAAGTATTTTTCTATAATGAAATAAACATACATAAGAAGTCAAGGTTAACCTCTGCTTCAACTCCATTTAAAATGAATATAATCACGTCAGAACCTGAACTGTGCAATTTGTTGCTAAGTTCAGCATTCAGCTTAGAATTCAAAACCAATCCCCGGCCTTGTTGGTCGTTCTGCAGCAACCTCTGGTGGCCACTGAAATGAAGAAAAGTGTTGTCTGGACTTGTCTGACCTCCCACCTCTCTGGGAACACACCAGGTTTGTCAAGCAAGCCACCAAGGTAAGGGAATACCAAAACTCTTGGCCACTGCTTACCCTCATCATTATCAAAATTCTAAATATGCAGGTACAAGCTTTAGGTAAGCATGCAATCAATGTGCTACAGCTCTTGAGATATTCAGGCACCAACAACAGTACCTGCAGCTATTTACACAATCATACTAAAGTATGTATTATATGTATTGCCAGTAACCTGCTTTGTAAAATACAATCACAGAATGGTAGGGGTTGGAAGGGACCTTGTGCTGGTTTGAGGCTAATTGGAATATTTTAATGGAGAAAATTATACTATAGGCTGTGAAAAGGAAAGAGTGGTGATGTCTACTTCACTCATAGGCTTGCTGAGATGTATAGGAATAAGATCACAAACACAGAAAAGACACTCTCAGGCTTGGAGAGTCTCAATATCTATAGCTTTTTTGCCTTCTCCTCTCTGCTGAATAACCTCACTAACCACTCTGCTTCTAACCCCCCTGGTCGATCCTCCAAACTCACCTTGCACGTAAGCCAGACCTGGGGTAAGGTATAGGGGTGGGGAGAAGGTGGAAGGGTGGTTGGGAGCCCCTCCTGGGGACTCTGCTTTCTAGGAGGGGTGTTGTGCTTCTATATTACCTTTAACTTGTCTATTTCTGTAAATATTCCTGTCTATTGTGTATATCTCTGCTTGTATATTGTGCTAAGCTCTAAACATAGCTTCATTTCTTAAACTTCCAGCTGTCTGAGTCTAGTCTGGGTGATTTTACAAAGTTGGGGAGGGCAGGGAACTCCCAAACCGTCACAGACCTCTAGAGAGCATCAAGTCCATCTCCACTGCCAAAACGGTGTCACCTGGGGCAGGCCACACAGGAACGTATGCAGGTGTGTTTCAAAAGTCTTTACAACCTCTCTGGGCAACTTACTCCAGTGCTCCATCACCCTCACAGTAAACAAGTTTTTCCTTATGTTGAGGCAGAACTTCCTGTGTTCCAGCTTGTATCCCCTCATTCCAGCACTGGGCAGCAGTGAAAAGGGACTGGCCCCTTCTAGATACCTTAAGGCATATGTAAACATTGAGAAGATCCCCTCTCAGGCTACTCTTCTCCAGGCTCTGCAGACCTGCCTCCCCACAGAGATGCAGGTACTACAAATACACTCCAAAACTGTTACTTATTATTACTACATCAGTTTTGGATAGCAGAACTGCAGTCGAGCTAAATTAAATTTCCTATAAAACTGTTAGTTTTTCAAATCACATTTCATGTGTATGTTCTCTAAAGATACTGCCTTCTTTCTGAAAGTAAGAATGAAACTTGACATGTCAACCAAACAACTTGGCAACAAGAGAGCTCATCAGCTCTTCACAGTTAAAATTCTCAACTACAAATTCAGTATTTACAAGAAAGATTTCCTACCTATACTTGACATGTTAAAAGCACAGCTTATTTTCAGTGCTTTGTAAAAGAAATAAAATTACCAAAAGCAAAGCAGCACTAAACAGAACTTATCCACCACATCTCACTAACACATTCTTCCTCAGTACTCCGAAGCGCAACTCAAATCTTCCCAGACAGAAGTATGGAGAGATAGGAGATTTTAAAGCAGTTGAAAGCCTCACTGATCCGGGCCAGGGACAAGCAGCAGCTGAACAAGTAGAATCTTCATTGCCAGACTGAAAATGTCACTGAATGAAGTCGTTCTGAGCAGGCAGGTAGATATAGCAGATGTTAATGTACAAATTTTATAGAATGGCTACTGCATACTATGCATCCCCTCAGCTCCCTCACTGAAAAGCACAATGGTTTATTAGGGGTCACCATACCAAGCAAGGTCTGACATCACAAGGTATAGAACTAAAGTTTTAAAAGCAATTGGAACATAAAGAGGAAAAGCTGTACTTGTTTTATTAATATCTGCTTTCAATGACTTCAGAAGTTTGGTCAGGTGGGTCAAGGAACTGCTACATAACGGAAGTTTTCTTTAGCTGTTTGAAATTCTTTTTATTTTTGTAATCATTAGCCTCAATTTTTCCTAATGCTTACTTTGCAGCTGAGACTGAACAAAATGGAGAAAAGAGTAAGATATAAGTAAGAAAAAACAGCCGTATATGGACCTTTCTCTGTTGTAGTACAAAGTAACAGAAAATTACAGTTCCTTATGGAGAAGATTTTATTTGCGCCTGGGCTCTATCATCCAATGAGACTTAGGCACAGAGCACATAAGCTTTCAGTTACAGTGGTCTAAAATCATCTCAAATACAAGAATTTATTCTTTTCTTTATTTTCACATGTATGTTCATATACAGACAGATACATGTAGGTACCTCTCTCAGTAGGCATACTTGAGAGCTGCTCTTTTCCACCAAACTCTTGACAAAAGGTCTTAAATTCTGTATCAACAGAATTCTTTATTAAGACAAAATTCAGTCACAGCCTAAATTATCTTTAGCTTTTATTAAAAACATGAAGGCAAAACTAAATGAAAGTGAAAAAAATATACTGTCATAAACTAACCAGACAGTATCCTCAGACACTTTCAACTACTGATTCACTACCTGATGACTCAATATAGTGACTATAATATAATAGGCTATTTCAGCTCTTGCTTGATGAGTACATGAGGCCAAGTATTGGCTTTCAGGATACAAAGCTATAACATGCCTTAAATTTATCTCCTTCCTTTACAGGAAAGGTAATCAATTCCAATGAACTACACCTATTTTTGCTTCATCATACTTTAACAATGTCTGCAGTTGATGCATTGGTCCATGTATGCATCAATTAAACTACATACACATACGTGTATTATGTGTATTATAATATGTATGCACATATTATCTGCAAACAAGTGAAGATTACACAGGCATCAAGTACCAGTCTTTCAGAGGATGGCATTTAGAGCACAACCACACTTATACACATCATACTTTCAATATGGTTAACCTGTCTTTTTTTTTCCCCCCCTTAACTGGCCATTTTCAAATGAGTATTATATGATTCAAGTACAATCCCAAGTATATTCCATACGAATTCTATAATAGCATTGATAGAAAAGAACAACTTTTAACAGAAAGTGCATGGCATTTGGAATCTGATTTCAGTTACAGAATATAAAAATACATATACATTAAAAAATACATACATATCCTCTGTGTTTCACAGCTTTGCTCAGCAGTTTAAAAGGTGTTAAATTAGTCACTGGAAAGCTTCCATAGCATCACTTGAATCCAACAGAAACAAACTGAAGTCCAATGTGGTAGTAAGCAGTAGGCCAGTGCCAGTAAAAAACATATCTGCAGTGGTTAGTGACTGAGTAGGTCAGCACAGCAGCAGGAAAAGTGAGTATCAGCAAAAGAGTGCAATGCTTTAGTAGACATTCCTGACTAATAAGCACACAAAAAATGCTTTTCTGATTCTGTGTTTTCACTTTCTGTAATAATGTCATACACTGAGATCTGAAGCAGATGACACTTTCCTAATGCAACCATAGTCCCGTTTCAAAATTGTGTTCACGCTTAATCGCATAGAAAAACGTTTTACAAAATAAAATGGCAGCAAAACACCTACTGAAAATACACAAAGGATGCAGAAAAAGTGTAAAGTCATATACTGTCTTCATTGCTTTCAAATCTCAGCAGGTATATATTGCCTTGCACTGAGGCTTTATAAAGTATTTTATAAATGCTAAGTTTAGTACCATAACAATTCATTAACAGTAATTAAATTATTTTCCTTTACAAAAATAATATCTTTTCCCATAGGAAACCCAGGACTGAAGGAAGGGGGGGGGGGGGGGGGGGGGAACACAAGCCGCAGAG
>VWZE01000950.1:145722-162967 GCA_013396675.1 Eubucco bourcierii
CCCCAGATCCCTTTCTGTTTGGCTGCTCTCCAGCCACTCCCACCCCAGCCTGTAGCTCTGCATGGGGTAGTTGTGGCCAAAGTGCAGCACCTGGCACTTGGATTTGTTGAATGCTATCCCCTTGGACTCTGCTCATCCATCCAGGCGGTCGAGGTCCCGCTGCAGAGCCCTTCTGCCCTCCAACCCAGCAACATCTGTCCCCAGCTTGGTGTTTTTTAACAATCAAAACAAAAAGCATAAGCAGGACTGTAAAACACAGTATCTATTTACAACATGTTCAAAATCTGATTTGAAATACATAAAGTACTCAAATTCTTTTTTAGAAAGCACATATAAAAGTTTTCTCTTAATATTAACTCCTGGTAATTAATTTCAAAGCTAGTCCTTGTTCCAGAAAACAGATAAAAAGGGAGCAAGCTAGGTAGATTCCTTTCATGATCCCACTGGATGATTTTAATTTAGTTTCAGATAATTTATAATATTTTCATTTGTTTTGAATATTTTATTCATAGGAAGACATATTGTAGCTGAGGTCACCCCTCTAGATTAAGTGAGGGGAGAATCTGTGCATCCTTCTTACGTTATTCAGCATCCAGAAAGTCATTATTTTAACGATTGGTGGTTTAGTTCATAGTATAAAAAAAAAAAAAAATCTTAGGAAGGAGAGAATTCCCCAGTTCTCCACTCCCTCCTTTCACCATCCCCTCAAGACCTTCATAAAGATTTTATTGTAGTACAACTGTGGTGCGTTCTCATTCCATATTCTCATGAACTTCGATAGTTCCTTGGCTGATGTTCACTATGCATTCCCAGAATACTACATAACTAGGAAATCTGTTTCATTTTATTAATAATATTTTTATATTTCCTAAACTCAGATACAAACATGACCCAACTGCATAAAATATGGAAGGACATTTAGAAAAAAAAAAAAAATGTGGGGTTTGGTAACTTTTTTTAATTCACAACCAACTGGATTTTTAGGAGTCTCTAGTGGTTTGGGTAGTTACTTCAGCCTGCAGTATACTCTCTCAAGAGAGGCAAGAAAGAAAAAGCTAATCATTCCTGAAGGATCATTCCAGTGACTAAGTTTCTTTTGTATCTGCCCTTTGGTATGTTTTTTTTTAAAAACAAGCATTATACTATATAAGCAGTTACATGGTGCATTGTTTCAGCAGCATGGCAAAGAGAAACAGTGACATGCAGAACTGAGTGTGGAATATCTAGTCCAAAAATGAGAAAGAATTTTAAGCCAAGTATTGCAAGGTATCCTTATCCTTTTTGCCACATTTATGTGTCTTTGCACATGAAGCACCTTAGATTTCAACTCATTCCCAGCCTACATGCCCATAAATGCCCTACATGCTCATAAATCTGTGTCTAAATTCAAATCCAAAATTAAATTCAGCTCTACACAGCACTGTATGTAAGTAGAAAATTAATTTAAGTGCAGCAGTCTATCCTAAAAACAAACTTCAGGGCCTAGGTCAGAATTCACCAACTAATGAAAAATATCAGATGTTACCTTCTGTAAAGAAAAGAATACTGGTAATAAGGTTAAAAACTAAGAAAAATAAATCAATTAGCAATGAAAAGGAAAAAATAGTCTTAATGTCCACTTTATTCTATCAGTATCTCCCTGTTGTTTTCAGCGCAGCTTTAGGCTTAGGTATTAGGTTGCTTGAAGGCACATGCTATCATTCAGTCATGCTGAACAAATACAGGAAATGAGGCAAATGCTTTTTTTCTGCATTGTTACATGAAAAAAAAAAGTTATCACAAATTCCTAAAAGGATGGGAAAAAAAAGGGATTTTTTTTTCAAAAGTGAATGCGTTCTGCCCTAAACGGAACACATTTGTTTTGATTTCTCAGTTTTGATATAGTACTGCCATTTACAGTTCCTGGCTATAAAATAGCCTATGCAGTCACAAGAAAAAGCTAGCTGCAGAAAGCCCTGCTGCCCTGTCCTCCATGCAAACCAGAGGCAAGTGGAAGAACAAGCAGGACACCAGAGCAATGCTGTAAGGTGCATCCCGGCTTTCCCTTTTCTCCCTCAGCTGCAACAGAACAGTCTGGAAGCAATCTTCCCAGCAGCTGCTCTCATCAACAAACTGTTTATTGTAAGAAAGTGGCTGGGTCAAAGGCTAAACGTCATCCAGAACTGAAAGCCTATCTTTAAAAAAACCCTGAAGCCGTCCATGCATACGAAAAAAGCATATTACATATGAAAAAGAACCATAGCCCAGTCTGAAAGGCCAAAAGTCTACTTAAACACAAACTCCTTAATTTGATGAAGCAGTATTTTGTAATGTTGTGCTAATTTACTGTGGCTTATGCCGATTTTGAAAAAACTCTGCAAGGTTTCTAATAGAAACACAAGTTGTTTTGGAAATTGTCTCTGGTTTATGGTATTTATTTATATAAGTGGAACTGTATTTTAAAAAAAAATAAAATTCTAAAACGTACACTGAACAAGTTCGTTCCATGTTCACCAACAACAAGAAGTGCTCTTCTAATGTATTATAAATGCACCAGTAATGTGTTACACAAGTTGAAAAAAAACCACACACAAATCCACAAACCAGGTTTAGGCTCAGCAGTTTTGCAGAAAGAAAAATTGCTGGGTTTATGATGCAGGCAGCAGAGTAAGAGGACATACTAAACACAAGAGTCTTAAATCCTCTGCAAGCGGTTGCAAGTCAATTTCAAATCTTCTTTGAAAAGTTTTCAATGCAAAAGCTCCTTCTCAGATATCAAAAGCTCTTCCAGTACTTTCAGCTCTGTCAAGAATCACCAAAGGATTGAATCTAACCATGTTTTAAACCAAGTATGCTAAAAAAAAAAAAAATTGCATTTTGCAATATAACAATATTTAAGCACATGAACACAAAGACAAAGAAATAAAAATCGTATGCATCGACACCACCCCCCACATTTAGTATATTTTAGTAACATCCATAACAAAGTTTTAGTTTAAGCTAAAGGACACTAAAAGTTAGAGGACAAAATCTCATTTAGAAGTCTGTAGCTCTTAACCTCAGAAATTAAAACAGCATATGAGCACCTATACAAGGTAAAACAGTATCATAACACAGCACGGTAATTAGGGTACTTTTGCTGCAACAGACTATAAAGCTTACTTTGAGGGTAAAGGATCAATAAGAACAAGGTCTACCTTTGACATAACATCACTACATAACACTTCACAAAAATGAGCACTGCAATGAAAGGGCTGATAAATCAGAGGACTAGTAGGTGTTGATTTATCCTACCAGAAAAAGGTGTGATAAATTACGGTTTGACCATTTAATTCTTTGTGACACCTACTTTGTAACAGAGCTGTTGTTATTTTCTTGAAGAAAAGTGCACAGTAAATTGAGCATATGTGCAACTGTGCTAAAAACAAGGAAACCAGGCAGAAGGGAAAAGACATTCCATTTTTTGCACTAAAATCTGAACATTATGTATATTAGAGTGTAAAAAAAAAAAAATTAAAACTAATAATCAAAGGGCTGTTTTGAAAAATAAGATATAAATCTAACGGTAAATGCTGTACACATTTATTTTAAATTACTTTCAAAAGTATTCTATATAGACTAGAAAAAAAAAATACAGAAGAATTTTGTTCTCAGCTAACAGGGCAATAAATTAGATGCAATATATTCAGCTGGCAAAACTGGCCCTGTTAAACAGCTATCATAGAATAGTATTTTTATGTACTACTAAAACTTTTTTTTTTTCAGTATATATTAAAAACTGAGGATAAAATTGTTTGTCGAAAATCTTGGAATTAGTAACACACTGAGTTAGATAAATAAACCCTAAGAAAATATTTTTTTCTCAGTACTGATAAAATACAATTCTCAGTTTAAGGTTTTCCATCAGGCTCGTTTTGCCTTTCGACAAGTTTATATACCTGAAATGCGACAGAATTTAGGAGCTGATGAACAGTGTAACAGGAGCCAAAGATTCTCCTCTTAGCACTGCGAGCATGCATTAAATCAAATGACAAGATTTCAGCTATACCTTGGTTTTGCCTTTTCTGAGCTAGAACTCCCAGTTCTGTCACACTGCAGGGATTTTTGAGCTAAAATACCTGTTGAGTTTTAGGGTGAAACCACAAGGCATTTTTACATCTACCACAATCCGGAGATTACAATACAGTTATGTCCCCAATGCTGCACAGTTAATATTCAATGCATAGCATATGTTTTATAATCCTTTCTAAAACATATTTTGTTTAGAACTGTTATGCAAACTTGAATTTTAAAATTATACTAAACGTGGATGACTACTATCTTAGAAAGGAAGAACTTTGAAATTACATGATGTAACAGCAAGAACATACTTGGTATGTTATTTACAGTACACATATTTTGAAGACAGAAAACAGTATTAAGATACTAACTACCAACTTTCACTATAATTAATCTCCTTGCTAATCAAGGATTCTAAAAACAAAAACCCAACACATTAGCATGACATAATGGGATTTTTTTTTTAAAAGTAAACCAATTATTCTTATTTAGCTGAGTCTATAGAAAAATTCCATGCTTTGAAAATACATCACAAGCAGCAATGCCAGATTTTGATATTAAAAGCAACAATTCTAAGAGAAGCCTCAATAATTACTAATTTATTCTTTTTTAATAAAACATGGGGGGAAATACAGTATCCAGAGCAGAGTTAACTTTTGTCAAGTCACATACACCACTAGCTTCTACTCCAAAAGACTCCATTGAGCACAGAGCTTACAACACTGCAGAAAATGCAGCAGAAATCAAAGTTCATGACTGAAATTCATGGTTTTAGGAGTGACTCTGGAATACAAGATGCTCAAAGACATAAACAAAAACAGACTTGAGACTACTAAGCCAATATGAAAATTAGTCACTTGAAACAGGCGGTCAGGAAAATGTTTTACAATGGCACATTCTTTATTCTGAAGTACTTCTGATTGGTTTATCTCTGAGGATAATCACCTGTTTCTGTGCTCAGGGATATTTATGCTCCCTTGGGAAGACCTAACCTCTCAAACAAAATTTTGCAATATTCATTACTGCAAATGGTAATGCTTTATATAGAACATAGTCAAAACTTATTTAATAAGATTCAAGCACAATACTTGGAAACACGGTCTTGCACTGTTTTAAGACTGAGCTGAACAGCACACCTGAAATACATCTCTTAATTTTTGAGATTTTTTCCCAATAAGAATTAGTATTAACCCAGGTAAGGATATATCTTGGGAGACAACTAACTGTACACTTAGGAAAATACTTGGTGAAAACTGGGTAAACAGTAAATGCTTGCTGCATATGTGCACTAATGTAGTCTATTGCAATGGTTAATGACTTCAGTGCCAGTCTCAAACTTTTAAGTGGAGTAACAGTAGAGCTTAGGTCAGCAGTCAGTGAGTGAAAACAGATTCTAACTCCCAAGGTATATGGTTGCGCCATGCATTTTCAAGCTCCTGACTGACCATACAAACTGGTAGATTTAGAACTACTGAACTCTGTTGGAACACTAAAATGCAAAATAGCCAAGGTCTGGGCAAGAGGATCCTATAAAAATGAAGACTAAGACTACAACATCTTACTCAGACTACATTTCTAAAGTCAAGAACCTGTGAGAATGCAAAAGCGTTAAAAGACGGAAAATCAGCTCTGTACACAATCATTCCAAAGATGAACACTTAACTGATTAAATATGCACCACCTTTGTTTAAAGCCCTTCATTAACAGTCCCAAACCAGAGGGTTAACTTCTTAAAAAAAGTTTTCTTGAAGGGAAAAAGTTTCAGGAATTACTTCAGTCAGTACTAAAATGCAACAAAACCAAACAAATTTTAAAAGCATCTCCAGAATAGGTCCACAGAAACTAACTAACACAAGTACAAAGTCTGTATACTCAGCCTGTGACACCTGATGATTCATTTATTTGGTTCTTCAACATAATAGCCAGGTAAACAGGAGATTTAGAGCAAAGCATTATTTAAACCCTGAGTTTAAATTCTGAAGCACACTTTCAGTTTGTCATGCTAGTATTATTACAAAAAAATTCAAGACTAGCTGCGAAAGTAACATTCTACCAAGAAATTGTCTTGTGTTTCTAAAAGAAAGAGACAGCTTTGAAAAGGTGGAAAAAATTGTTCTGTCTGGAACAGTAAGGCTAGCATTAATTGTTGTAAGGTATATTGTAGTTCCAAAATGTCTAATTTGTTATTCCTGGATTACTAATTGAAGGCTGTCATTACAGCGGATCACACAGAAGAAAACTTGAAGATAGTTAAGAGAATACTGAAGTCCATTCCCACCTCCAAAAGGAAATAGATGCTGTAGAGATATCCTTATCACATGTAACTATTCTTATATACCAGATTAACACTGTTGCTTCCCACATGTTGCCTATGGCTAAAACAGATAGGAGGAAAACCTTCCCATAATTGCAAGACCTGATGAAAGATTCTTTCAAATAACAAAATAACTAATACTAAGCAGAAAGGCACAGCTCTTGTTGAAAGCCACCATTGCTCAAACATGAACATAAGGACAAAGCAGCAGCCACACCAATATATTATGCCCCTTTAAATCTGTACCTTTTCTCCAACAGCAGCCAGCAGCAGATGCACAAGAGAAGAACAGAGTGAGCACAAGGTAACTTACTTCCTCTTCTAGCAATTTACATCATACAGATTTGTGAGCCAAAGAGCATATGCCTCACAGCTTCAATGAAGTATTCTCCCAGGGAAGAGAAACAACGTTTTGAACTCAGTTCAAAACATTCCTGATATCAACTACACTCATTTAAAATAATGACAGAAGTATAACTTCAAGTGTTTTCAGGTATTTCTAACAAAACCTCAGGAATTCAAACAAATAGCTCAAATATTGTATGGCAATTTGCAGCTCATACTGCTTATGGTAACTATGTCAAAGTGCCCATCTATAGGAAGCAGAAAATAAGAATAAGCGTTTGCTTTCAGCTACTCTCTTTTCTTTTGAATCAGCTAATACATTGTGTTAATATACTAACATACGAAAAAAAGTCAAAAAAAGGGAAAACAATTAGACAACTCTAATTTCTGCAGCTGCTGTTCCTGTCAGATAGCTATGGTACATGAACTATTTGTCACACCCACAATTCCACTTTGGAAAGAAAAAAAAAAAATTAGTGTATCCTCCACATCAGAGAAAACGCTGGGATAGTTGCTTCTAGCATGTAATGAGTTCCAAAATCAAAACCATGCTGTATGTAGGGTTTTTTTTAATTTAAATCATGATGATGAAGCATCAAAACAATTCTTTTTCCTTACCTTGCAAACGAATTTCAGAAATACCTACTAGAATCAATTTTCATCAAGTTTGACTACGTAGAAATGCTGAGACATGCTCCCACAAAATAGTTGTCTCCATCTTAAAATACAGAGGATGTTAAGAGGTTTTTCCCATTTCTAGAAATTTGTCTTTATAAAATAGGTAGAGAACATTCAGGTACAGTCCTTTAAATGAAAGGAATGGGGATACAATTTCTCCAGCTGAATATTGCCCTTCCTTTCAAATAATCTTTATAATTCTAATTAACTTATGACCTGCTTCATTGTTGAAATGTAAAAATCATTATAACCAACTACTTTGTTGCAAGTGTAACATCACAAAAGATACAACACAAAAAATTATATATATGCATAGTATTCAATAATACACATTATATCCCTATCTCCTTTCACACTTGGATCTCAGCAAATAAAAACCACCTTATCTTTACTCAGATAGTCCCTCTGTAGTTGTTAAAACATAGTATTCACTTTAAGTCTACATTGACAGGCAAGAAGCTGAGCAAAAAAAAAAATCTAGATGTGGGTTGGTTGTCTGAAGACTGCTTTGAGACTCAGCAGTCTGTGTACTCACTTCTAAAGAGTTAAATTATGTAATGGATCCATTGTTCTGTCTTCAAATGTTGGTTCTCACCATGTGCAAATATTTCAAACTTATTACAGCCACTACTAATTCTTAAACTGCAGGAAAGATTCTGCTGGTGTTTAAACAAGTAGAGACAGATTGTACTCATCTCAATACCAACTCAAGCCTGATAAGGCTTGGCTTCAATAACTACTTTAATTTTACAGGGTTTACAAATTGAGAAGGTTATTTTGAAATATTTTCTGAAGCAGAATTTAAGACACTTAAGTTTGATAAAACAATTTAGTGCACACCTGAGAAATAACACACACTAGATAAAGAAAGCGATTCTCTGTAAAGCAAGTTGTAAAAATCAATGTTGTTCTGTATCTTACATCTTGCTGAAACAATCAGTCCAAAGTAATGCAGGTTTTATAGCTAAAAATTATTAGATATGAATTACAATAGCTAGCAGCTGTAGGAATGATAGAAAATGGAGTAATTCCAGTTGTTTTCTACACTATCAATTCTCATTCCTTACCTCTGCCTCTTCAGCTGTTGCCCCATTCCCCTCCTCCTCCCACACAGTGTCTGTCTTCTTTCATCTGGTATCAAACTAGATCCACTAGCTGTTCCTCCTGAGGCTTTTCTCTCTCAAAAGTTCTTACCCTCATCAGCCATGGAGCATGCTCTAATTTACACACTAGAGGAATAACTCCCATTTCAACATTTCTCATTCTTCTGTAGGGTCAGTCATCTTCTGTGGGCCTGTGTCACTTTCAGAATGTCTACTATTTCATGCATTTATTAAGGAAAGGGTAAAGAAACAAGATCATTTCTAAAACTTGAGGTTGCCAATACAGCTAATAAGATCATACACAGACTTTCAAAAAATCCAGCATATTAACAGACATATATACACACAAGACTTACACAGGTCTGAATATATAATTATATACTGACGTAGCACCATACCAAAGTACAGAACTTTATCCCTGTTCTGGATCCTCTAGTGTTTGCAAAAGGAAATGCTGGCACATATATAACTGTGACCAGCTGAAACTTTTAAAATTAAATCATGTAGCCCTGTGAAGCACAGCTCTGTATAATCTGTAAGAAAGTTGCCCTGATGGACTTAGCTACACAGCCCGTTTACAGATGCTTTTACTGAAGGAAGAAAAATACACGTACCATGAAAACAGACGGAACAAGACTTTTCCTGATCATTCTTTTCCTGAGAAAACCTTCATTCATGTCAATCCTTGGTTCCCTTTGTTGTGAAGACAAGCTACAACCCAAGTGAAAAAAAGGTTTCACACAGCAGTTTCAGTAGAAACTACAGGAAGCTTTCTGATTTAACCTAACAGCTGTTCTTTAATCAGCTTTTCACTGAAGAACTGCATAACGTCAGCCAGATAGTCACATGCCAAATTCCATTCCCGCTGCACCTGGAATTTCAAGACCTCCTCAAAATGTCAGAAACCCCAAATAATTTCTTAAAATGAAACATCAAATGACTAATAAAACAGCAAGTCTGTAAGTCAGTCCCTTCCCGATGAAATGCTGACAGCAGTCACAGTTGACAGTGCTTTTTACACTTCTGTCTTCATTGACCACAAACTCTGAGAATACTGGAATGTCCTTTAAAGCAATGATAACTTGAATGAAAGTCCCATTTTAATTTTCCAGAATAAATGTGTTGCAAACAATGTTTCTTCTGATAGCATTATTGTGTAACTGAACTGTCAAAAATCACTAAGAGTCAAAGAAATATATTCAGAAGAACAAATGTGGTAAATACACTGTTTTAAAACCAGCTGTGATGGTTTGGGAGTTCCCCACCCCCCCACACTTCGTAAAATCTAGATTCAGCCAGCTGGAAGTTAAGGACTGAAGCTCTATTTACAGCTCAGCACAATATACAAGCAGAGATATACACCATATACAGGAATATTTACAGAAATATACAAGTTAAAGGTAATACAGAAATATACAAGTTAAAGATAATACAGAAACACAATCTCCCTCACAGAAACCAGAGTCCCCAGCAGGGGCTTCCAACCACCCTTTCACCTTCTCCCCACCCCTCTACCTTACCTCAGGGCATGGCTTACATGCAAGGTGAGTTTGGAGGATCAGCCAGGGGGGTTGGAAGCAGAGTGGTTAGTTAGGTTAGCAGAGAGGAAAAGACAAGAAGCTAGACAGCCCTAGAAATTTCTCAGCCCAAGTGTCTTATCTTTGTTTTGTATTCTTAAACATCTCAGCAAGACTATGAGCGAAGCAGACATCACCATTGTTTTCTTTTCTCAGCCTGTAATATAATTTTCTCCATTAAAATATTCCAATTAGCCTCAAACCAGCACACCAGCAAAGTCTGCAGTTGTTTTTTTTTTCTTTTAATAAGAAAATAAGGACACATTTCTATTTCCTTTTGGTGATATTTTTATTCAACTACTCACTTTATTTAAAATACACAATGTTATATTGTCTAGCCATAATTTGTTTAGCAGTAAAGATAAGAAAGCAGCACTAATTAAATTGTTAGATAACTACTATAATTATTTCTCATTGTGGAAATGTATCGTCATTCCTGAGCAATGGTAACATGATAGCATCTCACAGAGCTCCAGCTGATGCCAAGCCTGCTCTCATTTTCCTAGTCTCACTTACATAAATTAGCTACAGGCCCCACTGACAGTCAGAGAACCTCAAGGTTTTTTACGTTTGGAAGTACTCCACTTTTGTCAGGCCTCTACCAGTGAGGTCAGAGTAAACAAACTGATGCCAAATTGCCATGGATCTCCAGAGTGTTTGTCACAAGTTATGGATTCTTGCTATCTAAATCACCCATCTGCTCAAAGGCAGTACCATGAACCCTGACTCCAAAAGGTTTCTCGGTTACAACTTCTGAGTGCTGAAACAAAATACCAGCCTTCACATTATGATAGAATGTGTGCCTGTGTTAGACACATAGGCAACATGAATTTGAATTAGTCTGCAACAATCTGTGGATTTTACTGTTTTGATTTATGTTCCCATTACTAACTTCAAGACAAACTGAAACGAAGAAAACTCAGCCTCACACACTTGCTGGTAACACTCTACACTAAGTAACCTAGACTTAAAAAAAATAATAAATAAATAGAGATAACCCTAATGATATAATCTATCATTTCAGGAGTGAGAAGTTAGCAGAAGACATGAACATCAAGCCCACAAATCTTTGAAATATATATATATATTACATCAGCCATTCTCAGATGATAACAGAACTTTCCATTCTCTACAAGTACAGAAAAAGCATGCCTACTAAAATTATTGTGAAGTATCATCAACACTGACTTGAAGAAAGCCTGGAAACATGATAGAATCCACTTTGATGAGTGGCACTTTGGTCAGATGCCAGCAGATAATTTCATATCTGAGTTAGCTCTACAACAAGATTAAATGTTGCTTGGTACAAAAGGCATTAACTTTTAGTTTTCACAGCAGCATAAAGACCCTTTTTATGGAGACTGCTATAAACAAGAGATTTTCTTTCATTCCTCAAGGTTTCTTGCATTTTCCAAATGACATTAAAAAACATCTATGGAATCAATACATGGTCAAAAAACTGCTTACAAACCATAATGCAACATAAGTATGGTATTCATTGTTACATGCCTACAAATGTGATTTGTGGTGTTTAACACAAACAGCATGCCTGCTGCTATCAGGCAAAAAGGAAAACACATCCTTAACTAAAGAACTCTAAAACAAAAGGGATGTTTTACAGATTTCTCTTTCCCCCTCTCTCAAATAGATGGCAAATAGTCCCTGAAGGTAAACAACAGAAAAGCAAAAGGTAGTTTTAAATAACCACCTGGAATTACTTGGCTCCACATTTGGAGTAGCAGTCTCCATCTCCAATCAAGATTTCTTAATTGAAAATGTTTTACCATATTTTGACACGACATGCCATCGATTCCTCTGGAATTTAAAAAGCTGGTTTAAAATTGAGGAAATATTATACAGGGCAATCGCTGCAAACATGCAAAGCTATTTTAATGCAAATCTACACACCACACAGTCCACATTAAATGCTTTCCATCCTTTCCTTATTAGTCGCTTTACTGCGCGCGTTCCAAGCCCAGCTCTCAAGTGCCCCCTTGTGGTACGACACCTTCCCTCAATAAGGCTGCTGTATAAACAGGCCACGACTGCGTCCAGCTCTCAACAGCAAGAGATTCTCCACGATTTCAATGTAATGCCAACATGCTGGATAGGGATGCTAATCAGTACTAGTCTCTCCTAGCGCTGGTGAATGCACTGAAAATACGTGCAGCATACCAGTTCTTCTTCATAGAATGGTAAGGTTGAAAGGGACCTCAAGGATCATCTAGTTTCAACCCCCTGACATAGGCAGGGACACCTCCCACTGTACAGGTTACTCACGGCATCATCCAATCTGACCTTGAACACCTCCAGGGAGGGCGCAGCCACAACCTCCCTGGGTAACCTGTTCCAGTGTCTCACCACCCTCACTACAAAGAACTTCCTCCTAACATCCAGTCTAAGTCTCCCCTCTGCCAGTTTAAACCCATTGCCCCTTGTCCTTTCATTACAAGACCTTGTAAATAGCCCCTCCCCAGTCTTCCTGTAGGCCCCCTTCAGATACCAGATACTTCAATAAACAGCTTCACACAGAAGCTTCAGATACTTCAATAAACAGCTTCAGGGAGAATTCTGTCTGAACAAGCAAAGAGCTTATTTAGCCTCCTCTTACAGAGGCCAGCCCAAACAAAGTTCAACCGTCAGATCACAAGTGCAGACTACTGAGATAGCACATAAGAAAAACAATCTCTATCAAACACTTTGTATCCAAAGTTAGTAAAAAACCCAAAATACACAAAACAACTTGCACAGTTTCATAGTCAGTTAAAAATCAGCCTCAGCAGAGAGCCATGAAAGCCTAGTTTCCTCTTGTAACTGGTGTCTCACAGTTCAACTGCAACAGCTCTTACGTTTGCCTCCCTCTCCTCTGCATACAGCCACTATTTTCTGATACCTTGCATGACCTCTCTCTACAGGGCCAGCTAAATGCTTATCAGTAGCACAGGCAAAAGAATTTTTAAGAACAAAACAACTTGATGATGCTCACTGATTCAAGCAGTGAGAACAGCTTGAGACCATCATGGCTCCAGTCAATGGCAGACACCCGGTAATTCAGAAAGCATTGCTCTTCCTTGTGCTCCTCCCTTATTTAGGGGTGGGGACACACTGTCAGATGAAGAAGCCAGTTCAGTATTGTATTGATGTTCTTTCTGACAAAGCAGCGTGCTGCTTTCCTTGTCACACACTCACAAACTCTTTCAGCTATGAGGAAGAGCACATGTATCAGGAAGTCAATCCACGTAACCTGTTACAGTTCATGTCATCACAGCTCCCCATAAGATCCCCAATGCAGTTATATATGGAGCTGCTACCAACTCCATCACACCTACTCTATATCCCTAGGCTCATCTCAACCACCCATTGCAGTCTAACACGCCAATTTTGAATTTATTATGGGATAAAACACAAACACGTGGAGTTAAACTACAATTTTTTAAAAAAATAAATTATAGTAATTTGCCATCAACCCTTGGGTTAAGGTCTACAGATAAATTCTTCAGAAATCCACTTAAGGAAAAAAAGCATACTACCTGTCAGAATGTAAACAGTTTGCCAAATGAACTTCACTTCCTAACCAGCCTAGCAGAAATACAGCTTGTCACAGCAAAGAGAGTTCCACACATGGCATACATTAAATCAGTTTCCCAAAAAGAATTAGTTGTTCCAGCAAATACACATTTTTACTGGTACAGATGTATTTACATTGCTGTATCTACCTTTTTTTTTCTCTGAATCAATTTTGTCATAGAAGACATTTTCACTCCCAGCCAAGAGACAAGCTCACAAAGCATTCCAATACAAAGATTTCTTGCAATAATGCACTGTTCATGTGGAAAAATACACCTAATTTGTCAGCAAAAGAGCAAAAAAAAAGTTAGACTAACTATTTATCAGTGATCAACAGAATCTTTTTAGATCTTTAATGTTGTGTGTTTTTCATTCAACATTTCTTCAGCTTTTAGGTTATTTGCAAGCTAGAGTTTAAAAAAAAAAAAAAAAAAAAAAAAGGTATTTCCAAAGGGCTCTTGCTTTTTGTCCTACTGGTTAAAAACAAGTAGGGATGATTATTACACTTTGGGGATGATAAGAGAAATCAAGTCTTCTATTTTGTTGATTATATATTTTCAGTTCACTTTTTAAAGGATGAAAATTTGAAGAGCAACAAAACTGTGGTTTTGAAGTTTCAGTATAACTATCGCTGACTTTTTCAAAACAAAAACTTTTTAAGTTCCACAGCTGAACCTCAAGTTCTACAACACACACAGAAATTTGCATGGAAATATTTCAGAAACAACGGTCTCAAAATATACCCTGAAATCTAGGTTCATTATAGTGTTAGCAGAGAGTTCGAATTTCCTGTCCTCAAAGAAAGATTTATTCACAATAAAGTAACTTCATACTCTCTTTGCTGACATAACAGACTTGGAATTTAAAAACATCCAATGCCATCACAGAATCAAAACTGCAGCTCAAGACATGTAAATTTGGTCTGACAGAGTTCTGACAGTGCTACAGTGTCCTGAGCTACTCAAACAGGCAGTTGCACCCTTGTGAATGCAGTATTCTGCATCTCAAAGCATCGTTTAAAGTTTGAAATTTAAGGAGTCCATTCAGGCGTACTTCTAAATTATTCTATCTGCTTCAAATAAACAAATGTTAAAGCCTCCAACTTCAAGCTTCAGCCAGTAAGTTTGTATCGATTCTTAATTACTCTGGAAGAATGTACTGTTTAAACCACTGTCGTGGGTTTAAAGAGCCACCAGAGTAAATCTCTCAAATGAATTGGAGAAAAAAAAAATATATTTGGAGAGAATGTTACAGATAGAAATTACAAAGCAGATACAGAATCCACAAGCGAACCTCCTGAATTGTCCCCCAACCCAAAACTAAGTCTATCATCCCCAGTGCTGCAATCCTTCCCCCTCCATGCCTCTGCCATCCAAGAGGCCTACGCACAGCCTCTGGAGGCCCCAAACCAGGCCTATCCTTACATGTTTGTGCAGATAACGCAGCTCCTGCCCGACACAAGGCTGGAGGGGGAAGAAAAGAGGATGAGCTGGCCTTGTCATGAGTTTATATAGAGATAGCACAATTATGGGATTGAATAACAATCTTCTAGTCCCTAGAGGATTGTTTTTAACCTTATAGTTCCCAACCTAGGACAATCATAGTTACTGCCCTAGCCAAAGTAATGAAGACAGATTACATCCCATAATTTGGCCACCATCCATTTGGAAAATATTGAAAAAAGTGGCTCAGCCTACAGCCTGAGGAGTAGTCAAATTTAAAAGGTTTCAGCTCAGCAAATGTGTGAGTGTAATATACTTCCTAATGGGAATAATCACTATTATGACAAATGTCTCTCATTCAAGGAGTGAATTACAGTATCACCAGGGTTGGAAGAGACCTCAAAGATCATCAAGTCCAACCCATCACCACAGACCTCAAGACCAGACCATGGCACCAAGTGCCACGTCCAAACCCGCCTTGAACACCTCCAGGGACAGCGACTCCACCAACTCCCTGGGCAGCCCATTCCAGTAGCCAACGATTCTCTCAGTCAAGAACTTTCTCCTCACCTCCAGCCTAAACTTCCCCTGGCACAGTTTGAGACTGTGTCCTCTTGTTCTGGTGGTGGTTGCCTGAGAGAAGAAAGTAACTTCCCCCTGGCTACAACCACCCTTCAGGTAGTTGTAGACAGCAAGGAGGTCTCCCCTGAGCCTCCTCTTCTCCAAGCTAAACAATCCCAGCTCCCTCAGCCTCTCTTCATAGGGCTAGATCTACACCCTTGTCTTAATCACAGATTGGGAGTTACCTACCCCACCCCTATAAAATTGTAAAATCCCATTGTAAAATCACCCAGACTAGACTCAGCCAGCTGGAAGTTAAGGACTCAAGCTCTGTTTATAGCTCAGCACAATATACAAGCAGATACATACACAATAGACAGGAATAGTTACAGAAATATACAAGTTAAAGGTAATACAGAAACACAACTCCCCTCACAGAAAGCAGAGTCCCCAGGAGGGGCTTCCAACCACCCTTCCACCTTCTTTCCACCACTTTACCTTACCCCAGGGTTTGGCTTATGCCCAAGATGAGTTTGGAGGATCGGCCAGGGGGGTTAGAAGCGGAGTGGTTAGTGAGGTTATTCAGCAGAGGAGAAGGCAAGAGACCGAGACTCTCCAAGCCTGAGAATGTCTTATCTATGTTTGTGTTCTTGTTCTTACATATCTCAGCAAGCCTATGAGTGATGTAGACATCACCATTGTTTTCCTTTCACAGCCTATAATTTTCTCCATTAAAATATTCCAATTAGCCTCAAACCAGCACAAAGTTTTACAAGATTCTTCTATTATCTCCTCAATTCCACCCTAAATCAAAATTTTGTCTTCAGAATCCAACAGCAAAAAGTGCATTATGAAGTTTGTAACTTCTCATGAAATATTAACATCCTTTTTTTCAAAAGAAAGGACACTATATTCTATAATGACATGTAAGTTAATTGTACTTTTGCTTATTTTCTAAATACATAAAACTAGCTCACACTTTTTATATATATATACACACACACACATACATACATATATATACATACATACACACACACACACATATATATAATACATACTTTAATGAAATATGAAATTCTGGACACAAAGTTAATTCAGCTCTTCTCCCCAGAATTAGCTTGGGGTTTTTTTTTAATAAAAAAAAGAATTAAAGGAATTGTCTCTCCAAATTCTAGAGCTACACTGATTTTCAGAAAGCTAATGTCAATTCTACTCCTATTTCACTGGCTTTTTTTAATCCATGTAATAAGACTTTAAGATCTATGATCTTCATATATACTGAAAATTTAAATTTCCAAAAGTGACTCCTAAACAGAGGGAAAAAAATTTTCAAGCCATTCTTCAGAAGCAGCTAAAATTTACACTGTGGAAGTCACCACTCAAGACCCAGGCAGAAGACAGGAAGATCAGAAAGTCTTAATCATCAAATTTACAGCAATTGGCATCAGCAAGTTCGCAGATGACACCAAGCTGGGGGCTGATGTTGCTGGGTTGGAGGGCAGAAGGGCTCTGCAGCAGGACCTTGACCGCCTGGACAGATGGGCAGAGTCCAACGGGATGGCATTCAACAAGTCCAAGTGCCGGGTGCTGCACTTTGGCCACAACAACCCCATGCAG
>VWZE01000950.1:163046-184164 GCA_013396675.1 Eubucco bourcierii
GCAACGAGGCTGGTGAGAGGCCTGGAGCACAAGCCCTATGAGGAGAGGCTGAGGGAGCTGGGACTGTTTAGCCTGGAGAAGAGGAGGCTCAGGGGGGACCTTATTGCTGTCTACAACTACCTGAAGGGTGGTTGTGGCCAGGAGGAGGTTACCTTCTTCTCTCAGGCAACCAGTGACAGAACAAGAGGACACAGTCTCAGGCTGCGCCAAGGCAAGTTTAGGCTGGAGGTGAGGAGGAAGTTCTTCACTGAGAGAGTAATTTGTCACTGGAATGGGCTGCCCAGGGAGGTGGTGGAGTAACCGTCCCTGGAAGCGTTCAAGGCACGTTTGGACATGGCACTTAGTGCCATGGTCTAGTCTTGAGGGCTGTGGTGATGGGTTGGACTTGATGATCTCTGAGGTCTCTTCCAACCCTTGCGATACTGTGATAATAATTTGGTAGGTTTACTAACAGCATCACAATAAAGATACAAAAACATAGCAAGTTTGTTCAGGCAGAAGAAAAGCAAAGCTATCTATTCCTATAATAAGGTTGAGAAAATTTTATTTGATGTCCAGAATGTAGTAGAAAATAGGTCTGATGAAATTCTGAAGTGACAGAGGGAAGGGGACGGGGATAAGAAACCAAGACAATGGCACAGAACAGCAAACAGCTCTGCTGTAACTGAAGCCTACAGATCAGAAAGAAAAAAAAAAAAAAACACCAAAAACCCACACTAATGGAACAAGCATTTTCTATGTAAAGAATTTAAAGGCAACCAAAATAATGATTCATCTGTCAGGTACAATTCTGGTATCTCCTTGCTCTGTAAGAAAACAAGAATATGCACACAGAACGTTATGTACGGAGGAAAATTAATAACTTGTTAAAAATACAAACTGTGACATGCTCCTTACTTATTTTAATATGTTATCTCTTCATTATTAACTGTAGCTTTTACACACTAATTGCAGCTTCCTTACACAATATTGTGGAAACATGTCATGGATAAAACAAAAGGTACTGAACCAATGACTACACATGCTAGCACAGAAAAATTGCCATTTGGGAACAAAAAAAAGAAAAAGAAAAAGAAAAATGGAAAAACAAATCAAAGAAAAACTATTAAGATGACCACAACAACAAACCTGCACCACGACTTTGTAGAAAAGCAACAATTTTTAAAAGTTAATTTCAGTATAAACTTTATGCATTGCAAAAACATCTTTAATAGGTGGTCTGCAACCCTGTAATATGCCACTAGATGGCAAGTCTGTATAGTAATTAGGTCACTTTTTTGGTTCGTGGTATGTTTGAAAAGTGTGTAGGAAAACAATCAATCATGAAAGAAGAGAGCAAAAGAGGGAAGAGTTAATCAATCTGATTAATTAAATAGATACACAATCTCATTAAATAAATCCTCTGTAAAGACCAAATTTAATACTAGTCAGAAAGGCTAAATGGGTGTAAGCTTTGTTTCCACATCTCTCACATAAAAGCATAATCAACTTTTACAAATTTACTGCTTGCAGACAGAGAACTTTTCCTTTTATTTGGTCACAGCACCATTGGTTATAGCAACAATGAGAATCCAAGATATGGAGGAAGGTTGAGAAGGCAAGCAGGGTAGGCCCTGGGAAAGCAGATTCTACCTTATGCAATGAAGTGACAGTTGGGATTCCTTGAGAAGCAACCATAAATGGGTTAGGGGTGCACAACAGATCTATAAGAGGAGGATGAGGAAGCTGGGTTCATTCTGTTTCGCAAAGAGCAGAGTAAAATGTGATTTAATAACAAACTGTAACTACTTGAGTTAAAAGAATTGCAGAGCCAAATTCATTTGCATAGTGCCAGACCCTTACATTAGCATGGAAATGAAGTGTCTGTCTTAAAGGTAACTCAACTATAGAAGCTCTTCACAATTCTTCATAGCAACATCTCAAACTGAGAAGCCCAGAACAGTCAGCTGACCATTTGAATTACAAGAAGCTATTCTATTTCCAGGAAATATTACAACATCTGCATGACTAAAGCTCTTCATTGTGTAATCACACACTCTCCCCTACTCACCCAGGTTACTCAGCTGAAATCTGCTATACCATTCTCTATAATTTGTGCTTCATCTTTTGTTGTCAGCCTGCACAGACCTTTCTACCTCTTATTAAAATAAAAACAAATCCTCTCTTTTCAGTCACTTCTTTCTGTAGCTTACCACAGAAAGCTTACAAGCTTTCTGTAGCCTTGGGTTTTGGTTTTGCAGAAGCATGCAAACAAGCATAAAAACTCTTAACAGCAGTGTAGCAACTACATCTGAAAAGTTAACCTTGCACAATTGCAATATGATTCTATAAATTTCCCTGTGGCTAAATTCAAAACTACTACCAGCAGCTGACAGTGTAGTGACCAGCAGTGATAGTGCAGAAGTTAAGACTTTCTTACCTGTCACACGTATGTAAACCTCTCTGAACAAAAATATCACATAATACCACAGAGTGCATTACAGTGAACATTGAGATTTACTCTACAAGACCAATTCAAACAACTGAAATGTAATCTGAAGCTTTACCTCATCAGAAGACAGAAGGTAAATAGGTGTTAACGTAGGAATTTCACTTAATTCACAACTCAGGCCAAGCGATACCAGGATCTCCTTGAGAACTTCGTATCTCTTGCTGTTGCTTAGCTTAAGCAAATTAAAATCCTCTTCAGTTTGAACATCCTTAGAATTGATATCCAGCTCCAAGTGTGCCTGGCAGGAAATGTGCAAAGGGAATTACAAATATTTTTTTACTGGTATGTTTTAGTAGGGCAGAGAAAGATAAGCACAACAGTTCCAAAAGCAACTTGATCCTGACTGTGGTTGAATTGTTCGGTTGTTACCAGGGCAATTTAGAAGTTTCTCATATCTTCATCATATGAAGAGGGCCTACAGGAAGGCTGGGGAGGGATTATTTACAAGGTCCTGCAACGACAGGACAAGGGGCAATGGGTTTAAACTGGCAGAGGGGAGACTTAGACTGGATGTTAGGAGGAAGTTCTTTACAGTGAGGATGGTGAGACACTGGCACAGGTTGCCCAGGGAGGTTGTGGCTGCTCCCTCCCTGGAGGTGTTCAAGGCCAGATTGGATGAGGCCTTGAGTAACCTGTACTAGTGGGAGGTGTCTCTGCCTATGTCAGGGGGTTGGAACTAGATGATGCTTGAGGTCCCTACCAACCTTACCATTCTATGATTCTATATCTACACAAGTAAGTCTCTATTATTCTGATAAACTAGGGAATATCTATAGGTTCTGATATAGGGATCACAGTTGCCAGTATAATACAATCTTCTCCAAAACCTACACAAAACAGCCCTTCTTAATAAACTGGTCTTCTGCTGGAGCTGTAAACTTGTACTTTCTAACTTAAATCGTCTGCTTTTCATGTCTGCTGGCAACCTACAACCAACAACAATATTGGTCATATTCTGCCTTGTACAACAGCAGAATTACATTAAAGCTGAAAGAACTTAATCAGAGCTTGCACAAGATACGAAGAATTCAAGCTGAAAAAGTCCTTGCTGAGGGACATGAATTAAGTTGCAATCAGTGCAGATAAAGAAATGCTTCTGTCTAAAAGAGACGAACCCTAGAACACAATCTTGTAAATGATCATTTTTCAGGGCTGAAGGAGATATTTAGAACTGAAATGCAGAAGACAAAAAAAAAATCCCTTATAGACTTTTTTTTTTTTTTGTGGTCTGTTGTGTTTGTTTTTCTGTTGGTTGGAGGCTTTTTGTACCTCACTCTACCTATATTCATTTAACAAAACCAGTATTTTTAATTTCACCGATTCTCTACATTTTAATGATGTTCATCTTTCATACACAATCTACCTCACTGAAAATCAGAGAAATGTGCTGAAATGAGGTGGGGAAGAAACAGAAGAGTACTGAAAAAAAATGGGAACAAAAAGTCTTTGACAGAATATTTGATGGCTGATGTCACGGTTGATGTCACTGTCAGTCCCCTGAAGAGAAAACAATAAGGCTTTTCAAATCCAGACTGGAAGTCATTTGAAATTATAAAATGACAAACTAATCCTTTTAATCTGACTTTTGAAGCTATATTGTACTTCTCTCTTTCTGGGGAAAACCTCCACAGTATTAAGTTTTACTACAGCAGAAGGGTCAATTTAAACGGTAGAGCAAAGCAGTTTTTACCATGGAACTTGCAGAAATGAATAGCAACAGTATCTAATCAATTTTCTAGTACAAGCATACAGCACATGGGTGGCAAAGCTTCCTACACAAAGCTATAAACATACTACTGTGTGTAACAGTTTCCAGTAAGATAGCAGATCTAATATGAGAAACTGGTAAGAGACAAAAAACACACTTCTAAAGAAACCTGATGAGTATCCCTGAACTTCAGGATTGCTAGAAGAGTGTATGCTACCTGATACATGAGCAGTTAAATTTGAGTTCTCTGGGCTCCTGAAAGTTCTCCTGTAACTAAAATACTAGTGAAAGTAGGTCCTTGAATCCTTTCATTAAGTTTGTACAGCATGCCTCCATTATATTCCTGCATAAATACTAGTAAATGAATCTTGTTCACAAAGTAAAGTTGATATAATTGTGGGCAGAGATGCTAAAAAGAAAACGTTTACCTCTGCTCTTCCTGAGGCTAACTCAAAGCATCCAAGTTGCCTCCAGATTCACTTTATAAATTTTACTAGTAAATGGCTAAAATGTCTCTTGATTTAATAGCACAGGATAGCTACCCAAATATTTTCTAAACTGCCTGGTACCTCTTATCAGCCTTTTTATGACCAACACTTTAGCCAGATATCTGCAAATATTTAAATAATCAGTGACCAACATTTACCTTCAACACAGTCATGGAAGCTTCCTCACCCATTATCCAGAAAGACAGAAAGTAGCAATAATAAAAAAAGAGGTTATGAATATGTGAACTTATCTGTTGCTGAGATTTTTGAGGGAGTGTGGGTTTTGTTTGGTTGCTGTTTTTTTAACAGAGAACATACAATACTGTAAAACTGGAGAGATACCTATTTGCTAAGATAGCATTATTCTTCAGTTGAATGAAAAATATTTTGCCTCATTCAAGACTCCTCCACTTCTCTCCCTGACTTCTAATTTATTTGTTAGGTTCAGAATATTAAATGATTAGAAGTTTAAACCCTACAAGAACGCTTGGAAAACAAAACAAGTAAATTTCCAGCAGCCTAGATTCTCCTTGCCTCTCCACCCTAAGAAAAATAAATCAGAAGTATATATTACTGACTGAAAACATGTCAAGGTTTCAAAAAACAAGTCTTACAACTTTAATTTTGACAGTGTATAGAAAAAAAATGCATTCCAGATAAATAAAGGGGCTCTTAAGACAGAAGAGAAAAGCCAACATCCTGAACCAAACATTCACCTAGAAATTAGCCTTAATCAAAAATCTGCTAAAGAAACCATAAAATGGTTCAGTTCATCCATAACACTAAGGTACAAACAGATATAGAGTGAGTAAATGGTAGCAGTACTAGCAAAAAAAAGTAACCCACAGACCTAGAGCAACAATGGCATTTCAGTACAGTCAGAGACTAATCTTTATCATGCAGTTAGTTGCTCAATCAAGAATTGTACAGCAGTTTTTCTAGACATGGCATGCAACAACTAATAGAGGCTGTGACTCTCATTCACTAATTAGAATTCCAGAAGTTCTAGCTACCTTAACCTTAAACATCAAGAGGAGAAGTCTTTCAAGTTCCTTGCAAGATATACTTTACTTCCTTGCCTGGCTCTCTCGTTCATGATAGTTAACAATTTTGTAAGTATGTCTGTTTTTTCATCTTGTCGGTGTAAGCTTTCACTCTGAGCCTACCAACAGCTTGGCTCTTCTGGTTCCTGTCTCTCAAAGTCTGCAAAATGTACAGCTGTATCACTGCACAACTCCTAGCAGGCAGAAAAGGGTAGCTTTGCTCATGAAGATGCTTGCTTGCTATGTAAATCATCTCTCTCTACAACACCTATTGTAATCTTGCATGATATCAGGTAGTGACAGAACTAGGGAGAGTGGAGCAAAGCTGGAGGTGGGGAGATTCAGACTGGATGTGAGGAGGAAGTTCTTCACCACGAGAGTGGTGAGACCCTGGAATGGGTTGCCCAGGGAGGTGGTTGAGGCCCCATCTCTGGAGGTGTTTAAGGCCAGACTGGATGAGGCTCTAGCCACCTTGATCTAGGGTACGGTGTCTCTGTCCATGGCAAGGGGGGTTGGAACTAGATGATCCCTTCCAACCTTAACTGATTCTGTGATTCTATGGGTGCATGATTACATAGTAAAACCAAGTAAGTAGAACAGCAGTGACATTCTCTACCATTCTTTAAGCCTCAGAATGGTTTTCACTTGATGAGCCTGAATTCACAGCCCTTGTACCCAAACTGAGACATCTATCTATACCTTCCCTTAACAAGGAAACCCAAAAAGCACTCAACAACAAGTAAACTTCTTTACTATACCACAAGTATGTGTAGTAGAGAGCAAATTAATCCTGCAGACACAGTACCTGAGAAAGAATGGCTTCTCCTCCACTGTCTCCATAAGTTAGATGAACAATAACTGTGTCTTTATCAGCATTATTTAATCGACTCAATGTCTTCATTTTGCTGGAATCTTCTTTCACCACTTCCTCAAAAATATAGCCACTGACCAAAAGATTTAACTTAATTTCAGTGCTGTCTGGTTTAGAGACCACTAGTTCATGAACAGTCTTCTTCAGTTTGTTTTTTCTCTTTATTTGTATGCCATCCAATGTAAAAGATGAAGAAAAGCCTAGAATCTTTCCTCCTTTAGATAAAAACTTAATAAATTGTTTGTGGTTCTCCTCAGAAATAGGCTTCTCTGTGGCAATGATCAACAGCAGTGCATTATCAATCCATGGAGCTTTCAGAACTTGTTCCTCATGCAGCTGGTAGATGGTATAGCTGCCTGTATCAATGCATTCCTGAAGGACTGATTTTACCTGCTCAAATTTCACTTTTGCAGTTTCAGAGCCAAGATAAATCAGTACATTAGGGGGCTTTCCAGCAAGGTTTACTCTCTTTATTTCTCTTACTAGACAGTCATCATTCTTGTCTTCTAGTTTCCTATTGAAATCATCAGAAAGTTCTGGTATCTTTTCCGCAGAAGCAAATTTGACTGATTCAATAGTACTGTTTTCAAGTTGCAGGCATTCATGACAGCTGGAAAGATGCAAGTGTCGATGTTCTCCAGCATCTGTCTCTTTGTCAGATAGACTGTTGGATTCACCTTCATGTTCACTTTCTTTCTGTAGCATGGATTTCTCCTCTTCACCTTGTCCTGAAGACTCAGACACTCCTAATTCTGATTTAACAGTAGTCCCAGAAGTCGCAGCAGGAGTTACTGCACCCATTTGTGTACTACTTAAATTTTGCTCTTTTACAGAGGGTGTCACCTGTGCCAACTCCTTCAGAGCAGATTCCTGTAAATGGACAGCTGGAAGAGTTAAGGAATAAGAAAAGGGGGGTTATAAACTGATACTAAAAAGAGCTATGACTAATATCACTACCACATCAGGATTTAGTTTTCATTTCAGTACAAATCATACAATACAATAGCACCAAATCCTAACCCCTCAAGTACATAGTCATTTTGCTCTCATACAATTTGGAAAGGACTGTTAAAAGTCATCTAGTCCAACCCTCCCCTGCAGTGAGCTCATGCTGCTGAGTCCTTTCCAACCTGACCATCAATGTTTACAGGAATGTGGCTTCTACCATGTCTCTGGGCAAACTCTGATATCCTCATCATAAAAAAAAATAAATTAAAAAGTCTTCCTTGTATCTAGTCTTAATCTACCCTTTTTAGTTTAAAACCATCATGTCTTAACCTACTGCAACAAGCCCACCTAAAAAGATTCTGTCTTTCTTATGGGCCCCCTTTAAGTATTGAAAGGCCACAATAAGGTTTCCCCATAGCCTTCTCTTCTCCAGGTTGATAAGTCCTAACTTTCTTAGCCTGTCCTTGTAAAAGAGGTGCTCCAGCCTTAGATCATTTTTGTGGCATTTCACAGACCTGCTCTAACAGGTCCATGTCCTTCCTCTACTGAGAGCTCCAGAACTGGACACAGTACTCCCGTGAGGTTTCACCCAAGCAGCACAGAGTGGCAGAATCATCACCCTCAACCTGCTGGTCATGCTTCTTCAGATACAGCCCAGGATGCGGTTGGCTTTTAAGGCTCTGAGTAAATACTGCCAGGTCACATCAAGCTTTTAATTGACCAGTACCCCCAAGTCCTACTCCACAGGGCAGCTTCTCAATCACATCGCCCCACAGCCTGTACTGATACCACAAATTGACCCAACCCAGGTGCAGGACCTTGCACTTGGCCTTGTTGAACCTCATGAGGTTCACATTAGCCCACTTCACCAGTATGTCAAGGTCAATGAGCTTTTGTTTCTGGAAAAGTCTGACTGAGCACACAAAATTTGATACTTACAGGGCACACCGAAACAAACTAATAATTACCACGAGAGCAAACTAATGTAAACATTAAGCACTAATGTAAACAATGTCAGCATTGTTTACAGTAGCAATCATGTTCTCAGCAGAACAACAGTTCATGGATGGGAAAATGAAGTTTTCATTAATGCTTCACACTGTTCGCTTGTTATTTTGCCTCTCTCTGTGGCCCCAGCAATTGACAAAATGAAACAAGGGAAGTATCTTTGGGAAAATACTGATCTCTGTACTGGTTTGAGGCTAATTGGAGCATTTTAATGGAGAAAATTATATTATAGGCTGTGAGAACAAAACAATGGTGATGACTACTTTACTCATAGGCTTTCTGAGATGTATAAGAACAAGAACACAAACATAGATAAGACACTCTCAGGATCAGAGGGTCTCGGTCTCTCTAGCTTTTTGCATTCTCCTCTCTGCTGAATAACCTCACTAACCACTCTGCTTCTAACCCCCTGGCTGATCCTCCAAACTCATCTTGGGCATAAGCCAAACCCTAGGGCAAGGTAAAGTGGTGGAAAGAAGGTTGGAAGGGTGGGGTTGGGAGCCCCTCCTGGGGACTCTGCTTTCTGGGAGGGGTGTTGTGATTCTGTATTACCTCTAACATACATTTCTGTAAATATTCATGTATATAGTGTATTTATCTGCTTGTATATTTTGCTAAGATGTAAATAGAGCTTCACTCCTTAACTTCCAGCCAGCTAAGTCTAATCTAGGTGATTTTACAAAGTGAGGGGTGGGGGTGGGGAACTCCCAAACCATCACAATCTCTTAAGGAGGGCAGGGTGGAAAGTTACTTGCTGCTATTTGGAAATAAGCTATTTTGAAATAAGCTAATAAAGTGATCATATTGAGTAAGACAGAGACATTGAACCTTGTGTCTTGCTGAAGGCTACAAATAAAAGCTTGGCACAAGTAAATGGGAGTTAAAAAAAACAATCCAAACCAAATAAACACACAAACAAAAAACCCTGAACTGCATTTGGTCTGTAAAATGGTAGACACACCAACCCATAGCAGGACTTGTAAGTTAAGAATATAAGGACTAACTAGCAAATCAGCGTGTTCTGGAACAGTTCCCACATGCACATAGAATGGTAAGATTGAAAAGAGACCTCAAAGATCATCTAGTTCCAACCCCCTGACATAGGCAGAGACACCTTCCACTAGTACAGGTCATTCAAGGCCTCCTCCAACCTGGCCTTGAACACCTCCAGGGAGGGAGCAGCCACGACCTCCCTGGGCAACCTGTACCAGTGCCTCACCACCCTAACTACAAAGAACTTCCTCCTAACATCCAGTCTAAATCTCCCCTCTGACAGTTTAAACCCATTGCAAGACTTTGTCAATAGTCACTCCCCAGCCTTCCTGTAGGCCCCCTTCAGATATTGGAAGGCTACTATAAGGTTTCCTCAAATCCTTCTCTTCTCCAGACTAAAGAGCCCCAACTCTCTCAGTCTGTCCTCATAGNTGCCCACACTGCTCTTTCTGCAGCCCAGCACTCGGTTGCTGTTTGGGCTGCATGTGCACACTGCAGGCTCATGTTGAGCTTTTCATCAATCCAGACCCAAGGTCTTTTCCTCAGGGCTGCTCTCCAGCCATTCACTACCCAGCCTGGGTTTGTGCTTGGGATTGTGTCTACCCAGGTGCAGGACCTGGCCTTGCTGAATTTCTTGAGGTGGCCTTGGGCCCACTTCTCCAGCCTGTTCAGGTCCCTCTGGATGGCATCCCTGCCCTCTAGCAAGTCAACTGTGCCACACAGCTTGGTGTCATCTGCAAACTTGCTGAGGGTGCACTGATTCCTCTGTCCATGTCACTGACAAAGATGTTAAAGAGCACTTAAAAATGAGCCAGAAAACATACTGAAAAGCATGTGAGTGGAGCACTCTTGCATCTTCCATTCCCTTCTTACATGAATGTTTTTACAGAACAGCACCAGGTGGCAGAGTCACACATCAGATACATTAGTGAAGTGGATTGAGATCAATCATACTGTTTCAATACCAACTGGATGGATTAGATGCAGCAAGGTGGATTGAGCACTGGCTGAATGGCAGAGCTCTGAGTGTTAATGAACAGTGACACTGAGTCTAGTTGGCAGCTTGTGAATATACTTACAAACGATTTTCTGTGGCACCATTCCGTTATCCATTTGAAGCCTGTCTTCCATGAATGCTATTCCAAGGTTACTGAAATTATCTACACTTGCTTCAGCAATTAACTTGTAAGGCTCACCAGGTAGAGAGGCCAAGGGTGAACAGTAGTCTGACCACTTCACAATCTAAAATAAAGCATATGCAAGTTTTTCAGCTTGAAAAGGTTACAAAAAAAGTATCAAAGTATCAAGAGTACTACAGATCTCATAGATGAACTGCAAATAAAACTTGGTCTTTCATTCCAAAGGATTGTACTATTAACAAAGCCAACTGAGGGACATTTTCAAACCAAATCAGTAAAACTAGCAAACCCAAGGACTCAAAGCAAATTTAAAGAAACTACTTTTTTTTTTTTTTAATGTAGCTACTAACATTATAGAATATTAAATTGGCACCATCACTTTCAAGACTTGTTCCTGTGATACCTTGTGTTTTAAGCACCATTACATTTAACAGTATCATGAGAACACATCTCAGCTAGATAAGTCTTTCAGTTGGCAGGTCCTTCCACACAAATGTGCACCCTTTGGGACTACCAAGGTCAATGTATGAAGTAGAATACCACCAAAAGAATCTACTGAGGAAGGGTTGTGTAGCAAGCAACACCTGCTATAAGATTCAGTCCTGGAAGAAGTGAACAAAGCAGTATCCACACTGAGCACTGAAAGCACACTGGGAATACAAATACATCTTTCCCAAAAATCAAGGCTATTAAAAGCATCAACACAAAAACTGACAGGAGAGCATTATCACATTCTGCAAGTGAAATTCTGTTTGTATTTATTTCCAAGACACAGCTTTCAGCACAAATTCTAAAAACAATGAAGATAAAAAGAGCAAAAAGTAAACTAATTACTAGGGTTTCATTAAAGCATACACTATCAGAAGCATTAACTAAACACGGTAGATTCAAACTGTTTATCTACAATTAAAAAGTATGTTCTCCAGAGAGGAATTATTATAAAAGTGATGCAGCTGTGTTTCTTTTCTTCGAATTACACAGCTGTACCATCTTTAAGATCCAGTTTCAAGTTTAACTATAGAAGCCACAAGTGAAAGAAACGTGAAAACAGTTTTAGTTTCCTTCTGATAGGCAGGCACATGAGTAAAATACAAGTCTTCTGACTCCTAACTGAAAATTACCTATTTAAACGTTATGTTTATGAAACAACAGTACCTATCAAAACAATACTTACACAATTGATAGCCACAGTGTTTTACAGATCAATTTTGAAAGCAAAAATTGAGTAAGGCACCCAATTTCAGTAAAGCTCCTGTGAATGATACCACAGCCTTTATCCTTTATAAAAAGACAAAAATCAATTGTTCTCCTGTGAAGGCATTTTTAGAGACAATGAAGCACTACCTGTTCTCATTACACACAAATAAATAAACATATAGCCTTCACCATGTAACATGGCCCATACACTGGGAGGAAAAGCACAATTCCCACATAGTAGTCCCAGCACTTTGTCACTGTCATCATCACACTGCTTTCAAGAGAGACAGGGACCTGCTGGATAGAGTCCAGAAGAGAGCCACAGGGATGACTGGGGGACTTGAGCCACCTCCCCTACAAAGAGAGACTGAGAAACCCGGGGCTGTTTAGTCTAGCGAAGACTGAGAGGGGATCTGATCAATGTACACAAATATCTGAGGGGTGGGTGTCAAGTGGATAGGGCCAATCTCTTTTTGCTGGTCAGCACCAATAGGGCAAGGAGCAATGCCTACAAATTGGAACATAGAAGGTTCCACCTCAACATGAGGAGAAACTTCTTTGCAGTAAGGGTGACAGAGCACTGGAACAGAAAAGTTGTGGCGTCTCCTTCTCTGCAGACTTTCAAAACCTGCCTGGATGTTTTCCTGTGTGAACTACCCTAAGGGATCCTGCTTGGCAGGGAGGTTCAACTCAATGATCTCTGGAGGGCCCTTCCAATCTCTAAAGTTCTGTTATTCAAAACGTTCACACTTTTGTCATTACACACAGAATGTACCTCACTGATTAAATACAGTACAATTCTTTGGAAAGCACAAAATGCAGGTGAGCTCTTGGATATTTTACTTGGTCATAACTTCATTACACTGTCAACTGCAACAGATTAAGAGGTATGTTTAACTAAGTGGTTTAGATAATATCCAAGAGAATCTGTTTCAATTTTTTTTACTTTGAGCTATTTCCCAAGGGAACAGCAAGAAGGAAGAAACAGATTCCATACAACATTAATGGTTGCAACTCCTTTCTAAGTCATTCTCGAAGACAGTCTCTGATTAAGGCAACCCAGATGAGACCACTCAGCACCTTCCCATATTGGTAGTCTTTAGTTTTCTAACTAGAAAATGGGCTGGGTATCTTCTGATGCACCACCTACACTAACTCTTAATGCACAAACTCAGGTTCTAAAACACCAAAAGATAACAGTGTGTAGACAGTCTGTTGGTGTCTACCACAAGCTTAGCTGCTGGCTTTAACTTTCTGATTGAACTCCAAATCTGAAGCCATTATTTGTTGTGTTACAAACCAGCCACACCAGAACACATAGTTGGTGAAAGCCAGACTCAAATTAGTGACAGCTGTATAAATCAGATCCTGAATTCCTGGACATAGCCACTCAGTAGTAAAAACAACAACAGCAAGTTTCTACCTCCATGACTGTACCACAAAGAAATATCATCTCCAGAGTTATAGCATTTATTTCTGGACATATCAGTATTGACCAGTTGTGAAGCAGAACTAAATCACAGAATGGCCAAGGTTGGAAGAAACCTTAGAGATCATCTAATCCGATCTCCATGCCGTGGACAGGAACCCCTCTCAACTAGATCAGGTTACTCAAGGCCCCATCCAACCTGGCCTTGAACATCTCCAGGGAGGGAGCATCCACAACCTCTCAGGACAATCCATTCCAGAGTCTTGCCACCCTCACAGTGAAGAATTTCTTCCCAAGAGCCAGTCTAAACCTATCCTACTTCAATTTGAATCCATTTCCCCTTGTCCTATTCGTGGACACTCTTATATAAGTTCCTCTCCAGCCTTTCTGCAGGTTCCCTTCAGGTATTAGAAAGCAATTACTTATAAGGTCCCTCCAGGGTCTTTTCTTCTCCAGGCTGAACAATCCCAGTTCCCTTAGCCTATCCTCATAGCAGAGAAAAACAGCTACACCAGATTTGCATTACTGTAGTTCGAGCAGCAGTCAGACTTCACCCTACTGTCACCGTGGAAGTCCATGACCAAATCAGCCAGAATTGACCTAACCAACTGCCTTGAGTGAAGAACAATAAACAAAATAAAACAGCAATCCTTTTCCTCTTTAGTTTTGGTCTTTTACTTGGACTATCGCCTTTAAGCTTGACAAATCAAATTAGAACAACATTGAAGAAAATGCAAACAAATGAAAAAGAATAATCTAAAAAATAAAAAAATAATTAGAAAAAAAAAACCAAACCACCGCAAAAAACCAAGCACAACCCTCAGATGTTTTTGTGGACCTCTCTGCTAAAAAAACCCAAACCACCACAAAAAACAAACAAACCAACCCAAAAACCAAACCAAACAACACATAACACAATCTTTCTCAGTCCTCTGTCTGAGTTGGCCCAGCACTGCCTGGGTGTCCTCCAGGACAACATAAAGAACACAGCAGGTATCTATCTAGTTTATCTCCTGGAAATGGGGGTCTGTAAGACTGCAGAATCCATCTAAAAGCAATAAAGCCATTTGTAAATGAGCTAATGTGGCTATTTCCTGTATGCTCCAAGGAAACACGAGGCCAGTGGAACCAGGCTCAGAAGACTTCAGCAAAAGAAGCTGCAGAGTTCACAACAAGTCTCAGTGCTTCTAGTCCTCATACTCTGAGCTTCATGGAAGTAACGATTTTGCCTGATGCAACACTTACCAGGACATCACTCTTCTACAGGGCAAAGACCCATGCCCCAAAAGCATGCTCTGTTCTAGAACTGACAGGTCTCCATGGAAGGTGAAGGTACTAAATATCTGATTGCAAGCACAAATCTGAAATTGTGCCCATTTCCAATCTGTCCTTCTGCTCCTGCACTCAAGTGACATAGGACTATTTACCAACCACTCTGCTCTCAATGTTCACTCCATCAGGAGATTCCTGGATCATCTCCCAGAACAGGGGGCCTGGAAAATATATTGTCCTTATCCAAGGAAATGCACAGGCCACAAACACCTGTACATATGACAGGTTTCCTTTCATTCCAAAAAGGAGCTTGAAGTGAGATGCCAAAAAGCAAGAATGACAGATGGACCTTTAGAGTGCTAAGCTCCATCTCTCCTGTTTTCAGTAGGCAATGGGGTCCATTCTGTCATCTTCACTACAGAAAATAAACAGTATACACAAATGACTGCCTTAGAAAGGAACTACAACAATTTGTATGGCTTAGAAGATGCTTCCTCTCTGTCAGATAAATTAATCTTTTGCTTCTAGTCAAAAATCATTCTTTGCCTTCAGACCTGCATTCAAGCTGAGACACTTCGGCAGCAAACAAAAGAAGTTATAAACACACCAAAATTTAAGGACATCATGTCAGGATCATACTCGGTTTTTATAGGGCCTGGATACTATTTTTATGCATAACCTGTTTTGAGATGCTATGCATTCAGTAATTCAAGGCTAAGAACATCACCTTTTGAATCCACATCTTCACACTTTCAGTGTAGTAATGGAGAATACAACTTTTTAGACTTTGAAGTATCTAGAACATGACCATTCTCTTAGTACAAATTAAACTGAAATCCTTATGGCAAACATATCTCTGAATGCCTCAATAATGTTTTGTATTATGCATTAAAAGGCAAACACAATGTATAGAATTCCAATCAAAATGTATTGCCATTCCTCCACTGCATTTTACAAAAAAGCAGACTAATAAAAGCTTGGTTTTAGCCTTACTGACAAAAGGCTGACAAAAATTTCCAAGTATTCATTGCTTTAACTTGTACCTATAAATCACAACGAAAAGCAGCGCCCCAGAGAGACTTCTATTTCAGTTACAACTTTTAACAACCACTTGGTTGAGGGCTGGAAGGCCTTTTCAGCAATCTTAACATATGTATGCTCTGTATATTCTGAGACATTTGTTGCAGGTAGCATCAGACACAGGATGCTGAGCTAAAAGGACTTCTGCTCTGATTTAGCATAACAGTTTTTAAGCACTTTTTTTTCCCCCTCTATTCAGTGTATCTAGCCATACATGCCTTATTCCAAACTCCCAGTGGAATTCTTCAGTTTCTATTCACAGCCAAAAAAAGTGTGCTACCAAAAAGACTTCAATCTCTACAGGTCTTTTTGAAGCATACAATCAAACTGGAGTACTAACAGTGATTAATGAAGATATTAACCTTCTTATTCTGAACAGCATTACAAACATACAAAGTCTACCTACCATTGAGGTTTTTTTCTCTTTTCCTTTTCAAATGTTTTTGGTTTGTACCTACCAAATGACTCATTTGTGCTACTTTCTATACAAGAAACAACAAGAACTACTGTTGTGGAACTTTCCCCCCACACACTATTGAAATTTACCAGACTAGCTCAGACGGCTTGGAAGTAAGAGGAAGTTGTATTTATAGCAAAGCAAATTTTGCAAGCATATATACACAATATATTTACAAGTGTTTACAATCATATACAAATCAGAAATAATACAGAAATCCAAACCCCCTCCAAGACAAAGAAGACTGGCCAGAAGGGGATCAAAGCTACCTCTGTTTCTCCCTCTGCTTTCCCAAACAGGGAAACAAAAACAGCCAGCAAAGCTTGCCTTGTTATTTGTTACTGGAGACATAAGAGCAGAGTGAAGGAGAAACAAAAGGAAGCAGCATCCTGAAACAAAGCAGGACAAATTGTTTACTTTTTATGCCTATCAGCAAACCAATGAATGATTGATATAGACTTCATCTTTACTTTCTTTTTACAACAAATGATCTAAATTCTCTCATTAAAATATTCAAATTAGCCTCAAACCAGCACAACTACTTACCTCTTTTGAAGAGCCAGGCACTTTCTGCAAATTATCTGTCTGAGCTGAAACACTTTCTGTCACAAAAGCTATATGTTCTGCTTTAAGTAATTTATCCGGATAAATAAAAGGAGAAATGAGAAGCAGACTCCACCTGTTTAAGTCATCAAGGAACTGAAAAACAAAGTAAAGACAAATAAGTATGCATAGCAAGCATTCAATAATTCATTTTTACATTATGCCCAGCCTAAATTAAAATCTGACCTTAAACCTTAAATGAAGGGTCTCTACCATTTCATATTCCTTTTTTTTTTTTTTCCTAATGAGATCTGAGTCATTATCAGGAACACATCAAAAGTAAAACTAAAAGCAACAAACAAGTTTTTAAGTCAATTCAGACTTCAGCTTTTAGATTTACAAGAAAAGTTAACAAGTGAGTGGACTGCAAGACCACTATGCCACTGGCAATGACTGTTGCTGGCCCACTTGCCACTGACATCATTCACTCAACCTGATCGTCCTCTCCCACTCACATTGCAGTTCACCTTGCCTTTTCCACCTCACCCGACTACACACAACGTATGGCACTGCTGTCTCCGTTGTCATAGCTGTAGGGCACTGTCTGCTAGTTAGCAGGGACTGAGAAAGCAGTCACGACACAACCAGCTTCGTCAGTCACTTACAGCCCCTCTACCTGGGGGTAGCATTCATTCTGCTTGAACAACAAACCTTTAGGAAGCATACAGCCCCACTTCTAAGTCCCATACACTTTCTTGACACCCATCTGCCAAAAAGACCAACTAACCTGCGAGCCACAGGTGACTCAACAACTATATACAATGCAGGTTTAAGTTTTAGATCCAATTTGCAAAGTTTCAGGACTTCCTTTGTGAAGCTGGTTACATAAAGGCAGGTCTATTTTGTGGACATGTACAACGTCAGGACAATTTTTTTAAGAAGTTATTTGAAAAATCTTTTTAACATTTGAAATAAAAGGAAGAGATACTTTTTAAAAAAAAAAAAATCAAGCCCTTATGCATTTGCAGCAAGCTTACTCATTCAGCATCTTACTCTGTTCAGAGTTAAAACTGCAAACTTACTCAAAATTAATTTATCCATAAGGTACTCTTAGCATACCACTGTACAAACATTTCCATCATTAAATTATAAATACGATTCTCTCTCTTCTCCTCACAAATGACCTAATAAAGCTCAATAGATGGAATCAGTAGACCAAAAAAATAGTTTTAAGAAACTCAAAGCTTCTTAATACATAATCAAATCCCACACAGTACTACAGTTTTACGTAAATATTGCACTAAACTTAATTTTTCTGCTATATTTTAAAAGTGGCAAAGATTAGAAATAAATGTTGCTACTATGCTTTGCACACTTTGCACAGCAATTTTAAGTGAAAATATAAGAGAATTTCCCTGCAGCACACTGTGTGCATCACTCCACATTTAAAACAAAAGGACACACTATTGAATCTGTGGGGATAGATTTACTTCACTTTCTGAGCTTTACTGAGCACAGAAGCTGCAAGAGTAAACATTGTTACCTTCCACAGGAAAGTGAACTGAACTCACAAAGCTCTGTATTATCTTAAGCACCCAATTTGATTAAAGATCAAACAGAAAAAAACTTTACAGGTTGCCATTTATGGCTTGATGGTATCTTATCTAAGAAAGTTACTGATTACAGTCCTGAGGCAGTTGTACCTACTCAGAAAGCAAAGTATCTTAGTTAGATTCCTAAGAAGCTGAAAAAGTATGCCAGTTAACTTTCTTCTTTTCAGTGTTCACAGATGATGTAGAGAGCTCCAGTGATACTGCCTCTATCTTTAGTGCAGCCAGGTCAGAGGCTTTATGTGCCACAGTACTGAGGTGCAGCTTGACAGGCAGCTTCCATAGGGATTACAAAAGTCAAATGCAACTAATAACTTCTGATACATATTTTTAAGAGACGAACATGTTTTGAATAACAACACTGACTTTATGCCAAACTACAGCTCCCTAAGGGTTTCCTAATTCCCAATCACACAAACTCACAAGTTTATAAAGCCAGTCTGCATGCATAACATTGCTGACAGAAAAATGTGCTTACTGTGCAAGGATGGAGAAGTGATTTCAAAAATGAGAAGAAGTGGAGCAAAACACAGCATAAATTAGTTGAAATATTATTTACAAAGCAATCATCCAGGCAAACTTAGGGAAAACTCACCTTAACACAGGGACAATTACTTGGGTTTGGTTTTAAGAGCTTTATCAAAATACGAATATAAGTATTTTACCTTTCCCGTGAGAGATTTTGAGACTGTCACCACAGAAGTGTGAAATAATCTGATCATTAGATAATAAATTACTATTTTCGACTAATAAAATATAATAAAAGACTAATTTCACTCCACTGAAAATATTCTCTTTGCCCACTGAATCTGAAAAGCTGTTTCTTAAAGAGTAGCACCTAGCCAGTGACATGTTTCATAAATACATCTTAGTCACACCCATGCAAATAAAATGTGCAACAAGCAAAGTAACTTCCACAAACACACAAATAAATCAGCAAGAAAAGAGAGATCAAGAAGACTTTTACCCACACGAATTCTAGTATTTAGTGACAAGTTTAGACTAATCCAACATTCATTTAAATAACTTCACACGATTTGGGGAAGATGACAGGAGTTCCACTTCTAAAGCTGAAAGTCAGAAGCAAGCTTACTTTCGGTTTTACTTCTTAAGATGTTAAAAGAAAATTGTTAAGGCACAGTATTTTTCCACTGTCATGAGCTACCACAGCCTCAGCCCTCCCTCCTCTCTCGCTGTACATCTGTACAAAAGTGGTTTTCACAGATCGTGGTTTTGATGTAATTTTCCTCACTCGAAACAATGTTTTATAGCCAAAAATGTATACATCTCTCCCGAATTAAAAGCTCAATTCAGACTCCAGTAGATTCAACCACGTTTAAAATTTCTGATACACACTTTGAGTGCACAAACACAGCATATTTTTAGAGCAAAGCCTATATGTGCTAAAAGCATGTTGCAAATATGAAAATACTAACAAGTTCTCCTACGTGCTCCTATTGCCATAGTTCTGCATTTCACACGCATATGGTAATAAACCTCAGCCTACTCCCTAAGCCGATAGGCTATATACTACTGAAGAGAGGCAACTACAGCTGGACTTTCTACTACGGCAATTACCTGGGTCTTATCTAAGACAAGCAGCGCTGTGACAGGCCCGGGAAGCTACAAAAGCTATTTTTTAATCACAACTCCCAGCCCGCTGCTGATAAACTCGCTCTCACACGCCGAAAAAGAAAGCGCAGCCCCAAGCACCGCAACCACCGCTCCCCTTTCCCTCGGGGCTCCGTGACCTCAGCCCACTACAAACGCCGTTCCCCTCCGCGCTGCAGGAAGCGCGGCCGGGAGTGCAGGTGAAGGCGGGGAGGGAAGGGTCGCGTAGTTCCGCCAGCGCTCGGCGGAGAAGGAGGCTCGCCGTTGCCACGGTAATACGGACGGTAGCTGTCGGCACGCCTGCTTCCCTGCCCGAGCGGTCCAAGGCACCGCCAGGCGAAGCGCCTCCCAGGCTTCTGTCCACGAACTGAGGGGCGGTACCTGCGTCTCGTCCGTGAAAAAGACTTTGTTCCCTANCCCCGGCATGGGAAGCCCCCACCCCGCCTGCATCAAACAGAAAGAGGCGAGCTGGTTGGGCGACCCGGCCGGGCGCTCTGATTGGCTGGAAGACTCGCGCGCTCGGGGCCCTGTCGTTTTGAACATGGCGAGGAGGCTTACNTCCCCTTTCCCTCGGGGCTCCGTGACCTCAGCCCACTACAAACGCCGTTCCCCTCCGCGCTGCAGGAAGCGCGGCCGGGAGTGCAGGTGGAGGCGGGGAGGGAAGGGTCGCGTAGTTCCGCCAGCGCTCGGCGGAGAAGGAGGCTCGCCGTTGCCACGGTAATACGGACGGTAGCTGTCGGCACGCCTGCTTCCCTGCCCGAGCGGTCCAAGGCACCGCCAGGCGAAGCGCCTCCCAGGCTTCTGTCCACGAACTGAGGGGCGGTACCTGCGTCTCGTCCGTGAAAAAGACTTTGTTCCCTATCCTGAGGCAGACTCGCTCCTCGGGCGGCACCTGCCTGTGCAGCTGCCGAGTAGGGGGCGCCGGGGGGCCAGCAACGCAGCAGCAGAAGGTGAAGGAGCAGGGGGAGCGATGAAGGCGGCGCACAGTACGGCGGATGAGCGCGGCCGAGCGAGGCCCCCAGCGCGCCCATAGGTAGAGGTAGCAGAGCGTGATCAGCATGGCGCGCACTCCCCTCCCCCGCCACGCCCCGCCATGCCCCTCCTCGTTCCCACCCCCCGGCATGGGAAGCCCCCACCCCGCCTGCATCAAACAGAAAGAGGCGAGCTGGTTGGGCGACCCGGCCGGGCGCTCTGATTGGCTGGAAGACTCGCGCGCTCGGGGCCCTGTCG
>VWZE01000950.1:184239-238594 GCA_013396675.1 Eubucco bourcierii
AAGAGTTCCGAGATCATCGAGTCCAGCCGTCGGCCTAACACCATCATGGCTATTAAAGCATGTCCCGAAGTGCTATATCCACACGTTATCTCCCAGAACAGCTCATTACAACACCTGACCAGTCATTTAGTCAAGAGCTTCTTCCTAGTATACAATCTAAACTTCCCCTGCTGCAACTTGAGGCCATTTCCTCTCATCATCTGATACTAGGGAGAAGAGACCAACCCCCACCTCACTACAGTCTCTCTTCAAGTACTTGTAGAGAGCAACGAGGTCTCCTCTCAGCCTCCTCTTCTCCAGATTAAACAGTATTAGTTCCCTCAACTGCTCCTCATAAGACTTGCTCTCCAGACCCTTCACCACCTTTGTTGCCCATCTCTGGACACTCTTCAACAGTTCGATGTCTTTCTTGTAGTGAAGGCCTCAAAACTGAACACAGTATTTGAGGTGTAGCCTCACCAGTGCTGAGTACAGAGGCATGATCAGTTCCCTGCTCCTGCTGGCCACACTACTCCTGATACAGGCCAGGATGTTGTTGGCCTTTTTGGTCACCTGAGCATGCTGATGGCTCATGCTCAGCTGGCAGTCATCCAGCATGCCAAGGTTCTTTTTCTGCTGGACAACTTTCCAGCCACTCTGCCCCAAGCCTGTAGCATTGCACACACTCTTGTGACACAAGTGCAGGACCTGGTGCTTGGCTTTGTTAACTCTCATAAAGCTGACCTTGGCCCATTGATCCAGTCCATCCAGATCTCACAGGATCACAGGATGTCAGGGGTTGGAAGGGACCCAAAGAGATCATCGAGTCCAAGCCCCTTGTCAGAACAGGACCATAACCTAACTCAGGTCACAGAGGAATGCATCCAGACGGGCCTTGAAAGTCTCCAGAGAAGGAGACTCCACAGCCTCTCTGGGTAGCCTGTTCCAGTGCTCTCTGACCCTGACAGTAAAGAAGTTCCCTCTCATTGAAAATTCTTCCTATCCTCAAGCAGATCAATGCTGCAATCCAGTTTGGTGTCCTCTGAAAGCTTTCTGAGGGTGCACTCAATTCCCTTGTCCAGATCATTGATAAAGAAATTAAAGGGAGCTGGCCCAAATACTGGGCTCAGCGAACACCACTAGTGACCAGCCAGCAGAGCTCCCCAGGGAATCCTGCAGCTTCTGCTCTCTAAAGCTAATGGTGTCCTGACAGGTAATGAGTTTGAATGAATCCAGCAATTACATGATGTGGTTAGGGATTGTGTGATTCAGCAGTTCCATGATTGAGCTTCTGCTCTCTAAAGCTAATGGTGTCCTGACAGGTAATGAGTTTGAATGAATCCAGCAATTCCATGATGTGGTTAGGGATTGTGTGATGTTCTCTTCAGTTCCGCACATCACACAGTGTCATCTATATCATGGGTGCAACACAGGGAACTGAACTCAGTGTTTCCACTATGGAGACTGGTTTACTGTACCGTTTGCTGCATTTGACCTTGTCATTATGAGTCACAGAAAAGTATGTACCTGGTAGGCGCAACAGTGAAAGAGCAAAAGTATCCACCGCTTCTTTCTGTGCAGCAACGAGAAAGGAGTTCATCTTCCACAGAAACGGCTCCACACTGCCACCTAACTTTATTTCAGAGTCCATAGTATCCTGTAAGAGCAGTATCCTATCCCAGAATCAGAGGAAGACACCGAGTCTCCAGGTCTCACACCTGCTTCAGTGTTGCCCTCAGAGGGCAAAGTGGGCACAGATGCATTTGATTTCAGCAGCTTCATTTTACTCACTGAACAAGGAGATGAACTCAGGGCTCAGCAGGCTGGTCATTGAAGACAAAGTAAAGCCTACTGGGGAGTAAAACCTGCAGGATTTGCATGTGCCATGCATTCTGTAAACATGACTTGCCACGACAGAAGATGCAACAGAGGTTGCAAGATATCCCTTACTCCTTTGGTACATCAATGCATGAAAATTAATGAACAATTTCTGTATTTTCTGTATTTTATAGGAAAGGTGGTCACAACACTGAGCTCTGTGAAAAGACAACACATTTATCAGTTCGATCCTAGCTGATATTTAGTGGATGAGTGAAGAGAGATGGGGGGGGAGGAAGGCAAGAGGAAAAATGCTGAAAAACTAGAAAAAAAGAAGTCTACACCAAATCACAGCTGTTTGATACATGGCAATTGTCTCCTGAACAGAGGTGAACACACTTTTTTTTTTTTTTCCTATTATTTTGAATCCAAAGCCTTCTATGTGCTTGGAAATTTACAAAAATAAATATTCTAACACAACAATTCCTTAAATGGATGTGTAGCAACAACGTGGTGGCACTGTAGATAAACAAGGAAGAAACTGGCCCTGCACATTTTGGAGCAGGCATCAATACCAAAAAAATCCCTCCACCAGTACCATGCCAGACATCTTTACTTCTTCAGTTCTACACTCACAGCAGAAGCTTATCCAAAATAGTAGAAATTGCATAATTTTATTGCATGGTAGAAATAGGTGGTGGTTTTAGCTGGAGGGTCAAATAACTTAATTTTCCTTCTCCATCCCAAGTTTAAGAAATACCAACCTTGTCCTCCTGCTATATCCTATACATATTGTACAGAGAGGAACAAAGTTTCCCGTGGTCCTAATGTGACATTCTACACTGTTCCTTTGTGTGACTTTGTCTCACGCAGGACGTCTAAGTACTTACCCAGGCACATCAAAAGAAAGAAAACAAGCAAAGTATACAACCTCGAAAGAAAGCTCTCAACTTTGGAATTCACTTTCTCTATAACAGCATATGCATTGCTGACCTTCAGAGCACGCTGCAAAGCACAACTGTTTATATAACCTTTGCACAATGAGGAACAGGCTTTGCTTAATCCTGTAGTGGCATCAAATGCAGTCAACTATATCATGATCCTTCTTGGCTCCTTTACTCTGCAAATGTTTCTGAGTAAATGAGAAAACCAACCCAAAACTTCATGATGTAGGGGAATCTATACACAGTAGATAGCAAAGGCAGTCACCATTTTAAGCCAAGTTTCTACCTATGCCATCACATTCTCAGAATAATTTGAAACTGTAAACTTACTGCAGGTTTTCTACTTTCTATTCTAGTGTAGTTTGAATTACTAATGAAACGATTCGATAAAAAGGTTAAGATTTTTGTATTGGGAAACATTCTTTTTATTATCATTGTTATTGTTAAGCTAAGGCCTTGTGTGTACCGGGAAATATACTAAAATAGGTATTCTAAAATAACTATGTCAATAAGTTCCCTTTTATAGGAGGGTGGAAGGAAGCCTTGAAAAGAAACAGTGAGTAATAGGTTAGATCTCAGACTTCCCAGAACACCATAAAGTTTTCACCACAAAGATTAACAAAAGATGTTGCAAGATGCTGAACACATACACACACTGCAAGACAGGAAATTGTTTAAATAGATTATGAAAAACCCTGATGAAAGTGAATCATCTGAATTTTTGATTTCCACCCTTTAGCTTGGAGAATCCCTGTCCTTCCATGGGAGAGAAAGGCCAGCTTCAATCCAGGGTGGGTAAATCACACTTAACTCTTCAGACAGTCCACGTGGAAAGGCTCCCAAAGGACACAACTCACAACAGGGAGACAACTCTACCATTTAAGCTCAGCACAGATGAGTGACTCTTTTTTAATTTAAAGGAATGATGCAGCCTGGTCTTGTGGTGCTTTGTGTGAGCAGCTTGGTTTACTCATCTCTCTGTTCCCTAAAAGCTTTTCCAAATTTCTTTTGGAGGATCTTTTGCATGCTATTAATGGTTACAAATGCCTATGCCATGTTATTTAATACCAGATATAATTCAAAATTATAAATGCTGTAGAGCTATCTTGTTTCCTTGACTACACCAATTCGTATTGAACGCTCTTCATTCTTGCAAATGCACAAATGCAAATGTATTTTTCATTAGAAAAACAAATAAACCAGATTTTCCACAAAGATAAAAAACCCTTTCCAATTAACACAAAATAATTATCTTATGACTCATCTCTCTGTGAGAACCAAGTCTGTCAAAATTATTTTCAGGTAATATTAGTAGGATGAAAAATATTCTTAGCTTCTCTGGAAAATGGATGAGCAAGTGTTTTCTAATTCTGTGAAGTGTTCACCACATAAAACATGTTGTATTAAAATTAAGTACATTGCAAAAAGTAATACAGTTAGCAAAATTGGACAGCTATGACTAGCCTAAGTGCTGTTTTTTCTCTCCTTTTTTCTTTTTTAATAAAATAGAGACAGCTGCATATATTTTACTGGAACAAATCATTTTCCACAGCTCTGAAACCTGATTTTAAACAATGATTTCCAGGAAAACATTGAAGTAGTATAGTTTGAGTAATTAGTACAATAATGTAATTATTTTTAATTTTTTTTTGGGGGGGGGTACAGTGATACATGTATTTCTATATAATGTAATATATTAGATCATGGTTTCATTTACAGAATTATATTTTCTATAATTTTATAATAAATTTGGTATTGCAGACTTTTATCAACAGACTTGATCAAGGGTAACTCTACATGTTTCAGAGAGCTATACGTTAGGAGTTTAGGCCTCAGTCCTGCCCTAATATCCATGTTGGCAGATTTCTATCCAGGGGTATAAATCAATTACCCTCACACATGGATCTGGTTGCAAGGTCAGGAGCATAGATATCAGTTGTGTAATGCACACTTCCCTTTCAACTATCAAGTTAAATTAGGTCTAAACAAAACTAAGCTGATGAAATTATGTATGTGTATTTAACATTGCAATTCAGCATGATATTTAATTACAATTTAGGTTACTTAAGAAGTTAACTGCTTTTTCTCAGGACCAATGCTGCTATTTAATATGCATTTTGTTATTTGAATATTATATGAAGGGGGCCTACAGGAAGGCTGGGGAAGGATTATTTACAAGGTCCTGCAATGACAGGACAATGGGCAATGGGTTTAAACTGGCAGAGGGCAGATTTGGACTGGATGTTAGGAGGAAGTTCTTTCCAGTGAGGGTGGTGAGACACTGGAACAGGTTGCCCAGGGAGGTTGTGGCTGCTCCCTCCCTGGAGGTGTTCAAGGCCAGATTGGATGAGGCCTTGAGTAACCTGTACTAGTGGGAGGTGTCCCTGCCTATGGCAGGGGGGTGGAACTGGATGATGCTTGAGGTCCCTTCCAACCTTACTATTCTACAATTCTATATTCTTAATTCCAATAACTGTACTGATTTGCAGACACAAATGTCTAAAGTGATTGGGACAGTGCATATATTTTCTTCTTTGAGATATGGTATTGTTTACTTAGTTACAACTTTAGAAATATCACATAGTATTTAAACATGGGAGGGTGTAGAGTTAGACTGCAAGTTCTTTACTACATATTGTCAGTGCTTCTCAGAACAGCATTTAAAGGTGCTGGCCTTTGCATTTGAAATGTGTCTATTTGTCACAGCAAGAAGGGATGCTTTAAAAAGCAGGGGAAAATAAAATATAAGAATTTGATTTCAACAAATCAAATCCCAGATTCTGTTACTGATTCTGCTACTTTCAGAAGCATCACCACCTGTGTTACACTTTCAGCAGTCTTAAGAGTGCCTAGTAGCTAAGCTAACTGTACAACCAGCATCCATGCAGGAAAATCAGTGTGACTTTCACATCTGACCTAAGTTCCTCCCTGCTGAAAGTCATTTAACTTTATGCGAAATCAGTAGAATGCACAGCCCCTTCCACATATGCAAAGATTTATATACAATGTTTTCTAGTACATAATAATTTCAAGACAAAATGCTGTTTCCAAGGGAATCTATCCAGTGGTCTTTATGTATGAGTCCAGCCCCTCCTTGCTGACTGTACACTTGCTATCTTTGGCTAGATCCTAACTCATAAAAACCATAAGGCTTACCTCGAAGGGTTCAAATTCCCACTGTGTTCTCTCAAACTTGACCACATTGATAGTTTCTTCAGCTAAGTCATCTATATAAGGCACCTAATTCATACTAAATAATCAATGGACAGTCCATGTAAACAAATTCCATGTTCAGTAAACAAAATCATTCTCTCACTAGGAAGAAAGTTCACAGAGGAAACCAATCTGTTCCTTTTGATGTCAATGTGTAAACAGCACCAATGGAAAGCTAATTCAGCTTTACGTTCTTACAATCCTCTTACATCTCTGGAGTAGTTGCAAAATAATGGAAACAAAGTGAACTGTAGCAATGAATTACACAATTAATATCATATGAAGTCAGTCACCACGTGATGAACTGTTCTTGTACCAAGTAACAGGAAAAGAGGAATGAAAACAGTGGCAAGAAAGCTTGGAAGAAGTCTGTTTCTATTCAGTCTTTGTAGGTTTAAAGTCTATAACGTGCACTTTGAAATAAAAGATTCCTCAAAGCAGTGACGTTCATAGCTCTTATTCTTTGATAGACAAAGTAATCTTTCTTGGTATAAGTGCTCTTCTCCATCCATCAAATAGCAATCAAACTAAAGGAACACCCCTGTAGCCTTGAGGAAGTCACTAAGTCAGCCTTTAAATCCTCTCACCTTCACTAATTTCTGTTATTTTTTCTCCTTTAAAGTTATGGAAAATACGTCAGTTATTTAAAAAAAAAAATTACATTTAAAAATTCTTTTCAGGTCTCTGTTACAATTTTTCAGGACAGGATGATGGTAAATACTCCCACGACAAGCAAATCCAGCATTTAACATCACATATTTCATATGGAGCAGACACGGGTTTTGTAGAACTGCCACAGAAAGATAAAGGGAGTAGGTTACTTTCTGTGTCATTTGCTAACCAAACTTAACAAAAAGCCTCTGTTTCCCTAGTTGTGCTCTCCCTTGGACAGCCCGCCCGCGTGAGAGCCCTATCTCTGAGCTATTCGGGGGAATCAAAAGAAATCTCATCAAGTACATCTCTCTCCCCTTACCTGAGGCCATGTTTGCTTTAGGTAACTATTCTTTGAGAGCTAAGATAAAGGAGGGGCTGAAAGGCCCGTGCAAGCGTCTAGCCTGCCTCAGCCTTTAGACCATCAAACACCATGGAGAGTGCAACTGCAGGTCTTCCGCTCCAGGCTTCAGTGGGTCCCGTCCGTCATCGCTCCCGGGGCGCCTGGCGGCAGGAGCGGCAGCCGCAGCAACCGCCCCAGCCGAGGGAGCATCTGGAGAGGTAAGGCAGGCACAGGAGGCCTTTTTCAGCAGCTTTCCTTTCGAAACTCCGACTGTAACATTTGAACGTAATGACTCCAGCATTGGCCAGACAACGGGAAACAACCTCAGAAGGGCAAAATATGTTTCTGAAAACGTTTCACTTGGAACAGGTATTTCATTTGGTTTGTCGATATATTTATTCTTTCAAGTAAAATATTTCAGAACATACTTATAAACAGGAATCAATGAAATATAAGGCTGTGATAATTTATTTTTAAGTTCAAAGAAATGTTTCCAAGCTGCATGAGGGGAGGTTTAAGACGGGTATTAGAAAATGCTTCTTCACAGAGAGGTTTATCAAACATTGGAATGGTCTGCCCAGGACAGCAGTGGAGACACTGTCCTTGGAGGTGTTTAAGCAGCATCATGTGGACTTGGCGCTTAGGGACACGGTTCAGTGTTGACCCATCAGTGCTGAGTTGAGGGTTGGATTGCGTGATCTTTGAGGTCTCTTCCAAGCGGATGTATTCTGTGGTTCTGCTTTTCTTTTCTATCTGAAGACATTTTTCCATGTTCCAACTGTATGCATCTGTTACACAGCAGCAGAGATGGGAAGTAATGTTAAAAAGTGCAACTGTAACTGTAGACTGCCCACCAAACAGAAGGCAGATGCTGCATATGCTCTCTTAAGCTTAAGCAGATGAGATTGTCCATGTTAGTTTAATGATGAAGTTGCTTGCTCAGTAAATAACCAGTAACTCAACGATGGCATGGAATCTGTATTTAGAAATCCTGTCAGAGAGAGTTACTTTTTATTTTATAGTACTGGTGCATAATTAGAAAAAAAAACCCAAACATCAGTGTTAATTACATCATCATTTAGTGTTCAATGCAGTCACTTTGAGTTATGAAATCTGAAAAGAAAATGACACAGTTAAAAATGTGCAAGCAACTGTTTAGTTTGTTTAATCAGATCGTACACAGAAGACAGATTAATACTGGCACAGAAATCAATTTTACCAAATCAAAATCTGTTGAAAAGAAAAAAAAAAAAAAATCTCATTTCAGAGGACACCAGCAGAATCCAACAAAAGAAGATACACTGTATGGATATTACCAGAAAGAATTAACTGTGAGAGCACTGTTTTATCTTAATCTTTCAGCAGCCCTGCTTTTTGGAGGCCCTGGATGCTCACAGCAAGAGATGGTGAGATGAGAGAAAATCAACAAATGGTGAGACTACATTCTGGAGAAAATAATCCTTACAGAAAACAGATGCAAAAAAATTAATTTAGTAATCTGTTCATTTGTTCTTTCAAGCATTTCTTCAGTGTTAGAAAATATGGTTCAAATTACAGTGCACCATACATAATGGTTAAGAGTAGCTAATTCTCTTCAGATATAGAACCATTATGAGTTCTTAATGGGCTGCAGAAAACACTGTTTACTCAAAACAACCCTTATTTTAACAATGGGTTTTATTTGCTTAATTATAAAAATAATATGCTCAGTTTTAAGTGTCCAGGCTTAGTCTGCATGTGGTAATTAAAAAAAAATACATACTTTCAGGTGCACAACTTTATCGATTGTCTTTTGGGAGGGAAGCTATTATAGCTAAACCAGTTGGATATCAACACAAAACAGGTTTTTGAAGTAGCTCCAACTGCCAACTGCCTTTGAAAGGAACTGCGATTGATTATTTTACATATATAGGAGGATTAGTTAGACTCAAAGAACAAAAAAAAGAGAGATTGAAGCGCACTCAGCATAGGTCCCAATGCTGCAAACTTTAAAACAATATATTGGAACCATGCTACTCCCATACTAACTTCTAAGCATCTACATAAGTTTTTGCAGCATCCAATCCACAGTTAATACCTGCAGCTTTTTAACCAAAGGCAGGGCAGGTCAAGACAACAGCTCTGCTTAATTCAAATATTCAAAGTCTCACAATTTCTACTGTATTCTAAAACATGTAACACCTTTTTATCTTCTGATGATGGAGACTGTAATGGTACAGATCTGAGAGTGACACACTGCTACTGACAGGCACCTTGGGAAAGCCTCCAGAACACCCTTCCCAGCAGTGTTCCAAGCTTTTCTAATAAGGGAAGTCTTATGCTCCCTCTGATAGACTACATGCTTACAGTGCTAATTTGAAGAAACTAAGGTTTCCAAAATCAAGAAGTGTTGATTTATTACTGAGGTTGTTTTGCAGAAAATTTTATTCAGCAGCTCAAAAGTTTTTCTTCACACTTGGGTTTCTACCTACTTCTGTGAGAAAAACAGACCATGCATGAAGTTATCCACATTCATGCTAGCTGCTTGGTATTGTTTCAAGGCGAGTACAACTGGAACAGTTGTTTTCGGTGTTTTAACATTTCCCTGTCTTGCCAGAAGCTTCTCAGATCCTTCTTGTACATATATATCTTATGGCATATCCACACTGCTTCAGCAGCCCAGATGCCTCTATAGCTTGGGACATACTGAGGTCTGAAGGAGAGTTTTAGGAGCCCTTTCAAATGCTTTGTTACAGGGTCACTACAACTGAGGAGAGATACTTGGATACTTCATGTACTGCACAGGTGGGATGAGTTTCTCGCTAATGCATACCTAGATCCCACAGCTGTGGAGGCCAAGAGGTTATCTTCAGCAAAGTTACTGAGGTTTCTAACAGGACACCTTCCAAAACGGACTGAGTACAGTGTTTTCTACTTAGTTGCACGGTGGCTGCTTTTATTTTCTGCAATGTATACATATCAATGGCCATGTTGTACAGACCAGTAGACATGACAAACACTGGAGAGTGAAGCAAATTAAAGTTTCAATATCCTCTGTGTAATTAAAAAACTTTGGGAATACACATATAAGAATATAACCTGAGACATTGCAATAGGCAAAGCAAAGCAGTAACATTTTAAAATACTACCAACCCCCCTCAGTTAATAATTTTACCTCTATTGTCAATGTGTGTTATGGTATGTGTGATAGCTGTGTATTGTTACAGCAGGTATTATGTTGTGAGATAGGATTGTTTTCAAAATTAATATAGTTTATGAATTTTGATATTCAGGACTCTTGCTACTGGCCAGTAACATCTAGTATTTGGTTCTTTGCATGGTCATGAGAAACATGACATAGATGGAAACAACAGGATCTAGAGCACTTAAGAAATCACTAGCAATAATATAATAAGTATTAAAGCATTAGAACTGGAAGAGACGTTCTTGCAGTCAGTTATACTGCTTGCCCACTAGATGGACTTGAGAAGCTCCTTTCTGCTTAAGGCAGAAGGGTTGGATTCAATTACGGGAGGCTTTAAGCATAGTGGCTGGAGAGCAGCCAGGCAGAAAGGGACCTGGGGGTACTGGTAGATAGTAAGCTTAACATGAGCCAGAAGTGGGCCCAGGTGGCAAGGAGAGCCAATGGCATCCTGGCCTGGATCAGACACAGTGTGGCCAGCAGGACAAGGGAGGTTATTCTACCCCTGGACTCAGCACTGATCAGACCACACCTTAAGTACTGTGTCCAGTTCTGGGCCCCTCCATTCAAGAAAGATGTTGAGGTATAAGAAAGATGTTGATGGAATAAATATGTCTCTTTACAGTCAGAACTGGATGGTCGGCTAATAAATTTTAGATCCAAAGGAAGTCTGGGGTTTCAACATCCAGTGAGGTGAGTTCATCCTATCATTTGATAAAGGAAAAGCGACATCTTCTAAGACAAGACATTTACCTTCTCAGGAGAAGTAATCAGTTTGTCTCTGGAGTATCTCATCTTAGTACTCCCATTTAACTACACACTACACTCCATAGATTTTTATTGCTCACAAGGAAAGATGTCCAGGCTGAACAGAACCTGAAACAATATGCTAATAACAACAAGAAAAAAAACAAACAAACAAAAAACAAAACAAAAAAAAATCCCCAAAGGAACAGCTACTTATGCAGTGTGACTTGTTACAGATACATGTCTTGAAGTTGCTTAAATGCTCTTGAATGAAAGGTGAATTCCAGGTAAAGCTTTACCTATACTTGAAGGATTCTTTAAGGCTTAATGATGTAGGAACTCCTGGTTTGAACTTTCACTTATAAAAGAGGGCTATTCCTTGAATTTTCCTCCTCTAAAACCACTTGTTTTACCAAAGTTGTAGAAGCTTAAATTCTGTTTGATCTTAACCACTTTCAAACTTAATCGAAAACTGGGCAAAGTGGAACCACGAGGAAGAGATTTTCAGTGTGTGTATATACATACATACATATATATATATACATACACACACACACATATATATATACACACACACACACACATACACACACACACTCAAACCCACATATGTACAGAGGACACAGAAGTTTTGCTTTATGAATTTTGAAGTAAATTTCTCTCACTGTATCCCTTTTCCACCACCTGGAGACACACTATCCACTAAGATCAACTTCCATGAAACAGGCTACGCACCCTAATCTTAACCTAGTGTCTTAATCTTACTTGCAGAATCCCAGAACATTCCACAAATGTTCCCACATTTGCATGGAACATTTCCATGCTTGAATCTGCTAAAAACCAAACCTTCTCAAGCACGCTTCATTGCCCTGGCAACCCTTTATCAGGGTTGAGACCTTAGGTAAATACAATACACAATATACCCAAAGCAACTGAGGTGACTTAAAAATCAACAGTATCCACTAGTTAGGAACTGTTATTTTAAAAAAGAAGAAAATCTAAGATTTTTCTCTCCCCAAGGAAAGATTAAAAAAAAAACCCAAACCAAAAAACTCAAACTAGTTTAGCTGGGGGAATATCACATAGTTCTATTGGTCTCTTAAAATATGCTTTCTTCTTAGACTTTATTTGCCCAAGTCCAAATCTCAAGAGTTTCTTAATAATATTGGAGAGAAGGTTCTAGCAAGTTTTCCAGTACAGGCTACAATTCACTTCTACAACGATGACGCCAACTCTGAGGAAGATGAAGAAGAAGTAAGTTCAACCTAAAAATGACTGGTGTTCAGTCTTGAGAAATATAAAATAAAAATTAAAACATCACGGAGATTCAAAAGAGAACTGTCAGAAACACATGGATAAGCATCTGACTGAATGAAGAAATACATCAAAGCTCAAAGGAAAACTATTTATATCCTACCAAGAAGAATGGGTCAATGCAACTGGAAACTTAGAGGAAATCCTTTTGTATTTTGAAGGACTTTTAAATAAAACCCTGAAGCTCAAGAAAAGTTTAAATCAAGTTGTTTTAAGTAACATGGATCGAGAACATTAAGAGCACTGTATTTAGTTCCTATTTTTCACGGCAAAGTCCTGATAAAATGAAGCAGGGTTGATTATGAGGCAAAATAATATAATGTACAGCTCCAAAATAAACTGGAGGTTCTGAAAATGTTGAAAATTAAAATGCAAATACTACTACTTATTAGCTCCATAAGGCATGTTTATTCTGACATAAATGCTATATGCTAAGTTGACCTAATCAATTTCCAGTATTAGCCCCTGTCAAGACAAGTTCTAAAGGACAGTTGTGGTATTTTTTGGGGTCTCGTCATTCTGTTATTATCAGACTTCCCTTCTGTCAACAGAAAAAAATTTTTTGGTCATTCAGCAAAAGTGACAGCCTTGATTAAAAACTATTATTTAATTTAATGACACACTAAAGTATGTGTTATGTGCTACCTTTTTGTCTTTACCATAATGTTATTTCTATAGATTTGTGTGGTTGAATCTATGATTTTTACATATATGCTGTTGATTCCCACCTAGTGGGGTGTGGATGCATACTTTCCTACCTAAACAGGTGTTCAGGTAGACTTCAGTTATGAATTTTCATAAGCATTTTTATGTTGCATGGAATGCAGACACATCTATTCCAACACTGTTATTCCACTAGCAGAAACTGCTCTTTCTGTACAGTTTGTTTTATTCAGAGTGTTGGTACAATCTGTTGTGGTTAACCTTTTGATTGCATAAATTGTACATGCTCAGAGTTTGCTATGTTGTTCAGTTAGCTCAAGGATTAGCTATCTGGCCCCACTATACTTCAGAATTATTATGAGTCAGGTATCTTATCTCTAATCGAAACTGCCATTGTTTCCCAAGAGACAAAGCAAAGGCAAAATCCAAGGTTCTTGACCTTTTCTATGCTACTGTTGGTGGTGTGGATAAGGTCAAACAGTTTTAAGAGCCACTTGAAGTGCATGCCAGATCTTCCTCTTAGTGTAAAATAGCACAATGTCTACAAAATAAAAAGTGTATCTATTAATTAAATTCACAGGAGACAGTACCCTAGAATACATAGAATGAAAACAACTAGCTGAAATTGTGAACTTGCTATGACACATGAAAATTCAGCTTTTACATTTTATTCTTTCATCAACATACGGAGCTAAACCTAACTAAAATACAGACATGTTAAAGGTGTCTCTCAAAAGATACTCTAAAATTATTTATGCTCCAATTTCATCAGTATTCAGTCTGTAGCACAAACAAACAGAAAAGTATTTGAGATCACTTAACGGGTTGGTGATGACATATTTCCTACAATGGTCAAATGGTACATTAAGCTTCAACTTCTTCCTGACAAGAAGCTCTAGTCTCCATTAATGCTCATTTGATTTCACTCTCAACAGCTCGAGTTCTGCCCTCACCTTTAAGTCCTGAAGAAGGTATTTTCTCATCTTTTAAGACATCCCTGCATGCTATTTTAATCCGACACAAATCAACCTGTTTACGGATTAATTGTTCAGGTCTTCATTGAGGATCACTGAAATCCAGAGGGAACCACCTCCATCCCCTTGAAAACAGTGATTACAATACAATCCCCACACAGCAGTTTCCCTAACATACTACACTGAAGAGCCACTGTCACCATTTAAGGATTCATTATGCAAAAAGAACACTGTAGGCTCTTCCTTGCTAATTCTTACCTTTCTGTTGAGATCATGCTGCCTTTTACTTCCTCCTGTACAGTTTCTCTGCCTGCCCTGCAGATGCCTAGAAGTGACTGTGGTTACTCTTTAGAAAAGCATCAGGTGAGACCAGTGCATGTTTGGTGATATGGATGCCCAGGAAGACCTGGTGTTACTACTGTTGCAGGATGGCATCGAGTAGCCAAGACCTCCAGGACCACATGATATAAATGGAGGTCAGTTTCAGTTGCAACTGAGGCTGATCTTCCTGCGTTTAGGAGAGGTGTTGAGCTGGAGGGATCAGTGTCAACAGATGGGACTGGTTATTAACTCCAAACAGAAAATCTTTAAATACGCTATCTGTACGCACAGTAACTGCAGCCTGGATGACCAGTGAAGTTACCTTGTTTTTAGAATCATAGAATCCTAGGTTGGGAGGGACCTCAAGGATCACCTGGTCCAAAGTTTCTTGGCAAAAACATAGTTTAGGTAAGGTGGCTCTGCACTTTGTCCAGCTGAACCTTAAAAGTGTCCAATATTATGGAGACTCCATCATCTCCCTGGGGAGATTACTGCATGGCTGATTATTCTCACTGTGAAAAAATTTCCTTGGGTTCAATTGAATCTCCCCAGGAGTCTTACTAAAGGCTGTTAACAAATACCAAACCAAATGATCTTTCATATGCTGAGTCTGATAACATTGCATCAGCCTGAACTGATTCCATTTCTCAGTCGCTGCCACAGATTCCATTTAGATTTCCCTGAACTGTCAAATACCATTTTCAAATTAAGGTAAATATTACTGTACTATTTACCTGATTGCTAATATTTAACTACATCCATTAGAGGAAGCCAGAACTGCATAATCCTTTTCAGCCAAGCCAGCTGCTTTGCTGCTGTTGTTGAATATCTCTTTTCATGTTAAAATGTCAACATACTCTTATTTGCGCACTTAAATAAAACATGCATTGTGATCTCTTACCACTTCGTTAGTGAAGAGAAAACTAAAAAGTCATCTCTGTTATTCAACTGCAGCTAGCTTCCAGTTTTGGTTCTGGTTTGTTACTTCATCTGTGATTTGACCTTGCTAACTTCTCAGTGACCTTAGAATCATCCATCATTTCCAGGGAAAAGATAACAAAGCATCCCCAAATAATGAGTTTATCATGAGCTTACTACTTCAAAGGCAAGACAGAAACATAGCACCTTAAAGATTAAATTGTTGGTTCAGGATGTCCGTTTCTCAGAACGCCCCTTAATAGTTCAACAGCTGCAACATTTCCAGAAAATGCTACCCTTGAAGAGTTTTTGCTGCCTAGAATTATGATAGCAAAAGACAAATTAATTTTCCACTGGTACAGGAATGCTGGAGAAGCATCCAGAAAATGTTTATAATTTTGTACTGTATGTATTCATGTGAAAAAAAAAATGTTCATAAAACAGTCTTGAATTCTTTTAAGATGAGCTCTTGAAAGATACATAATATCCAAGGGAACCATATCCTCACATGACATTACCATTTCTTCAACATTCTTTCTACATAAAACACAGTAGTAATTTGGATTCAAAGAACTAGCATGGGAAAAATGTTGGGTTTTTTTTCCTCTCCTCTAAGCTACATTTATACTAAGAGAATGACATTGCCACAAGTGAGAAAAGACTACCTCCACAATAGTGGTTTTAGGAGCTCTAGAGACAAAATGAATCCAATTTGCTGAAACATCTATCATTTAATTACACCCCATACAATCACCATTTCCAGACTGGGTTAATCCTTCAGCTGTTTTTAGCAAATGGCTGAGAATTAGGTTGATACATAAATTGCACAGCATACCAACAAAATTTACTTTGGCAACCTCTCTGCAAGGAAGCTGGCAGAACAAGACTAAATGCTTCCAAAACTTCTTCCTCAGGATGCAGTTCAATTCATGAATAGAGAGAGTGATTAAAAAAAGCCCCATTCATCAGAGTTGTTTTAGAGCTGGTTGGAATTCTAACAGTGTAATGTCAAGAGCAGGACTTCACATTAAACATTTAAGCCCCTCAGACTCGAGTGCTCATGGAAAAGGTGCATTATGGAACAAAAATTTATTTACACAAAATAATTTATTAAATGTTCTGTTTGTAAGTCAGAAATACTTTATGATTTACACCCACAAATGAAACTGAAGTCCACAAAAATTGCCTGGTAAAGAAACAGATTATTTGAAAGTTGTTTTTTTTTTTTAAAAGGAGCTTTAGTATTGAGTTTCTTATTGCACCAGTAGGTGGGAGCTTCACTATGAATGTCAATTAGATATTAGAGAGATATTAGGTGTCAGGGCAAAGATCTCACAGCTTATTACTCTTTAGAAAATCAAATTGCCACAGGTGCAGTCAAGACATGGATTTGTTACACTGTCCTGGGACAGTGGGAGAAGAGGAAAAAGAGTGAAACATTATTTAGACTATCTTGCCATTACCTCCATTCTCACATTTTTGTCAGATACAGGAAGTTCACTGTTTCTACAGTTCAAATCTCCTCTCTGCATTAAAGTATCTACAGAAACACAACACCCCTCCCAGAAATCGGAGTCCCCAGGAAGGGCTCCCAACCACCCTTCCACCTTCTCCCCACCCCTGTACCTTACCCCAAGGTTTTCCTTACATGCAAGGTAAATTAGGAGGATCGGCCAGGAGGGTTAGAAGGAAAGTGGTTAGTGAGGTTACTTGGCAGAGAAGGAAAGCCAGAAGCTGCTAGACTGAGACACTGTGCCCCAGAGACTGACTTATCTATGTTTTGAGTTCTTTTCTTAAACATCTCAGAAAGCCTATGAGTGAAGCAGACATCTCCATTGCTTTCCTTTCACAGCCTATAGTGTAATTTTCTCTATTAAAATATTCCAATTAGCCTCAAACCAGCACACAACTCCATTTTATAACTGCTGAAACATGTTTTTTCACTTACCATTGCTTCCTGCAAGGACATCACGTTCATGCCTACAGACTGCAATAATACTTCGAGATACTGCATTTCTTTTTCTTTCTGTTTCTTACTCAAGTATCATAGCACCGAGAAGTACAGGATGTGTTTGCAATCTTTGTGTTTGTATGCCTGAACATTCAGAAAGTTAGCGAAACATGCCTCTAGTTTTGTTAACTTGTCTCTTTCCCTAAGTGTCATGTTTTTTTTCTGGTTGAATAACCATCATCATCTAAAATGAAGTTTTCAAATTAACTTTCTTAACTGTGCATTTTGGTGTAAACGTTTTCAAGGTATTTGCCCAATTATTATCAGTCATCTACTTTCAGGTTTTAAGCTTCCATTAATTTTGCACCAGAAGGGTATTTCTTCTCTTCACTGCCATTATTTTCTTAACAGCATAATCAATATAGCACAATACTAAAACAGTATTTCTATTAATTCTGAAGAAGAAAGACAAGCTTTGTTTTGTTTTCAGTTGTCTGAGAAAGCCTCTAAATGAGTGTATTTATTTCAAAGTAGAGAGTCATTATTTCATTGTTTATTTCATTTTGTTCCAGGACTGCTACTTAAGATTACATTTCAATGTCAAGAACGCTATTTCACGTAAGCCTAATTTTTATTCCTTTATTATGATGTAGTTATGCTAGAAAAATTAAACCATAAATATTAAAGTATCTTTTGCTTGGAAAAAGGAATATAGATTAAAAAGGTTACAGAGTTGTTTCCTTCTGCCGATAAGAATTTGGATTTGTGGAAGGATAACAGCTCTTTCCATTTGTAAAAGCTGAGCTTTAAAATGCAAGTAACCTGCATGAAATAATTCCAATTATAGAGATAATGTTATTCTCAAAACAGCAGCAGCACTCAGAGCAGCTCCATCTTTTGTATCAATAATACACACGGAAATAATGTATCAAGTCCTTTAGAAAAGTTAATGTAACCTCATGATAAAACTGCAATTAGGAGAGGGTGGTTTTCTCACTACCTCAAAAAACAAAAGCATGAAGAGAAGGGAGGTATCATGGATTAAACATACACCTATGCCAATATACTATACCTACGTTTCATCACTTGGCTTATTTAAAGCAGAGACAATGTAGTCAGTCTAACTCTACTGGACAGTGCTATTACAAAACACCATCAGTAAGTCAGAAGGGTGAAAACAAGGGCAAATTTAGGTTTTGCCTTTGTTTATTTAGTTTTTCCACACTCCAAGAACGACAGATACCTGATATCCAGTCTTTGAACAGATTATGTTTTGTAAAGAAAGGAAATACAAGCAAATAAGTTCAAACAGTTTTCCCAAATAATATCTAAAGCAAAATCTATATAAAACCCACTAAGCAACTAAGTGTGTTGTATATTTACAAAAGGTAGACTCTCTTGTTTATCTTGCAGAGCTGCATATCTTTTCTTTAATCACAGGCCTAGACAAACCCATGAAATGATGGATCTCCAACACCTGCAATTCCCTACAACGTATTTAATAGCCCATATACACGGTGCTACCTGGTTTTATTTTGATCACAGAAGCAACTTCTCAAGTGTCAAACATTACTCCTAAGTTGAAGAAAAGGTCACTAACAGCGTCTTTGAAGCACTGTTACACAGTAGTGACAGAAAAGCAAAGATTGAGTTTCATGCCTTCAAGTTTTACCTAAACAAATGGCCCCAGTTTGCCTACTCACTCAGGTGCCTCTGTTAGTTTTCCCATAATTGTAAGGTCTGCAGTTAAATGAAATGGAGGATTCACCACTGATACAATCTTTGTCCAAGGTTCATGGTCCTTTAATTTGTGTGCTTTCAGAGGTGGAGGGCATTTTCCAGTAGCTTTTCTTTATGCTGAAGGGATTTAGGAAACTAAATTAATCCTTACATCAATTGATACCAGAAAAGTGGCCTTCACTTGTCAATTCAGAACTAAAACTGGAATTACTTTCTCAGAGCACAAGTAGAAATTACATAGAAAAAATTTACAGTCAGTAATTCACTGTCTACAACATGACTAGGGAACTGACAACAAAAATAAATACATCTTCATGCCTGTTGGTAATAAAATCTTGAATCCACCTTATGTATAGGTGTTTGAGCATGTAAAATGAAATTAATGAAAGGGCAAGATAGTGACAGGAGTGGGCGACAACAGCAACTTGCAGCAAAGCAAGGAACACCACTTCACAAAAATCTAGAGCTATCTAACAAATAAGTACTAATCTGCAGTCATTAGGCTGAGGTACAGATACTCATTCTTATGAAATGCCTCCAGACAACAATATAACTAAAATCTATTATTTAGTGCTGAATCTATTATAAATATATAACTTATTATATAAAGTGCTGAAAAATATTTTTCCTTTCAGTAAAGGCTATTTTTCCTTCTACCTAAAATACCTAGCTTTTTTTTTTTCTTTAAACACAGCTGGAAACAACAATTCCATATTCATACCAGATTGATTATTACTAGGTCTTTAGACTTCCCACAGCAACTGATGGTTGTTTTGACTTCTAAAGAACTGGCATAAGATTTTTCTCACAAGTTTTAAAAAACAAAACCAAAAACCTTACTTTCAATGAAATAGAGATGTTTTTACCTATGTTTCTTCTGGTCAGTGTCATGGAAGACCAAAATAGGCCAAATGAGGCCTATACGTGTCCTGGTTTGTCCAGACATGTTTTTCTGTTCTCCCTCCTTTTGCTGTTGGGAAAAAGCAACTGCAGGAAAGGAAGACAAAAGGGCCTGGAGCCTCCATGTCTGTCCAAACTTGTAAACACATAAGGATACTGTATTTATACACTTGCACATGTTCTGCCTTAAAATTGTAAAAGCAAGCTCTAATTTTACCTAATATAGTTAAGTTTGACAAGGAGCCCTTCTGATTGGCTGATCTGTGGCCAAAGACCCATTAGCCTGGGGCTGTATTGATAGAAAGAGATGAGCAGGAAACTGCTGCTGCCATTGCTTTCTGCCATTGTACTTGCCATGCTCTGCTAAGCTATAAGCTAGCTCTGCTGCATAATAACAAACCCTGTAACTTTGTGTTTGTCTACCTGGAAACTGGCACTGCCTCAATTTTACCAGAGAATAGGCCTTAAATGCCTTCACGTGACAGGCTGCTTAGCCAGCATGACACTGTGCCAAGTCTGTGCATCCGCAAAACATCCTGCCTACACCTGCGAGCCTCTGTGCTGAGTCTGGAGCCAAGAAGAACCAGGACCATGTCAGAGATCATCTGCTTCTCTCCTGGGACCCCTGTAAAGAGCCTGGAAAGATCTGAAGCCTCAATGGCTAAGATGCTGACAGAACTCCCTGCAAGTATTTGGGTGCTGTCTGGAAACTGTAGTTAGTCCCAGGAGTCAGGAAATAACTTTTGTGAGCAAACACTCAAAAGCCTCTTTAGCAAAGCTCTGTAAAATTCTCCATATATAACTCCAAGTGCCTTCTGCTGTGAGCAGAAAGGAGCTTCCCAAGTCCATGTAGTGAACAAAGTGTATAATTGACTGCAAGAATCTCTTTCCAGTTCTGACAGTTCAATGTTTGTTGTATTACTGCTAGTTATTTCTGAAGTGTTCCAGATCCTATTATTCCTATGTATAAAGTTTTCATGACCATTGCACAGAACCAATTATTATTAAAAATTACTGGACAGATGGTGAGAGTCCTGAATATCAACATTAATAAACAATACTAATTTTGAAAAAATTCTAACTCACATCATTAATTACCTGCCATTACAGTCAGAACCTGGGACTCTCTTCACTGGTCTTTATAATCAAACCAAGCAATCTTGACTGCTGAAGATAACTGTTTGCGACTCCTGGACAGAAGGAATTAAAATATTTCACTGCTAACTACTGCATACATGAGAAAAAAGCACCTGTTTAAGAAACATCTGAACCATTCCATAATATATTATTATTCTTTAACCTAGACTATAATAAGATGGATCTGTTGGTTTCTCTGTTTCCAAAAATTTTGTTGTATCTAGGTTTCAGTATTCTTAAGAATGGTTAAAAAAAAGAGTAATTTCAAGACTTGTTTCTGAAAATCTTCACAAACCACCTTCCTTACTGCTGATAATCTTGGTGTCTTGTTTTTTTAATATGCCCACGAGTTGGGGGGGGAATTAAACATACTTTGCTGAGTAAAGAATTGTGTAAAGAAAACTGGGCAGCTATAAACCTCTATCCAGGGCTTATATCATAGAAGCACAGAAAAAGGTCTAACTCTGATAAGTAAAAAATTAGCTACATTTTATTAATATTTACAAAAAATCCCTCTGTATATTTACAATGAAAACACATTAAGTTAACATAGTTTGTAAGAACAAAAAAAAAGTCCTTGAGTATTTGACTGAGAGGAACACATCTTCACTCCCTGAATACAAAGGGAAGTAGAAATGAGCTACATCAAAAAGCTGTTTTTTTCACTCTCAAAGGAAAATTACAACCAGAGGAAAACTACAGGAATGTTTTAAACTCACAGGAATGATTAGTTAAATTAATGTGGCATAATCCTCATACCAGTGCAGATTATTAAGGTGCATGCATAATAATAAAAATCAAGCCACCTCAACCAAACGTGTTTGTAACATAAATCCAGTTTAAAATTCATTTGAAAGGATTTGGTTTTCCTTATGTAACAGCTGCACCAATCCTTTATTTATACATACCTTAATGACAGCTATCTGCTATTGCAGATTCCTTTTTCGGGAAGGAAAAACATTCTGTTTACTTCACTGATTGGAACATCCCTCAACGCTGGAATTGCTTCTTCCTGAAATTTCTTCGGTTGCTGCTTTTTTGCATAGTTATCTACAGGAGACAATGAGAACATTTTACTTAATACAGATTTCTTTTCTTACAAGTAATATTATATATAAATTTAGCTACTATAAGTGTTGCTGAAAACTATCTTGCTAAGGTATAATATGATGAACCATCAGAAATGCTTTCCATCAACATGTATTAGCAGAGCTCCTGAAGAAATCAACCTTACCCTTCGGCTGAAATCACTGTTTCGGACTTTGCTTGTTTTAAGGCACTGTGTAACGTTAAACCATAACTACCCAAAGATAAAAAGAGCAAGCAAACAAAAAGTCCCACAATGAATAGTTTAGTCTAGTTTTGAACATTCTGCGCTAGGATTTCCACTGAGAGATGCTGTACCACTTCCTTTTATCTTGGCTACTTGTTGCAGTCACCGCACAGCACCCACTCCTCTAACAGCATATTTACAAGTGCACTCTAAACGCAATTATGGAACTGGTCCTTCTAGAGAAGAAAACTTTTCAATAGAGTTATTTTTCAAACAGAGTAGGTCCCTCATCCCACCTATCTAAACACACAAACTCTTGGGTTGACATCAAATATGAGGATGACAGGAAACTGAGTGGCAAGAAACACAGAGAGGACTAAACAGCAACTCTTGAAAGAAGCATTGGAGCAATTAATTTGAACTACAAACTTGACTAATTTTTTTTTTTAAAACTTAGTTTACTGCAATGCAATACTATGCACATAGTTCATTGAAACAATGCAAGGCTGGCTGTCTTAGCAATAGATTAAGTTTCATGACAAATTTTAGTCTATATTTTTTCTGACAAAAAAAGGTTACCTGCAAACAGTATGTGTCTCAAATATAGAATGGTAAGGTTGGAAGGGACCTCAAGGATCATCTAGTTCCAACCCCCTGCCATAGGCAGGGACACCTCCCACTAGCACAGCTCACTCAAGGCCTCTTCCAACCCGGCCTTGAACACCTCCAGGGAGGGAGCAGCCACAAGCTCCCTGGGCAACCTGTTCCAGTGTCTCACCACCCTCACTGCAAAGAGCTTCCTCCTAACATCCAGTTTCAATCTCCCCTCTGCCAGTTTAAACCCACTGCCCCTCGTCCTGTCATTACAAGGCCTTGTCAATAGTCCTTGGCCAGCCTCCTTAGAAAGAGTAAAGGCTACACAGAAGCGAAGAAGAAAAATTCAGACCTGCTTTTTGTGACAAGGAAACACTAACATACCTGATCTGGCCTTAATACTGAAACATCTTCCTTTGCACCACCTTGACTCTATGTATCTTTCCACTTCTGCCACTGCCAGGTAGGTACTTAAGCCCTTCTTCCCATGACACTCTTCACAGGTTTGTAATAGAAGATTTTTACGTGCCTAATCCCTGCTACTCTAATGTGGTCTGTTTTACTAACAAAGTATCCTCTACTAGTTGAAAACCAATGCCATAAAATGGCAGAGAGAAGAGTCAGGCTTGTGGTACTTCAGTACTTCCATGAGCTCATTTTCTAGATCAGCATACTCCATGGCTTAAAGTTTGGTTTACATTAAATATATATATAAAAATACACACACACGCACAGAAATTATCAGTTAAGTATCAAAATGTTCCAGTTACCTGTAATGGTATGTATGGAGTTAAGTGGAGCTGTACTCATCATGTTAATACCAAATAGCAATATATAACCGATTCCTATAGCCACTAGCAGGTAGACTGGCAAAGCAACTGCCCAGTACCTGAGGAAAAAGATTTTAAAATTCACATATCATAATAACAAATGCCTGACAACATAACAGTTTTAATGTAATGGTTGTTACTGTATTTAGCACAAACTTAATTAAGAGGAAAAGAAGCAACACGTGTGAATACAGACCCTGGTAGCTCCAAAGATTACTGATTGCAGAGTCACTGGAGCTAGTCTGTTATAAACCATCAAACAGATTCTGTAAACAAAGTTTTAATTACTTTAATTATGATTTAAAGCTTATTGCATTTTCATTAGCAAACTTCCTGAAAACGATACCTCAAAATTATCATTAAACATTCAAATACTATTTCATTACAAAACAAAACTTTTTAATCATAGCTATTTATCTACATCAAGGAAATCTGCACAAAGGTTACTATTCAGTGTAAAGTGCTTAATTTGTTGAACTTACTTTTGAGGCCAGTATGTTAGTCCCAATGAGAACAGCCAAGTCTCAGGAATATATGCCCAGATAAGATATAACACTGCACAAAACAATTAGAAAGTCATAACAGTACATCTGATACTGGTTTAGATTTCATTCCTAAGTTTTAGAACAATGATTCCTTACTGATAGTTGATGAGGCAGTATTACACTATTTAAATCAAAATAGTTCTATTAAAACACTGTAAAAGATGTCGTTCAGACACATCATGTGCCCAATATGGGGACAATGTTTTGTAGCTCGTTATATATTTGCAGTAACGTTTCTGATTTACTATGTAAACAAGCAAGGATTTCTTGCAAGCTGAACTGAAGAACAACAACAAAAAATATGTTCAAAGTTGCCAAATGACTCTGAATGCAGAAAATACTAAAGCTCAGAATGATCACATGGTAGGCCACATGGCTTAAACTAAAGTTGGCAGAATTGCAGTGCTCACATGAAACTGTTCAGGAAAAGTCACTTGCAACACTTTCTGATTCTTGTCAAGTTAATTTTCCTCTCAACAAAACCAACACTAATAAATTTTCCTCTGTAACAAACACACAGAGAGAGTTTTAACAAAACTGGGGGCGGGGGAGGGTGAACAGGTTAGTAGCCAAAAGGTGACACAAGTTACAGAATCACAGTATACTACACAAGTTATGAAATCACTGTGAGAAGCAGAAAACAACTCACTTTCATTTCTACTTCCTACTAGTGATATTCAGTGTAAGATGTTAGTTTATTATTTGACTACAATGTATTTGCTACATCTTTTCTAACACTGACAATGTTTTCTCACCCTCCACAGCCTCTGTCCCGTGTGGGTGTGCAAGATATTCCCACTGAACTGCTAAAGCACCTGCCACACTAATGAAGAAATGATGGTATAACTCTAATAATTTTCTATTGCTGTTGATCAAATGGATTTGGTTTCCCCCCCCCAGTATTTGGGTAGGCAAAGCTGCACTACTACTATCTACAATGGCTACTGAATGCAACTCAAGTTAAAGTCAATCAAATGAGAACACACAATATTTTAAAAATAATTTGACTCCGTAATTACCACTGAATTACCATTATGCCCATTGGGGTCATAATAAAGTTACAGACAGACAAAACACAAACCACAGGTGGGAACAACACATCTTTGTAAAAACTTACAGGCTTGGCAAGTAACGCACACTTAGGCCTTCAACACGCACCCTTACAATCGGTGGGGTAATGACATTTTGATCCTTTTCAGATGGCCCGATTAGAATTACACATCTCATAAGCAAAGGAACGCCTTTCATTCAGCACCCTGGATACTTACTAAAACAAAACCACGATCCTAAAAAAAGGGCAAATCCATATATTGCCCTTTCTGGCAATGGGGCTGGAGAGTTTTCAACCATACTGATTTCTTCCCTTCAACTTGGAGCAGGGGAGAGAACACAGTAAGAAGGTGTTAAGAAGTTTCCTCGCCAATTGCTAACGCCCCGATACTCGCGAGTACAGGCAGAGGCCACGCCCACCTTTCCTCGTTCCGGGCTGGACGGAGGAAGGTACACGCCCGGGCACCGGCGGCCACCGCTTCCATTCGCCCTTGGAGGAATGCATGTGAGAAACGGTACTATAGACATGCCCCACGCCCCCGTCTTACCATCCCTCCCGCCCGCAGCACCACCGCTAACACCCGCCTTCTTCCTCTCAAAGTCACAGCTGGTTAGGGAAGAAACTCACACCCAGGCCACCCTCCGCACTAGCAGGAAAGGGGAGAAGCCCAGCACCATCCCCTCGCAGGCCCCAGTACCGCGCGTCCGACTCCGCGCCAGGCGGCATCCCGCACACGCCCACTCGAGAGCCAACCGCCCCGCCAGCCCCCTCAGCAGCAAGCGCATGTGCAGAGACCGAACTGGCGGCTGCCGCGACTGGGCGTTGCCTCGTCCCTTTGACGTCAGGCGGGACCTAGCAGTAGCCAGGGCCAGGCGGATTTCCTGGCGCGCGTGGCAAAAGGATTCGCTGGGGGAGTTGGTGGTTGTAGTTGCTGCCTCAGTCCTACGGGAACGGAAAGGAGCGCGGCGGGGGCTGGTGAGTGGAGGGCGCAACGGTTCCGTGCCCTCTTGAGTCCATAACCCCCTTCGCTAGCGGTGCTGGATCTGGAAAGAGTCACTCAGCTGCGCACCTCGCCTCCCCTGTATTGTGCGGCCGCCGCCCTGTCGTGTCGCACCTGGCACATGCGCAGACAAGCAACTTCGGGGCTCTTCGGTAGCGAGCGCACGCGTACAGCCTGAGCTATCGGCCAGCTAGCGCGCTCTGACGTTTGCCTGCTAGGCGTTGGCTCGTTTGCCTGACGTCAGCTGGGAGCTAGCCAGTAGCTAGGGCCCGGGCGGGCCGGGCTACTGGCGCATCTAGCGGAAGCGCTCACTGCGGGACCTCACTGGTGGCTGTGGGGTCTTAGACCTGCGGACACAGGTGGGATTGCGGCGCGCGGCTGAGGCGGAGCTGGTGAGTGGCAGAGGCGCCGGCTCCCCCGCCATTCCTCTCGCGCCCCACGGATCTCGTGATTCACTTTCTCTGGTGGATCTAGGCCCGGGAGGGTGAAACTCGCCTCTCCAGAGTCCCCGGTGGGGTGGCCCCCAGAGTGGTCTACCTTGGGCGACAGCTACGGAAGCCACGTGGTGGTGCTTCTCCGCGTTACTGGAGAGCTTTGCTCGGGGGGAGGACTCGGCACGGACAGGGCTGTCTGGGCGGGTTGCGACACGTCATTGGTGAGCCTCAGGGGTTCTGGGTTTTCAAGGCAGCGAGACGGCCGCGGGGAGCTCAGCCGGTTCCTGCATCGCTTCGGGCGGAGCTGTCGGGACAGGCGCTGCCGGGGAGCCGCCGCTCGGAAATGGGAAGCGGGGACTGCTCGGCGCAGTGGGCGGGATATATTAAACTCTGCTCTCCCAGAATGTGGCAATAAGTCCTGAGACACTATTCCCTTAGCCAGCTGGTAGCAATTGCCTTTTTTTTTTTCCTGTCTGGCAGGTGTAAGGTAGTGTGCCTGAGTACTGTTAGGCATCAAGGACTTACAGACTGGTAGTCTGATTTAACCAGTTTCGAATTGATACTGCTTTAAACGTGTTACGGATTTATGCAAGATTAATTATTGGTGTTAATTTTGATATCCAAGCTAAGATCGGTACTAACTATGAATAGTGTTTATTAATATTAAACCTCGCCAGAAGAACTTGTTTACAAAGTTCGAACACATGATTCGAATATTTACACAGGGGGGGAAAGAGGTGGTCTAGAACAATCAAGGAAAGCTAGCAGAAGTATGAACATTAAACTATTTTGGAAGAGAATCTTACAGTCAATCATACCGCTTGCCTACTAGAGTGACTCTAGGGACTCCTTTCTGCTTAAGGCAGAAGGCACTTGGATTTAGCTACAAAGCTTTACAGAGAATTTCTTACAGAGAGGCTTTTGAATATTTTCTCACAAAAATAATCTCTGTACTCCTTGAGTGGAGTTATAGTTCCCAGACAGTACCCAAACACTTGAAGGGAGGCCTTGAGTGACCTGTACTAGTGGGAGGTGTCCCTGCCCTTGGCAGGGGATTGGAACTAGATGATCTTTGAGGTCCCTTCCAACCTTACCATTCTATGATCCTATGATTCTGTTGGTGTCTCAATAGCTGTTAAGGCTTCTAGATCTTCCTAGGCTCAAGCAGGGTGCTGGCAAGAAGGCAAATGATCTCTGACCTGATCTTGGTTCCTCCTGTACTCCAGACTTGACACAGAGGCTTGCAGAGGCCTAGGCAGGATGTCTCTGTGCCTGTCTGCACATCTGCAAATGTCGGTGTCATGAGGCAGTTAATGCAAATCCCTGTTAAACTGGAGGCATGGCGAGTTTCCAGGTAGGCAAACCCAAAGTATCAGGACTTGTTATTATGCAGCAGAGCTGGCTTGGAAGTTGGCAGACATAATGCTGCAAAACAAATAAGGCAAGAGCATGGCAGGATGCAGCAGCAGAGAGCAATGAGGCAGAAGCAGTGAGAGAGCACATTGTGTTTGCCTGCTCATCTCTTTTTATCAGTTCAGCCCAAGACTAATGGCTCTTTGGCCACACAGCCATCACAATGGCAGTCTGCCGAACTTGACCATATTAGGTGAGGTCAGGGCTTGCTTTTACCCTTTTAGGGCAGAACACAAGTGTATAAACACGTGTAGGTACCCTGTGTATCAGAGAGAGAAGGAGACTTAATGGCATGAAGCCTTTTTATTCCTTTCCTGTGATTGCTTCCTGCAACAGCAGAAGGAGAGCAGAAAACATGTCTGGACAAGCCAGGACATGTTTAGGCAAATTTTGGCCTTCCATAACGTAACATTAAGTTGTGCTAAGTAAAAACAAGGATGTGTGTCTTCTGTGACACTCTTGGAAAGTGTAATTTGATGTAATTAAGTGCTGCAGAGCACATTTTATTTACCTTTTGCCTTCTCCTCATGTACTTCTTGTAATCCTTTTCTTTCAGTATCATGTACCATGGGAGAACCCCTCTTTCGCTCAGTATTTGGAATCTTGGTCTTGATAGCTCTCTCTGTGAACTGGTAAGTAGGTTTGAAACTAGGTAAAAGTCTTGCAAAATGTTCCAGTAGTATTTATATCTAGATACGAACTACAGAGTAATTGATAGTGTTGGTTAATTCAGAGTGATGCAAAGATAGCTTGTACTGCTGTATGTTCTTCACTTACAAAAGTACTAAGTTGAGGTAGAGCATCCTGTGCGTCCTCTTACCAGGCAAGTTCTGCTGATTGTGTGTACAGCGATGCAGTGATGCTTAGCTCCTGTTAAAAGAACATCACCAAATTGTTGGCTGTAATTTGGATTCTGTCCCTCAGAGTGACAGATTTTACTCCTTCAGTTGCAAAGTAGAAGCAACTTGCTTCACTGAGGTTCGAGTTTGCAAGTTAACTGCAGAATGTTAACCCATTCTTTATTCCTGTCACCTCTTCTATTTTTTTTCCTCTACTATTGATTTAGTACACTGCCATGAAGTCACTTGTCAACCAACCACTCCACTTACTTTGATATATTTGTATTTATTGTGTGCACTGTCAACCTTTGTTTAAAAAAAAAAAAAATCTGTTGTCTTCTTAAACATGTTTCTATAGGGTTTCTTGAACATAGTATTGGTATTTGATTTTTTATTTATTTTTAGAATACTGTTCTAGGGTGATTTTAATATATTGTTTTACCTAGTGAAAGTTCTCACATCCCTCCCTAACTAATAATCTGGGGACTTTTTTTTAGTGGATAGGCAGGTGAACTTTCTTTTTCACCCCTAGGACAGCGACTACACTGCTGTGTTGGATTACTTTAGTAAACACGCTTTTTTTTTTCCCCAAATTGGTTTTTGTTGGGTTTGTTTGTGCTTCATGTGGCTTACAAAGACTGGACCCAAAGTGGATTGTGGTTTGGTAGTGTGAAATACTGCACACTTTAAATTTCAAATTGACAGACCTGCAGAAACATGGAATAATGGGTAATACCAATAGCATTTTACTGTTGGGGAAGTGGCATGGGGAAAAGCAGGGGCAATTCACCCACCTTAGATTGGTCTTAGAAGAAACTGCTGAGCATTGAACATTGAGCATTACAAGGTCTTGCAACAACAGGACAAGGGGCAATGGATTTAAACTGGCAGAGGGGAGATTTAGATTGGATGTTAGGAGGAAGTTCTTTACGGTGAGGGTGGTGAGGCACTGGCACAGGTTGCCCAGGGAGGTTGTGGCTGCTCCCTCCCTGGAGATGTTCAAGGCCAGATTGGATGAGGCCTTGAGTGAGCTGTACTAATGGGAGGTGTCCCTGCCCATAGCAGGGGTTTGGAACTAGATGATCCTTGAGGTCCCTTCCAACCTTACTATTCTATGATTATTAACATTTTATAAAAAGCTGTTCAGAATGATTTTCCTATCTAGGTTCATGGTGTACGCATGAGTATTTTAGTTAATTCCTAAGTAATTGTATTTGATAGTAGTTGGCCAAATAATTTTAGTTAATAATTAGTTCTGTTAACATATCTGCATTAGTGTTTTGGTTTGCATCAGGAGAACGCTTTTGAAGCAAACATCCCAATTGTCGCTGCCTTTCATGTTTTGACTTAATGTTGTAAAGAGGTCTTGGAGCGCGCTAGTTGGAATCATTGAGGATGAAACTCATCTAGAAAGTACTTTAAAAAGTGCAGATAATGTGCATCAACAGCAAATGGATACCCCATCTATAAGACTAAATTTAAACCAATGCAAACTGGAACCCCTGAAGACTATATAAAGTGAAAGTAGACTGCAGTACCAAATACTTTATGATTTATAGATTTGTTTCCTGTTTGTTCATGCTGCTTGCTAATGGAGGTGTAATCGCAGACCATCTTTTACACTGGTCTAAGTGCATTCAGTAATTGCTATTTCTTGAGAAATGGAATTGGTGACAGACTGTGAGAAACACTTAACCTTCCTTCCTGTGATTTACGCAGTTAGTGGTTTCATACTTAGAAGGAGTTAAGCAATCATTGCTTGCAGTTTGTGTAACACATTTGCAGGATGTACAACTTTAAAAAAAAATGTTTATCTTTAGGCTCATGGAGTGCGCACACAGAGGTCACAACATGCGCCTAGAACAGGTATGTAAACTAAACCAATACTACATAACTCTTTAGTGCACTGTTTGTGCTATGGATCTCTTTACTGCTATTTTACTTTTTTATTTATTTTGTCTGAAAAAGTAGAGAATTATTTCCAAGCAGAAACAGAGATACATTCTTTTACACTGGAAGAATTCTCGTATTTTTATCTTGATGTAACATGCGGAAGACTACTACATGTTTGTGAGAATTTAATTTCTAAATCCCTTAACCTGCCACATGTATTTAGAGTGTTCAAGCTTTCTTGTTTTGGTTAGGTATTGCTGAGGAATGCAGTATGAAAATGACTGATGTTTTTCAGTATTTTGACATTGATTTCTTGTAATGTCCAAGTTGTGGAGTCTAATTCCTAACTGTTTTCTTGAAGATGTTGATCCCTGTGAAGTATGGTGCAGCCTGCCAGTTGACAAATTAAGAGAATATTGCAACATTATTAAAATACGGATATTTTGGCCTTTGCTCTTTGGGAAAAATGAGAGTAATTGCTTGGGGGCTGATTGTTGGTAAGTAATCATGTGAAAGCTGGTGAAGTCCCTTTGAGAGCTTTTTGTTGTTTTGTTGGGGGGGGGGTTGTTTGGTTGGTTTTTTTTCACCTGTGAGAGACCATTGTATACTTTGAGTAGTAGTAAAACTGTAGGTATGGTTTTACCTGTGGGCTAAGTTAGTTAAGGTCAGAAGGTGTAGCTTTTTACACAGAGATGATGATGTGAACAGTGGGGTTCCAAGGTTCAGAGTGTATGTGAGTACTTTAAATGGATACCCTTTACTTCGAAATTACCAAGAGCTTTGAAGTGCCTTTTTGTTCTTTTCCTCCTCTGTAAGGCTTGGTTTGAGTTTGTAACTGTGCTCTTACTTAGATCTTGCTACCTTAAATATTAGTATTTAAAACTATATAGCACAGTATTACTTTTGTAGATCATGACTTGTTCTGTTTTTAAACAGTCCACAGATCTTAGACCATTATTGGAAGACAGTCCGTGACTTGGAGCTTGGAGAACACCTTATTGATTTACTGAAAAAAGTTGTTGTAAGTATTGTATTTTAACTTTGTGCAAGTTTTCAAGTATAATGGGTTATTTAAATCTGTACCTTGCACAGCTTGGGTTTGTATCCTAAATTAAACATTTTGTTTGGATAAATTATCTCATAGTTGTGTTTCAGCTTTCTAGGAAGTGTTGTAGGTGTTATTACAGTTGCAGTAACTTACTAAGGAAGGGAATTGTACCAGTGAGACAAATGGCATCATTCCTGTGTGAACAAGTTAGTTTATTTTATCCTCATTCAATAAATTGCATTTAAAATCCACTGTTGCTGGCTTCAAACAGAAGCACAAGTGTAGAACAGAATGATATAAGAGAGATTCTCAGGAGCTAAAGGGAAAGATTTTTGTTTATCTTTAAATTTCAGGTATGACACATTTTTTTTTAAAAAATCATTTGTTGAAATTCTTTGCTCAACCTGAAGTTACATTTTTCCAGTCAACTGTTACATGACTTTGTATGACTAGGAATTAATTTACTCTGGTCTTGCGTATTCCTCCTTCCTTATGCTCCTTCTGCTGCTTCCTCCTTCAGGCTGTCTGAGTGTCCTGTTTTCACCTGCATGTACCTCAAGATATCCTTGCAGGTTTTCTACTTAGTTTTGTGTCATAGGCTCTTTGTGCTTTTTCCTCCCACTTTGTTTGAGTGGGTCTCTGTGTTTTACCACCTCTGTGTTTACTTCAGCTTCCTCCTTACTTCCTCAACCTCTGTCTCTTCTTTCGTATAAAAGATTGCATATCAAATAGTAAAATTTCTGTGAAGGAATAGATCTCAGGAGAGGAATTACTGTTGTTTTGGGTGTTTTTCATTGGATGTATCAGCTGATTCTTCAGTATACAGATGTGGTTTAAGTGGTTGCCGGGTGTTAGAGCACCCATGCATTCTCTATTTCCATGTTAAAGTTTACTTACTTTTCAGGAAAAATGGTAGGGGGTTTGTTACTGAATACAAGTGTTTTTAAAGTTTCAGGAAATCTTCAACAGAGCAGCTATCCAAATGGTACTACATTTGAGCAGAACAGAAAATATTGCTCAGTTGAAGCTGAGTAGATATAGACTAAAGTTGTTAGATCTTAATAACTTGGATTTTTTTTTTTTTTTACCATTTTTCCAGAATGTTCCGCTTTTTATCCGTGGCATACTGGAAATGGGCAACGCGATAGAAAATGTAAGTTTTTCAGATTGCTTTTGATAGGGATGCTTCTGTGTGAATGCAAACAAAATATTTTTGCAAATAATATCTAAAAATATTAAATGCTTGCATAAATACATTGAGCTTGTGGTCATCAGAATATGTAGTGTATAGGAATGAAGCTGTCAGTTGTTGCAGCTCTGAGTGACAGTGAAATCTCTGTGTGATGAGAACTATGACCAATATTGTCTGTGCAGGAAGACCAAAATGAGTGAGAACTCCAGGGATAATTCACATGCTGAAAATAAGTTGTTTGTCTTGGAAATTGCTAGTGGGATGTGGTTGGGTGGGTTTAGGTTGTGCAGCTGGAGCCCAAGCCATCCCTCCAGTATCTGCTTAAGTACCCGCTGGAGGCTTTCCGTTTTTGATTGCTTGTAGATTTACCATTTCTTGATGAAGTTTTATTCTTTTTAGAATGTGCTCTCTGCCTTCAGTCTTGAAGGTTCCTGGATTTCCTTACACAAGCACAAATATTTACCTGGGTGGCATGTTTTGCCTTGTCCTTGATTTCTGCACCGATCCTGATGTGTTATGCTAGAAGCCCAGACAAACACACTTTGGATGTAAAGACATAAAATTTTTGTTAATATAATTGTAGTCTTCCAGAATGAGTTATTGAAGAAGAAGAAAGAAAATGAAGAAATAAATATTACTAAATGGAAAAATTTATAATAGTAGTACAGTTGTTATACTTCCTCAGATGTGGCCCTCTTCCAGATGTTGTGTTTATCTTCATACTGCACCTTGTGATCCTGAAGTTGAAGGGCGTCTACAGGGTGCTTGTGCATGTGGGATGGTGTAGGTGTTGCTAGCTGCAGTTCTTTGCTGTGGATGCTGCTTTGGATGTTTTCCAAAACTAAGTCATCTCTAGGCACATCAGGACAAACTCAGTCAGCCTGAGAAGTTGCAGTCCTGTGGCCTTGCAAAGCCTCTGGCCTGTTGGTGCAGAAGTGATGCTGTATTGTGGGCCTGCAAGGCATCACTGAAATGATGCAAAAGTTCTCTTTGCAGATAATTTGTCACTGTTTTGAGATTTTCTGATAGTGATACTGATTCAGTCTGAAGGACTGTGAAATGCAGAATAAGAGTGTGGTTTGGAAGCATGTAAACTTTAGACTGTGAAAGTTCTTAATTTCCTTGTGTCACATTTTTTTCCCTCTTTAGTTTCTGCTGCCTGATGTAGGTTAACTACAAAAACTGAAATGAAAACACTGAAATTAGATGAGACTATCATAGCTGATAGTAGCAATAGAAGAAACAGAGTAGGTAAAACTATATGGCTGGATTACTCAGCTTTTAAATTTTTTGTGATATTTGTCTTAGTCATGTGAATTTTTATAGTTTTTCAAAACCTGTAGGCTCAGATAATGCAAGATGATTCCAAGCAGTGTATATTTTCACTCAATCCCTCTCCTTTAAGTAGAGCTCTGTAGCTCACAAAATTAAATTTAGTTTGTACAGAGAGAAGCCGTGACTTACAGACTTAAGTGTCAGCCCTCCCTGCATATCTGGCAACCTCAAGAGTGTTGGGTTATTTTGAATTAACCTTGTCACTTCACTGTGAAGCAATTTTGTGTGCAGTCATCAAAAAGAAGTTTCAGAATCAAATGCCCTAATGTGAACAGCCCTCTTGTCTCCCATTGAAAGAATGACCATTTAAATTTTGTTAATATGATGTCTTAATGGTGTGCTTGACTTACACAACAGCTCAAAAATGTATCTGGATATTTCAAAGGCTAAGAAATCAAGGAGAAACTATAAGTGCTACAGTAGTATATTTTGGTTTCTTTACGTTGAGTGCTTCCATGATATTTCTGGATAAGGAATTGGCTGGATGGTCGAACCCAGAGAGTGGTGATCAACGGCACAATGTCCACCTGGAGACCAGTGACAAGTGGTGTCCCTCAGGGGTCAGTGCTGGGACCAGTGCTGTTTAACATCTTTGTCAGTGACATGGACAGAGGAATGGAGTGCACCCTCAGCAAGTTTGCAGATGACACCAAGCTGTGTGGCACAGTCGACTTGCTAGAGGGCAGGGATGCCATCCAGAGGGACCTGGACAGGCTGGAGAGTTGGGCCCAGGCCAACCTGATGAAATTCAATAAGGCCAAGTGTAAGGTCCTGCACCTGGGTAGGCACAATCCCAAGCACAAATACAGGCTGGGTGGTGAATGGCTGGAGAGCAACCCTGAGGAAAAGGACCTTGGAGTCTGGGTTGATGAAAAGCTCAACATGAGTCTGCAGTGTGCACATGCAGCCCAGACAGCCAACCGAGTCCTAGGCTGCATCAAGAGAAGCGTGGCCAGCAGGGCAAGGGAGGGGATTCTGCCCCTTTACTCTGCTCTCGTCAGACCCCACCTGGAGTACTGTGTGCAGTTCTGGAACCCTCAGCACAGGAAGGACATGGAAGTGTTGGAGCGGGTCCAGAGGAGGGCCACAAAGATGATCAGAGGGCTGGAACAGCTCTCCTATGAGGACAGGCTGAGGGAGTTGGGGCTCTTCAGCCTGGAGAAGAGAAGGCTTCGAGGGGACCTGATAGTAGCCTTCCAGTATCTGAAGGGGGCCTACAGGAAGGCTGGGGAAGGATTATTTACAAGGTCCTGCAATGACAGGACAAGGGGCAATGGGCTTAAACTGGCAGAGGGGAGATTTAGACTGGATGTTAGGAGGAAGTTCTTTACAGTGAGGGTGGTGAGGCACTGGAACAGGTTGCCCAGGGAGGTTGTGGATGCTCCCTCCCTGGATGTGTTCAAGGCCAGATTGGATGAGGCCTTGAGTAACCTGTACTAGTGGGAGGTGTCCCTGCCTATGGCAGGGGGTTGGAACTAGATGATCCTTGAGGTCCCTTCCAACCTTACCATTCTATGATTCTATGATTTCAAGTGAGCTGTTAGTCTGTGTGGTGTTTGTTTTTGTTGTCAGACTTTGCTTTGTATAGAATTGGTTACCCTTCTCTTTTCTTTGTTCTCCTTTTCTTCCACTGAAATAGGGTGTCTTTAATGTCGCAGATGCGCTTTGCTGGGTCTCATATACAGGCGATGTTGATATTCTGGAAACGCTGAACAACCGTTCAGAAATTGGTGATGCTGTTTGGGTCTCTTTTCAGATGTTCTTTACTGCATGTAAGCATGAACACTTTGGTGAAGAAAGCCACTCATGTTATAGTAATAGTTGATGTTTGCATGTGTGTCATTACTCTGGGAGCGATAGAAAAAATAGTAGTGTGGGGTTTTGTTCTTCTTTGTGTTTTGCTTTGTTTGTGTTTTGTTTTTTTTTTTTTAACCGGTTAGTTCTCTGCATCTCTGTTTGTGGGTTGTATTTATAGTGCACACCCTTCAGAATGCTTTTTCACCTTGGTGTCCAATATGGCCCAAATGTATATCCTGCATTCTTTAAAATTTGGATTGACTGTTTCCCAAAATATTTAACAGACCCCAAATAATATTTGACAGAAGATTTTGCTCAAATACTGAGATATTGGTCATATTTTTTAAAATTAGCTTGTGTAGCTCACGTGAGTTACTGTAAGATGTTAATAGTAGCAGTAGAACTTCTTTTGAAATTACAAAAATTTCCCAGGCCTCTTGTGATTGATGTTTTAAATGCCTTGTGTTGTGGTCTTACTTTTTTGCATACACAGCAGCAACAGGATAGTAGAAATTAAACTTCCATGTAAGGTGAATAATCTTTATAGTCCCAGTACCAAAATAAAATTTGTTAAAATATAAATCTTAACAAATACTTAAATGGAAATTCTTTAAAATACAATCAAATTCTACTTGATTGCAAATACTTAAATATTTTACAGTCTGCAGCCGGTTACTGTGGGCTTACCCAATAATAAATAATTCTTTTCATTTTGGACATATTGTTTGCTTAATTTGCTTCTGTCATTTAGCTGATGTGTCAGATATTGCTCCTGGTCAGAAAACAGATCATAATATTTAGCAGTAGAAGATAAATCTTAACTTCTTGTCTTTGGTAATTTACTCACCCAGTGTATTTTGAATTTTGTCTCTAGGCAAATATTATATTACCAAGGTTGCTTTGGAAGATTCTAATTTGGTTGAAGAATTTAAAACTATGGTCTGTAAAAACTGCAGAAAGGTGAGAGAATATATCACAATATTGTGGTGGGTTTTTTTTTGTTTGTATGCTTTGGAATTTGTTTTGTGTTTGTTTTGTTTTGCTTTTTTTTTGTTTCCCCTCTTATTTTGGGGGAGTTATTTAGTGATCAAAGATTATAAAAATGACCAAATGATTAAAGGTAAAGTCTTCAAAATCTTGAGTAGTTATCCTTATATAAATGTTAACCTTGAAAGGTCCAGGTCTGGTAAACAGGCATTAGTTGGTTTTGTCACAAGCATGCATTGGAGAGTGTTCACTTTTTCTCCCAAAAAAACTCAAGGAAGTGCAGTTCATGCTGATATAGAATCATAGAAGGGTAAGGTTGGAAGGGACCTCAAGGATCATCTAGTTCCAACCCCCTGCCATAGGCAGGGACACCTCCCACTAGTACAGGTTATTCAAGACCTCATCCAATCTGGCCTTGAACACCTCCAGGGAGGGTGCTTAAGAATGCTTAACTTTTCCTTTTAACATACAAATATGATACAACAAAGATTTTGAAAGTATGTTCCTATAGTGTAAACATTAGAGTTCCTATGAGAGTCTTTCTGCAATTTTGTAGCTCAGGAGCTATGCTACACTGTGCTGTACTCTGCCTACTTTGCCATTTGACATATGCTTGCTTTTGATGATGATGGCTTGTCAAATGTTCTCACTACAAACAAGTTTCATCTCAGTGGTTGCTAAACTGATTTTTTTTTCTTGATTTCACAGAACAGTGAAGCTATGAAACAGAAAGGAAATGAGGAATTTTCCCAAAGAAACTTTGATCGTGCTATAATGTCATATAATAAAGCCATAGAACTTTGGTAAGAACTACATTGGTTAAACTAGATTGTGTTATATAAAATATATTCTGCTTATTCAGAGCTACCCTGATAATTTTTTTTTAATAGTTTTGCATGATCCCCTCACTCCGAGGCCAAATGATACTTCCATTGTTTTAAAAATCTACATAATGCTTTTTTTGGTCTTACCTATTTCTTGTTGCTAATGGTTGCTTGCACTTTCCTGTTAAGGTTTAAAGCTGATCTGAAATGATGAACAGTAAGTATAGCAAACCTGAAAGGAAATAAATTAGTGTGAACAGACATATTTGGTATCATCCTACCTAAATACTCTTCCAGCAGACCAAGTGTTGCAGATATCTCAGCTATAATGCAGAACAAATGAACAAGAAAAAATATTTAGTATCTGCTCTTGCACCTCTGTGTACAACACACTTAGCTTTGTTTAGTAAGCCTTGTTTTGATTTGTTCCCAAAAGTCATTTGCTCAAAGTGTTTGGAGACTTCTTTTGAGCTCTGTTAAGGGACAGGGAAACAGATTAAGTGAGAATTTATTGCCATATGTGTCTAGAGCATTTGCCCACTCCCAGTAGCCTGTATGGGATGTCATCTTGTTAGAGAATGCTGGTTTGGTGTAATTGCTACTTGTGTTGTAGTCATGCAAAATCTGCTTTGTTGCAAATTCTGTTGTCTCTGAAATATGATGGGAAAAAAAGTTCTCATAAGCCCCACTTTTCATAAAGATTTGATTATATGAAGCCTGTAGCTTGATAATTAACACAGCTGAGAGGATTAGCATTTTGCTCATGTCTTACTCCAGATTTTATGTTTTAAAGTGGATTGATCCAAAATTCAGGCTGGTTTCAGCCTCCTTGAAAAGTTAGGTAGGCTGACTTTGACCAAGAGACTGAATCTGAAGTGATGGAGCAGGCTTAGAAGGCTTTTTTCAAGATGGCTGATGAGAGGGAGAAGAATTGAGTGAAAGAATAGAGAAAGTCATGGTTTCCAGGGACTGCAGATCTGAGCTGTTATTATAGCTCAGAAATCTGTTAGAAATTACTCTTTGTCCTTAAGACCCTACTGCAAGGTGAAGGATATTTCAGTGATGCCTAGCAGCTAAGGAACCCTCTGCACTGTCTTCCCTTTTTCATTCTTGCAGTGTGAGGTGACTTTGATCTGCTTCATTGTTACATTCCTTCCCTAACTAGCTGCATCTTCCCTTGGCTTTCCTTCAACTGGTTGCTGGTTTGTATTTATTAGTTCTTCCCTCTCATCCTCCAATAGGTATGTTGAGGGTGATGCTTTAGCTGTAGAACAACAACAGGAAGTTGAGTTAGCTTTTTCATGCTTCGTGCCATTTTTGCCAGGTTTGGGATTTTTGGTCTTGGGTGTGGTTTTTTGTGTGTGGCTTTTGTTTGTTTGTTATTTTCCTGGTTGTTTTGGGTTGGTTTGTTGACTTCAGAACAAAGTTGAGATTATAGAGAACATATTAGCTATACCTTTGAATCATTTGAGCTGTGCTTTGATAGGTCAGAGTCTAGGGAGTTGGGAAAGGAGTAGAAATCTTTTTTTTTTTTTTTTTTTAAGTAGGCTGAGAGTGACTTGAATCAATTGGAAATTGTATTATTGGGCCCAAATCATACAAATTAGTGCATGATTAAAATGAATATTCTTAGTGATATGATTTCAATAGTGGAACTATTCAAGAAAGCTTGTATATAATTGTCTCCAAGCAGTCTAGAACCAACAATTTTTTTTAAATTTTTTTTTTTAAAAAAAACTCCTTAATATTTTCAAAAGTAATATGCATCACTAACTCTTTATAATTTTGGTGTGTGTGTGTGTTTGGTTTTTTTTTAAGTCCTACAAACCATCTACTGTATGGAAACCGAGCTATTTGTTTAATTCTCACGAAGCAATACAAGTAAGTAGTCCCTTGTTTATCACCTGAAATGTTGTAGTGATCTGCAGCTAAAAATTTGCAATATACTGAGGAAAATAGCATTTTTAATAAAACTTAAATCTGTAGTAATTTTGATGTTACTGCCTAAAAACACTTAAGAAAAATTAGTAACATTAGTGGCATTTGCTGGATGCTTGTGTGGTCAGGAATTATACAGCAGGAAAAAATAAATCTCAGTATCAGTGTGTGTTGTAATTTTTAATTAAACCTCTTGAAGAGATCAGTGTGAATATGTGAGTTATCTTCCTTAGGGCAGTTAAGCTAAAAATCTTGTTTGAGTAAGGTGGATGTATACCTTTTTATGTAAAGCCAATTCAAGAATTTATTGCTAGTATAATTGAAGTCTTAAAGGTTCACTTGCTGCTATTTTGGATCAAACTGTTGAAATAAAAAATAAAGTAATTGAACTTGGTGTCTACATAATTCTTGGTTTCTGCTTATATTACTGATGTTTTACTCTCCATTCCTCTGAATACTAAGGTTTTATTGGTGTAGCAGTAGGCTTAGAGAGCTGTTTGTTCACAGAGCTCTTTTCTGGGAGGAAAGTGATGGTCGTGCTGAGGGTTCCCTCTTCCTTACTCAAGAGATTGTCTTGGCATACCTTTTGTGTTTCATAACTTGCTAGGACACCTTAGCTCTGTTTTTCTTCATATGTAGCACCCTCTTACATCTGAGTTTACTACACGTGGTACTTTTGATGGATTTTTTTTCTTTGTTACTCTAAAAGTCATAAATGTCCCCACTTTGCAAGTCTTTATCTGACCATATGTGTGCCATAGGGTTAGGTCTCCAGTGCCCATGGAGCTTGACCTTGTTTGGTGATGTTTTGGTAGTGTTGAGGGCCACTCTTTCCAGCACTGTGCTGGGCACTGGAGGAAGGACTGGGTGGGGGAGAACAGAGTATGTACTACATGTACTACAGAACAAGACAAGTGCTTTGTGTTTTTCCTAGTCTTTTCAACTCCTTTTACAATTGTCATAGTCCACTCAATGGGCTGTGGTTGTTCACTACTGTGATTTCAAAGTGCAAAAACCCAAGGAGAAGATGCTAGGGGTGGGGTTTACTTGTTTGCCCATAAGGTGGCACACAATAGGTAGGTAAGAGTGAGAGGGCAAAGGAATAAGGTGAAGAGAGAAAACAGAAAGAGTCTTATAGCTACCACCAATGTGAGGGTCAAAAGATGTCTCTCTAGTCCTGAGTCCAGTCCTGCTGGTCCTTCTGATCTTTTCTTGGTCCTGGTGGGGAAAGCTTTTGATGTCTGGTTGCTATGGAGACATCTTTTATAATCAATCTCCCACCTGCCCATGTCCAAACTCCACCTCTTTCTGGCCTTCAAAAGTGAGGCTTCCACACATGCCCAAAGAGGGTCTAGCAACAGTGAATTGTGTAACGTTTACATGAACAAAGGTAGCAGATGTTGTGGTTACCTAAGTTAGCAAATGTTGTTTTCAGAAAAAGCAGAGTCAGCAGATGTTTTTGTGTTTTCCCCAGAGTCAGTAGGTCTTGTGTCTTGATGGTGTTTGTTCATAAGGGTGGGTACAGCTGCCACACTTGCACCCTCAAATACCTAACTATGATTATGTAACGACTTCTGAATGCGATTTTTTTCTGTCATACTACGTAGGTTGAATATTCAGGCTTTAATATTAAGGCTTTGCTTTTAAAAGGAGCATTTTGTTAGAATACAAATAAAGGGTAGGTACTTAACGTGTAAGTGCTTTAAGATGTGGTAGGTAAGAGGAAGGAATAAATACCTGATGGGTGAGACAGTTGAAACTGTAACAGGAAAGAATAAATACCTGATGGGTGAGACAGTTGAAACGGTAACATTTTAACCCCAGTTAGTTGTAGCTAAGAAGTGTTATTTGGCCATGCCTTTATCCAGCTCAATGAGATGTTTGTTATTTTATTTACTTTATTCTTCCATTGCCTTGTACAAGTAGTCTGTAGATATTTCTGAAGTACATATATATATATAAATAATTCCCTCTTTTCTCTCCTCCATCCCCGCTTCTCCAAGGAGTGCTGTTTTTGATGGGAAAAGAGCCATTCTTTTGAAACCTGATTGGCCAAAGGTTAGTTTCAACTACATAAAATAATTCTTTTGTTGGTACTGTAATCCAGTATAAAAATGCAGGCTACTACTCCTAGCTGACTTTCTGTTCAGTGTTCCAAGAACTTCTGTTATTCTTCGTTGGACCTGAAACTTTTGACTTTGTAAAATTTTGCTTTGTATTGTCTACTGCATCTGCCTGGGAGTTAATTTGTTTTCTTATTTGTGTGGATGAACACTTGAAAATCAAACTTATGTCCTTGCAGGGTCACTACCACTTTTGTAAGGCTCTGTCGTTACTGGGTGAACATGAACTGGCCTTGAAAGCTAGTGAGAGGGCTCAGGAACTATGCAAGAATATACTTGATGGACTTCAGGATCTTATTCAGCAACATGAGTATTTAAAGAAGACATTAGAAGAAGCTAATGGTAACCTTTTTCCTATTTCAAGGTTTACTTTGAGTATAGGGAAATTCTTCAATTGATGACTTTCCTTTGAAACAAGTTAATTTTAAATATTTTTCTCCCCCCCTTCTTTTGTAATTTTCTATAGATAGTAAACAGCATAAAGAGAAACTGAAGAAGACACATCTTGTGAAAAAGTAAGCAGCTATCAAGTTTACTTTTTAATTAGCAGTACTTGCATCACTTAAGTCACTTATATCACTTAAATTATTCTATCTGCTAGTAAATAAAAATGAAAAGAATAAACTTACCAGAAGTGCAGCCAATGTGCAGCCTAGGACTAAAGTGGACTTTTAGAAACTAAATAAGCTACCTTGAGATGTGTTCCACTTCTGTTTTCTTCAGCTTGAAGTTTTATCCATGTTTGAAATAACAGCAAACAGTTAGATTTGCATGATTTTTGTCCTCCTGACTTTAAGTGCTTTGCAGCATGAAGTTAGCTGCCTGAAAATGTCAGTGCAGTCACACCCACTTCTTTGTGTTAACATGTTGCTATGTAAAGTTTGCCAGGAGATTGAGCTTGTTTGAGTAAGTGAATGCTAGCAACGTGTTTTAGCAATGGTAGAAACAAACATTGTGATTTGTGACAAAAACAAAACCCTACATCTGTTGCTTTGCTCAGGAAATGTAAGAGATTGCATAGTCATAGATACAACTATAGTACAATGTAAGGTATTAAACATTTTTTCTGAAAGAACTTAGTAATCTTTATTGGCCTGCTTGTAGTTATGTGCTGTTATTCAGGAGCAGTACAGTAAGCGAATTACAAAGCAGCTTATTGGAAAGGAAGTGAATTGATTTTCCTACTGTCTTGCCCAAATAAAATGTGGGCTTGGGCAAGATGGATGGTTTGTTTTTTCTTAATTACCATGTTTATTTATGTATTAAAAAAAAAAAAAAAACAGTACTTTTGTTCCTCTCCCTTTTAATGAAGATTGTTCACTTGTTGAATTGTTGCGCTGTGGCTGTGATATTAAAAATGTCTGTTTGATCAAATCCTTTAAATATGATTATACCGCTAAGCTCTGAGAGGTAGACTTCTTGTATTCATCTTTTCCTTTTTTATTCATGATACATGTATAAATATGGAGAAAAGAAAAAAAAAATTGCTGAAATTTTCTTTTTCTTTTTTTTTTTTTTAAACATACCAGAGACTGCAGTTCTTCAGAATCTGATTTAGTAATATCTGAACAACAAAAAGAAATAGAAAAGGAGAAGAAGAGAATACTGTCTGATTCTAAAGATTGTCATCAAAAGCATGATACCAGGGTAAGCTATGCTACATCTGGCATTGCAAGACTGTGTGTAAAGAAGCCTGGAACAGGTTGCCCAATCAGGTAGTTGAGGTTCTATCCCTGAACATTCTCAAGGTGAGGCTTGACAGGGCTCTGGACAACCTGATCTAGTTGAGGATGCCCCTGCTTGCTGCAGAGGGAGTTGGACTAAATGACTTTTGGAGGTCCCTTCCAAGCCAGACCATTCTATGCTTCTGTGGAACATTCTGGAATGTGGTGTTTAAAGGTGTTCCTGAAATTTTGCAGTCACTGTTTAGTCTGTTTTTCAGCCATGGGCACTTTCCCTGTGATTCTTCCCTACAAGTCCAAGAACATGGATTTGGTAGTTAAGTGGCAGGTAGTTACTTGAATGCAAAAGCAAAAGTTGTATGTTGTGAGGAGGAGAGGTCTTTTTGGCCTTACTGATAGTGAGATTGAATTCACGTCTGACTTAATTTGCTGTCCAGTTGTGCCTGTGCATTCAGCTGTGGCTTTAGGATAGAATTCAGTTATCACAGTGGTGTAATGGAGTTCCAGTGGAAGATATTTTTGCCAAATTTAACTCATACAGGGCTTTTTGCATCATTGTTGCAGTGATACTGTGACATTAAGGTCTACAACCATTATTTTTATTTAGACTGATTTCTAATATGCTTAACTGGATTGTATTTAAAACTAGGGTTTTGTGTTTCTCAACAGGCTTGCCAGTTTAAAAAGCTAAAAATGTAAGCTGGCCTTGCATTATTTTAATAACACTTTGTAACTCTTCAGATGCATTATTTCAGTTTAAGAGACTTTACAGTAATTTACTAGATGATTGACTTCTTTTTGGTAAGGAAGGCTTGAAAGAGAAACTGAAACCATTACAGGGCAGACTTAGACTGCTTATGGAGAATGTCGCCAAAGGTAGCAGCCAAAATAGTTTTATTGAATTTAGATGTTGTAAATGTGAGGCTTGCCATTAGACTTTATTACTGTGCTGCATAAAGGGTAAAATAATGATTCACAGTTACCAGTACAAGATCTTAATGCCTTGTGGTACAAGGTTGTGTGTGCTATCAATCATGTACCAGAGATCTGCAGTAAATAAGGGGCTTCTCAGCCTTGAATGTTAACCTTGACAGGAGTCCCAACTCAATAGTAGATCACTGTCGTGACTTCAGCTACTTAGGAGAGCTCAAAAAAAGGTTACCCAGGGTGTCCTGCTTATGGAATAAAGTGCTTGGCTCATAGTCAAATGCAGTGGAAGGGTAAGCATGAGGCTCCTGGGACCCACAACTTTGTTCCTTGACCAAATTAGTTTTGGAAGAACCATCTTCTATTTACCTGTTAACTGCATGATCAGTGTTCCAGTTTTCAAACTCACATGCATCAAAGCTTATTATGTCACCCTGTCCCTGTGTGGGTTTTTAATAAACAGACTGGAACTAGAGAAGTTCATGGCCTTGTCATAGCCTAGACATTTACTTCTTTTGGAACCTGAAACAGACTACTACTAGTTTGGTCAAGGGATTGAGTGCATCAGTTACAGAAACTTGGAGTACATTTTGTTTTCTGCTGATGGCTCATTTTTTTGTTTCTGAAAAATAAATAAACTAAGGTTGCATGTTAGTGAAGGATGATCAAAGAAACCCACCAACCAAAACCTTGTAGAAGGTTATTTCACTGTTCAGACTGCAACAGTGAACTCTGTTGTGAGGCAGCTGAGCCCCATGCAGCTGCTTGTACGCTCTCCACAGCAAGACAGGGAAGAAAATCCAAAATATAAAAGTGAGAGAAGTTGTGGGTTGAGATAAAGAGCTTTAATGGGCAAAGTAAAAGCTGCATACACAAGCAAAGCGAAGTAAGGAATTCATTCACTACTTCAAGATAAGTGCTTAGCCATTTGCAAGAAAGCAAAGCTCCATCGTGCATATAAGGGTTAGCTGGGGAAGCAGATGCCTTAAGTTAGAACATTCCTCCCTGTCTCCTTTTCCCCCCAGCTTCGATCAGTTTCATTCAACTGTCCTGACTGTGTTCCCTCTCTGCTCCTAATGTACCCCCAGCCTACTTGACAGCAAAGTTGTGTGACAAGCAGAAAAGGTCTCAAGACACTGAAAACACTGCTCAGTAATAGCTAAACTGTCCCTGTGGTGTCAGCACTTAATCAGAAGTCCAAAACACAGCACAATACGAGTTGCTATATCCCAGCCAAAACCAGTACAAATGTTTTTTACTCCTTAAAACAAAACCAAATAACCCATACTCCCCCCCAAAGTTTCTAAAGCTGGGGGGATTTGTTGCCATTTGTGATGTTTTAGATGGGTTTTGCTACTGCATGTCAGTGGAATTTCCCAGTTATTGCTGTCTTAGCACCTGTCTGATGGCTGTTATCGTGGGGATCCTGTTCCTGTGTGTAAATTTTCCTGAGTGGCTTGCTTTGCTACATGCATGCAGACCTCCTGTAACAATGTACAGTGAAAAATCAGCTTTCAGTTTGCTTACAGACAGTTCTTCTGTTTAGTACTACTGATTTAAAGAAACATTTATACCTCTTTCTGATCATTGTTACCATCATTGTTGTAAGATAATTAGTAAACCATTTCTTGTAATGTAGCCTGTAAGGTGTGTTATAAATATGCTTTAGAGTACAGAAAACAGGATGATAAATAATGTGAAACTAGCAAATTCAAACTAATTAATTAAGCACATGTGAAAAAAACCCACCCTTTTGGGTTTCACAGGAGGGTGGGGCAGCAGATAAAACCCTCCTTGGAGGAAATGAAAGCAGTGTACAAGGGCAAAGGGTAGGAAATGGAAATTACAACATAGTGAAAAAGAAAACCATCTAGTGAATGCACAAGAAGTGCTTCAAGATTTTTGAGTTTTCTGCTTTTATGCTATGAAAATCTGCATAATGTGATCTGTAAATTTTTCTTCCTTTTGGATGAGTAATACTGTGGAAAATGATAGTACTTGTTAGAGTAGGAGATAACACTGATTTGGATTTTGGGGGTGGAAATTAGATGCATGCATGCACTTTGATTAATAAAATTATTTTTCCTTACCTATTGATTGATGTTTTGCTGAATGGTGGGATTTGAAGTAAAACCAGACTCCAGTTTAACACAGAAAACATTTCATATGCTTTAATACGTATTTGTTAGTGTATATATACATACACATTTGTACATAGTAGTAATAATCAAAAAGGAAAGATAGGCAGAATAGTGATGCACCAGTTTGTTACAGTGAAGCAATTTGGTGATTAAGAAAAGGATACATCACCAATTACCACCTCAAAACCATCATCCCAGGTTCACACTTCAGCTGGGAAGCCCCTCAGCAGCTGGCCCCTGGAGATCCTCAGTATCTGGGAAAGTCCTACATGTACGTCCACTTGTAGGTGGGGCTTCAGGAGTTAGCCCAAGAGTCTCCTGCTTTTTATAGTAAGTAATGAACATCTCACACAAGTCTTTTTGACACAAGTCAGTGTGAATGTACAGAACTGTGCTCCAGTTGTCAATCCCATCTGGGACACTGGCCAGTTGTTCTGGATGTGATAGAGAACTGAACCATGTCCAGTCAGCACACAATGAAATATTGTCCAGATGTTCATGTTACTGCTTGCAGAGGTAAATAATTATAGAAGCAGTAATCAACTGTTCTCATCACAACTCAGAACATAATATACCATATTACTGTGATTGCTTTCTTTATATGTTAGTGCTTTAACTTTTTCTTTGTCAAAACTTAGTGAGTGATAGATATTTTTTGTGGGGTTTTTTGTTTGTTTTTTTTCATCTCTATAAAAACCAAACAAACATATTTGTCATCAGGTCACTGATGTCCAAAGAACAAAAAGCAAAGGCTTGTCTCTGGAGCTCCAACCAAGTAAGTTCATTTTTGCTATTTATTAAATGGGAATCAGTTCTTCTCTTGATGTTGTTCTTACTAATAAGCAAATGTGTACTCCCTGTTACTTTTGTGATAGTATGCTATCATATTTCACCTCTTTACCTGTTAGCATGCAGTTACTTAGATACTACTTCTTTCCTGTATTTCTGTTTCCTTTCCTTTGTTTTAGTGGTTTGAATATGCTTTTACATGGATTAAATCAGAATTGAAACTGAAAGTAGGATACTGAGTCACAGACTAGGAGTGCTTTCCCTCCTGAGACAGGTAGGGGATCTAAAAGGATCTAAATTTAAGAGAATCGTGTGGGTTAGTTGATCTGTGGTTACTGAAAGCTCCATATAGATCTGTAAGAAAATAATTCTGCAGTTGAAGTGGCCATAAAACAGTGGATTTTCAGCTATGAACTGTCAAAAGCTGTGATTGTTCATGTGTGGTTTTGTTTTAATGAATCAAAAAAACTCAAACCACATCCATATAAAGAGAGCTCCCACTGCTCAAAACTCCAAAGTTATGTTTCTGTGGCAAAAGTGCAGCCAGTTCTGATCTTCAAAGTTTTCGTGAATTTTACTTGCTATAATCAGGATTGCATAAGGTGTTTCTTTGACAATTCAGCAAGTTTTATATATGTTGTATGTATGGAATATCTCTACTGGGTCTGGACCAGGTGCATGCTTACTCTGTTTTCTGCAGTTGTGATTTCCAAGGCAGCAAGTTCTTTTATTCCTGCCCATGCAGCAGTGTGAAGTCCTTGAATTAGAACCATGATGTTGTTAAAACTTGGCTTTTTAAAAATGTTTATCTGAATAGGTACCAAAGTGCAGAGCATTTGAAAATTTGATTTTAGGAAACCGGGGAAAATATATTATGAAGTATCATTTGAAAATGAGCAACAGAAAAGTGATTTTGCTCTTCTGGGCTTTGGATATATGCAGCAATCGAACAATTGAAGGATTTATTGGACAATGGAAAAAGTTGCAATAGAATAGACAAATCTGTTTAAAAGGTTAATAAAAAAAGGAAAGAAACAATGACCTGTAGAAGTGACCTATTGCAGAAACTATAAACTGGGGGAGGGTTTTAGGAAGGGGAAGTCAAGCTCTCAGCATCATATATGTTTTGAGGAACCATATGTAGATGGTGTGAAGGAGCAAAATATGACAGGCATAGAAGTCATAGAGATTTTTTTGGAATGACTTTGAAGCAACTGACAAGTGAATCCAGACTTCTGATCAAGAAGGTGTGGTCTGAGCAGTAAGGGAGTCTGATGACACATTACAAAGCAAAGCTTTTTTTGAGTCAGTGGGAAAGATTACCAACAATTTGATTATGTGGCAACCCGCCCAATTGCTGATAGCAAACACAGGATTGCCAGTGATGCTGTGGCTCCAGTGGACTGCTAGAGGCACTTAGAGTCCAGCTCACCTGGCAGCAAGATCAAATCGTGCAGTTTGATGTGGGTGAGAGTTGTGATCCTCCTTGGCTCCACCAGCAGTAAGTGAAATTCCAGAGGATGGTGCTTTATATGAATAACATGGACAGTACCCTGTTGGAGGCAGTCTATGTGGTGCTGATACTGGTCAAGGGCAGGGTGTCTGCAGCCTGTCTATGCTGCTGATATTGGGCAGACTGGCAGGGTGTCAGAAGGACAGCTGATTTTTAGAGAGGCTGAGGAGGCAAAGAGGGATAATGATGGGTTGAATCTGGGAGAACTAAAATTATTGTAGGCTACACAGATGACAGGACTAAGAGATTTTGAATGTAGTTTAAAAAAGGCCCTGCTGATTCCATGAGGGAGTGTTGTTTTTGTTCTTCCTCCTCCCCTCCTCTTACTTAAGTCAGTACTGATGTAGAAGGAAATATTTCATTTGGCATTGAATTGAGAGGAGTTATGCTCTGAGTAGCTGACACAAGTTTACTGTGGGTGGGGAAGAATAGCTTTCGTTTTCAGAGCCTTAGTTCACTTAAAGGCTTGAGACTTACAGGACGTTAAAGGAACTTTATGCCACTGTACTTTATCTTAAAGTTACTTTCCTTTTTAATTTCAGCTTTTGTTTCCATGTACCTTTTTTTTAACCTTGTGTGTGTTTCTGTTAAATATCTTGGTTTGCTCTTAATGGGAATGTCCAGCAAAAGCAATACTGCTTCTAATATTTTAAGATGTTTGTGGGGTAAGTGAATCATGTTCACTGTTGAATTAATATCTCTTTAAGTATTCTATTTTTAATTCAAGATTTGCTTGTTACTTTGTTTTACAGGGAAGGTTTTTTGAGTTGTTTGGTTTTGGGGTTTTTTTTGGGTTGGTTTGGTTGGGTGTTTTTTTTTTTTGTGGTTGTTTTTCAGTCTGAAAGTGGTGTCTTTTAATTGGATGGAATATGGGAATTTCTTGTAATTGTTTTTGTTCAGTGGCTTTTTAATTTAGACCATTCAAAAGTAGAGCTGATTAATTCTTGCTTTTTATAGTGAGAGGAAAGGCTTGCATTCCTTTGTTTTCATTAAGATTGTTTTGATTCATTGGTTCCTTGAAATAAAGTAACCTGTATCAGGCTAGTGAGGGGTTTGGAAGGCATGTCATACAAGCAGAGGGTGAGGGAGCCAAGGTTGTTTGTTCTGGAGAAGTGGGGGCTGAGGGGAGATATTATTGCTCTACAACTACCTTGAAAGGAGATTACAGTGAGGCTAGTGGTCATCTGTTCTCCCAAGTAACTAGTGATAGGATGAGAGGAAATAGGCTGAAGTTGTGCCAGGGGAGGTTTAGATTGGACATTAGGAAAAACTTCTTTACTGAGAGAGTAATGAGATGTTGAAAGAGGTTGCCCAGGGAGGTGGTGCAGTTGCCATCCCTGGAGGCGTTCAAGAGGTGTGTAGATGCAGTGCTTCAGGATGTAGTTCAGTGATCATGGTAGGTGGGTTACGGTTGGATTTGATCTTAAGGGTCTTTTCTAGCCTTTGTTATTCTATGATAATGAAGAAAAGGTACTACACATGTCTCTAAATGGTTAAATGATGATATACTTGAAGTGGGGTTTTTTGGCTTTCAAAAAGGTTATTGTTTTCTGTCATTTAAATGTCTGTCTTATGAGGAATTTGTCATGATTATTAGTGTAACTCTGGAGTTTTTACTATGTATGAACTGTTTAAACAACCACCTCTTCAGACCTCTGTGTGACATTTTCAAGAAGTGGTTCATAAAATAATTCTGAACATGTTCAATCTTCATGGTGCTTGTTGGTTTGGTGCTTTTTTCTTTTTCTTTTTTTTTTGTTTCTTTTTGTTTTTGTTGTTCTGGTTAATTAACATTTCATGTTATTAAGTAGCTTTTAATGAAAAATCACTTCTGGCACAAGGCACAAAGTGCACAGGCATACAGTTTAACTTGAGAAATGAGAATGTGAGCTGTCCCACTGGCTTGAATGACATTATGAAAAGGGTTAGATTTGTGGTTTTCCACAGTCAGTGTCTTTCAGTATTGTTTTAATCTAATTATATTAAATACTCCTCTGAGTGTCATGAACTAAATGTTTTCAGGTATAGGTAGTTGATGAAACTTCATATGTAAAAGAGGCCTTGAGTGAGCTGTACTAGTGGGAGGTGTCTCAGCCTATGGCAGGGGGTTGGAACTAGATGATCCTTGAGATCCCTTCCAACCTTACCATTCTATGATTCTAAAATCACTGACTCTTACTCACATTTGATTTTATGGTAGTTCAGCATAAGTGTAATAATAAATCAAGTAATGTTTAACAGTGTAGGTAGATGTACCTTATGATTGGGTTGCAGTGCTCAAATAGCTTGAATTCAGGTCCTGTTTGTTGTCTGTGTCATTGTGTCCAATGTTAGGAAGCTACAGTTGCCTCCTAAACTGCTTCTGAAAGATTGTAACTGGAACTCTCTCCTCTTAGTGTTAACAGGTAGCTGAGGCAGAAGGTGGTGTTCCTGTATGCCTTGTAACATCCATTGGGTTTTATATCCTATAAGGAGCACCTGCAGCATGTGATGCTGAACAGTTCTGCAACTGAACTGGACAGCTGCATATTGCTTCCTTAACAATCCAGAAATGCAGCTTTTTATCTTCTTGTCTAATTGTCCAGTTACTGGAAGGCATTTCTCCCATATGTGGATTTTGTCACTGTGGCTGTTGAGTCATAAACACCTTGTAAATTTATAAGGTCTTCCAATGACAGGACAAGGGGCAATGGGTTTAAACTGGCAGAGGGGAGATTTAGACCAGAAATTAGGAGGAAGTTCTTTCCAGTGAGGGTGATGAGACACTACCACAGGTTGCTCAGGGAGGTTGTGGATGCTCCCTCCCTGGAGGTGTTCAAGGCCAGGTTGGAGGAGGCCTTGAGTGAGCTGTACTAGTGGGAGGTGTTCCTGCCTATGGCAGGGGATTGAAACTAGATGATCCTTGAGGTCTGTTCCAACCTTACCATTCTATGATTCTGTAATTCTGGAAAATGAAAACCTCCTCAACTTAATAATGAATATGTGTGTATGCATTCAGATACCTAATGCTGTATTTTAATTCCACAGCAAATGGGTGAGATTATTTTAATGTCATGGCTTCCTGGTTTTGACCAATCACAATAAAGTATTGAAATGTTTTCTTCTTCCTTGTTACTAATGGGTTGTTTGTTCAGCTTGCAGGGCCTTGTAACTAATCAATGAGAGCATTAGATCTCTGAGATTGTATATTAGTAAAGGTTTTTAAGTCTCTGACATTAAGTTTCAGAGTTAGAAATTAATCAGTGTCATATGATACATTCTTTCTTGTGAAATCTTTCCACTTCATCAAGCTTTTTTTTTTTTTTAATCAGGGACCTTTATCTTGATCTGACTCAAGACTCAAATGTTTACATTGCTAAGATTAATGTGGGTTGACCTTAACTCCTTTAGCAATGTACTTTTGAAGTAGCAGACTTGCTGTAAAATGACTGTGGTCAGACTTGAATATCCATGGTAATCTATTATTACCTATTTAAAAATCTAGTTCTTGAGTAATAGTGAATAATAATAAGTGTGTTTTTGTATAGCATGCTGATGACTTTAGCTTAGAGTTCACTTTAATAGCTGTGACAATATTGTAACAGAGCCAGATCATATCTTACTGAATTGTAAGGGTTTTTTGTTTATTTGAAATATCTTTTCCCCTTTATAGATTAATCAAGACCTGCACTAATTAATAAAAATAATATCAAATTCTTACTGTAACACTCAGAGGTGGCTTTTTGCAAAAATTCTTGGTCGCTTTAGTTTTCAATATTGTGAATGTTTAAGGTTTGTTATTGATAAAGGAAACAGAGTTTGGAGACCTTTCTTTTATTCTTTTGTTTAGATGATGATTTTATTCAAAATATTTTTTTTTTTTCCTCATTACAGGCCAAAGTTATCAAAACAAAGGAAGGCCGAAAACCAAGCCTGGTGACTCTGAAAAGACAAGGTAAGACATTTTATTTACTTAAAATTTATTATTATTATGAGTTAATTTTTGTGGAACTTAACATGAGTTAACATGACTTAGACTCGTTGCTTGCTCTTTGCCGATTGTTCTGATGACATACTTTCAGGATATAGAGTTATCATCTACAAGCTAGATGTCTGTCTTCATGTTAAGATAGCTGATCAAAGTTAAAAAAATTCCAGTTTTCACAAAGAGCCTGAGTTGTTATTTGAAAGCTGTTTTCCAAACCTCAGTCAACTTTTAGTAAATGAAGGCATAATTTTAATAATCACTGTTTAAAAACTGTTGCCCAAAAGGCAGTCACATGGCAAAAGTGTAACAAAAAATGTGCTTCCCTCCCAGCAAAAGATGATAGGAATCCTGTTCCACTTGCTACATAAGTTTCAATGTAACAACTGGAACAAGGTTTCTACAGACTCAGACTGCAATATAACTTGAGCTCCATCTTATTTCCAATGCCACCTTCTTCTCTACCCCCAGACAGAAAACCAGCAAGATCTCAGATGGTATTTGGTCAGTCAAGGTTAACATTCAGTTATGCACAGAGGAGCAGTGGAGGAGGTGCAGAAGGCCAAGGGAACAAAGAGTGAATAATTGTTTATACATTGCTGCTTTATCCCTCTTAGCAAACAAATGAATGATACAGATGTTATCATTAGTATTCTTTTTACAACCTACTCATTCAGTCTATATTCAAAAGAATGTCCAGTAAGTCCCTCTCACTTGTTTGTAGTTTAGAACCAAAATAAAGCATTAGTTCTTAAACTGCTACACCATGCTAGGATGAAGGTCCTTTTACTATGGAAGAGAAGAGGGAAGAGGCTTTAAGCACCTTCTTATACTGCTCCCTTTGGTATGGGGAAGTTCTCTAGGCACTTCTCCCACCCACCCCTTCATAAGATCAGTGGAGCTGAAAATAAAGTGGAGAAGCTAAAAGAAAACAAATAGTAGAGAAGACTGCTAGTTCCCTGAAACCTTAATGTTTCCTGAGCCTGAAGTATATGAATAGACTCATAATCCTCGACAGTGTTAAGTTACTTGTTATTGTAACTATAAAGATGTGCCATCATAATCTCTAGTGTGTAGGCAGATCTGGTGTGGTTGATAAAAGTGTATACATTTCTGTTTCCTGAGAATAAGATTACATATAAGGTACGTAAGCTCATGATGCCATCGTCCTGTTATTTGCAGAGATCACCTTGATATCAAGACAGAGTCTAAAACTATCCAGGATAAACTCGCCTGTACTGTGCAGCAGGTAATGGGAATTCATTAACATACATATTCATTGAATCATAGAATGGTAAGGTTGGAAGGGACCTCAAGGATCATCTAGATTCAACCCTCTGCCATAGGCAGGGACACCTCCCACTAGTACAGATTACTCAAGGCCTCCTCCAACCTGGCCCTGAACACCTCCAGAGAGGGAGCAGCCACA